>CM053594.1:306792154-306808916 GCA_028646575.1 Pseudocheirus occidentalis
GAAGGAAGGAAGGAAGGAAGGAAGGAAGAAAGGAAGGATGGAAAGAAGGAAAGAAAGAAGGAAGGAAGGAAGGAGGGAAGGGAAGAAGGAAGGAAGAAAGGAAAGAAGGAAGGAAGGAAGGAAAGAAGGAAGGAAGTGTACAGTGTTCTCCTGGTTCTGCTCACTTCATGTTCATCAGTTCATGCACATATGCTCATAGATTTGTTGCTAGAAGGTAGCTTAGGGTTTGATAAGTCCACGTAAAGCTTCTACTCAGATAATAGGAATATCTGATCACTTTGATAGTCCTATTACAGGATGGACAGTTTAGAAAATACAAATAGTATTATTTATTTATATTTAGAAGGGATTTCAGAAGTCAAGTCCAATCCCCTCATTTTTCAGATAAGGAAACTGAGGCCAAGAGAGGTTAAGCCACTTGAGTATGGTGACACTAGTGTCAGGCAGAATTCAAATCTAAGTCTTCCTTACTTGAAACCAGCTCTCTACCCACTATAAACTGTGATTTCTGAAACATGCCATCTCAGTCCAATGTCCAGTTTCATGAATATTCAGTCATACTAATAACTTGTTTAACTTGTTTTGTTTCAATCTCTTCATCTACAACATAAGGGAGAACAAAATTTTATGAATTCAAAACTTCAAGCTTCCAGATCTAATGTGACAATGGTATCAGTTTAACTTGATTATGAAATATGGAAACACTGATATTTTATGCTTGAAAATTTGGTTTAGAAGCAAATACTGAGTATTATGAAGTACATTTCTTTTAAGACTTGTTGTATATTATCTCCTCTGATGTCAATTTTGTGATTGAAAATGTCGTCTCCTCCCACTCACCTCTCCTCTACTAAAAAAAAAAAAAAGAAAAGCTGTATAGAGTATTTTCTACTGAATGATTTCTATAACAATTTCATAGAAGGACTGTGATATAATAGAGTTGTAGGCCTAAAATTGGGAAGACTGGTTCAAATCCCACTTCTAATATTTACTATCTGTGTGACTCTGGGCAAGTCCCTTAACCTCTGAGAGGTTTTTGAAACAACTCCCAAGGATATATCAGCTAAGTTTTAAAACTGTTGAAATCTGCATTGGGTAACTGATGGGAGTTCTCACAACCAGAAGGAGTTCCCCAAGATGTGGAAATTGTGGCTACTTCACATATTTGAGACTTCACTAAAAATCCCAGTCCTATAAAAAAATCACTTAATTGAATTATATAATTAAATTAAAAGAAGGTATGTGTTAAATTGAACTTCATACTATATTTTTATTGTCAAAGTCTCATTTAATACTTCCCTGTGCTTTCTTACCTCCAATTCTTCACTTCATATACTAGGATAGAATTATTTCTTCAAAGGAAAAAATACCCTAAATACAACCTACAAATATTTCCTTTTCTAAAATTACAAGAGAAAAAAAGAATTTTGAAAACTAAAATAATAAGAACTAATGTTAATATTTTGGAGGGAAACTGAAAGCCAAAATCTAATGTAGTCATAAAGACCAAAGGAGTAAGGAATCCTAGGTACCTAAAATGTATTTTACTAACTACTTATAGAACCTTACATTGTTTAAACTGGGTAATTATTTGGTAACATATTGCCGTGGTCTAGACATGTGTACATACATACATACATGCATGCATACATAGAACATATATTTATTTTGTTTTGTTTTTGTTTTGCACAAGGAAGGATACAGATGAAAACCTATGGGCAAACTTCCTCTGAAGGAGGGTGAGGTGTGCAAAATGATTTTAGCTTCACATGCAAATGTGAGCCAACACAATGGGACTTTCTCAGATTCAAATGTGCTTTCGGAAAAGTTTCAGTGCATACCAACATCTTGCTCATGCACAACTCCCACTCCCTTGAATGGGATTTTCAAGCACACTTAATAACTACAGAATTGGGGCTTATGTAAAGGTCTCTAAGCCAATTATGCAGCTTGAATTCAAATCAACTATATTTTTGCCAGATTTTCTGGTCCCCTGACACCTGTAGAAGCATCTGACTCCTTTGATTTAACTAAATTTGGTGGGAAATGTCATGAGGAAAGTCCTTCTGGTAACATTTCATTAGACTTCTTCATATTTCAGGCTGCAGCATCATGACTAGCAGATTCTCTCTCTCTCTCTCTCTCTCTCAAAACTTAGTAATCTATTTCATTGGTCTCTATGACACCACTGATATGTCAGCAAGGGACTACTCAACTTCACCTCTTTACCTTTGATAACTGTTTCTAGAATTGATGAATGGATGGTTTAGGAAGGAATTTGCCATTCCTCAAACATTTAAAATGAAATTTTCACTTCCTTTTGGTTCTTGCTGACAAGATGGTCACCTTAGGTGGCACGTGTTACAGCATTTGTCTTTTAGAGATTCCTCATTTATGAAACAGGAACTGATTACAGGGAACAAAAGGGAGAGTAGAAGAAAAACTATAGTTGAACTAGCTTCCTTGTTTATAAAGTGAGAGGGCTGTACAGAGAACATAAGTTCTCTTCTCATTCCAGATGACCTGTGATTTTATAAACTGAGATTAATTAAAGGGAGCATTTGTAAACGGAAAATTTGAGTAGGGGTTGAGTGGATAACTATTCATTCTTGCCAGAATGAAAAACAAGATGGCCTAAATTTCCAATCCAGATGGTTTATATATATATATATATGTATGTATTTTTTCCTTTTTACTTGGCTGGCTAATTCTTAAGATGGGCTTGGATCTCTTATCAAAGATTTCTCTTTATGAGATAGATTTAGAGCGACTTCTTATTACATCAGGGATATGGACCAAAATACTAACTTTCTGTTTCAAATCTTTTTGCTGGGCTTTGACCTGAATGCATGAATTTCCTTGGTTTCTCCCACGAATCTCTCTATTCTCATTCCTTCTTTTCTTTCGTCTAAATAAGTTTTTGTGACTATCTTCTTTTTTCATTTTACCTTCTCATAGTTTTCCTCCAGTATTCCTCCTTGAACCCTTCCTAGAAACCCACCCTATATAACAAACAGAATTTTTTGAAGACAAAAATAGGGCTGAAAACATGTCCAATGTATAACATTTGTGGATCTTCCACTTAAAAAAAAGGGATGAATTTGGGGTGTTCTTTCATCTTTCTTCCACTGAGTCATGTTTGATCTTGATAATTTTGTTACATTTGCCTGTGATTTTTTGCATGTTGGTTCTTTCCATTTAAATTGTTATGGCTATTTTGTACATTTTTTTCGTGGCTCTGTTTACTTGACTCTATATCAATTTATATAGATCTTTCCGTGGTTCTCTGTGTTCATCACATACGTTATTTCTTAGAGCACAGTAATATTCTATTAAACTTATATACTGCAATTTGTTTGGCCATTCCCCACTACTTTGGTTTTTTGTTTTTATTCTTTGTTATTATAAAAAAAGAGCTAATATAAATATTTTGGTTTCTATGGGGACTTTTTTTTTATTCATGGCTATTTTGGGATATAAGTCCAGTAATGGAGTGTGTGATTAAAAGGTTAAAGTAATTCAAGTCACTTTATTTGCATAATTCCAAAATACTTTAGAAAGTTATTACACTAATTTATAGTTCTACCACCACTGGATTACTGTACTTCTTTCTTCCAACTCCTTCCTGTAAAAATTGTCATTTTTGGGGTCATATTTGACAATTTGAAGTGTGAAGTAAAACATTAATGTTGTTTTGACTGGCATTTCTCTTATATTTAGTGATTTGGAGTATCCTTTCATGTGGTTGCAAATATTTTTCAATCATTGTTTGAGAACTATTTATATCTTTTGAATGCTTTTCTATTGGCAGAATGGCAAGTAATCATATATACATATATATATATACATATATACATACATGCATATATATGCTGTTTATATATCTTGAATATTAGACTCTAATTTATGAAATACAAAAATTTTCTCCCATTTTCCCATGTTCCTTGTTATCTTAGTTACATTAATTTTGTCTTTGCAGAAAGACTTAATTTCATCTAATCAAAGTTATCTGTTTTATCTTGTAATTTTCTGTTTCTCTGCACAAGAATACATCTTCTACCCATATGTGTGAGAGGTATATGATCTAAGTTTCTTCTTTTTTATAGTAATATTAAATATTAAAGTCATGTATCCATTTAGTATGTGTTAACAAATAGGGTGTAAGGTATTGCTCTAAGCCTAAATTTCACCAGACTATTTTGCAGTTTTCACAATAGTTTTTTAAAAAATCAAATAAGTAGTTTTTTTCAGGTAATTTATGTTATCCATTTAACAAATAATGGATTTTTAGTTGCATTGTTTGTGATTTTCCCTGGTCTATTATTTTTCTACAGTTCTCTCTGTCTCTGTCTCTGTCTCTATCTCTGTCTCTCTGTCTCTGTCTCTTTGTCTCTGTCTCTCTCTCTGTCTGTCTCTCTCTCCCATTTCCACATGGTTTTGATGACTGATAGTTTATATTATTTATTGAGGTTAAAATGTTATTCCCCATTCATCTCTATTTATTTTTAAAAATTATTTTCTTCATTTTAGAGAGTTTTTAGAGAATTAGAAACTTGATTTTCAAAATGAATTTTCTTATTATTTTACTAATTTCTAGAAACTAATGCTTTGATAATCTGATAGACATTTCATTGAAAGTATAATTTAACTATGGTAGTGCTGCCATTTTTATGATATAGAAACAATCTAGTCATGAGTACTGAATATTCCTGTAATTATTTAAGTTGTTCTTTATTTCTTCAAGGAGCACTTTATAATTGAATGCAATTTATAATTGAATAACAAATCTTTAGTGTGCTTTGATAGGTTGATCCTCAGATATTTCATGTAGATATTTTGAATGGGATTTCCCTTTTCTTCTTGAGTTTTGTTATTATTGGAAAGAAATATTGTTGATTTTCAAGAGTTTGTTTTCCTCTATGGCCTGTAACTAGTTTACATTTTTCTTGGAAGCTTTTGGTGCAGGAGTTCTGACTGTTGTATTCCTCCTGTTCTATGCTTTGATCTTTTTTGTCCCCTGAAAAGGAATTTAAAGTTGGATTGCTGTTCTTACTTTGCTTTCTTAGCCTGCTCATATTGCCAGTCAATTACTTTACTTTTGGGCTCAGTAAAAGTCTGCTTCCAGAGGAGAGAGCTTTGTCCCAAATTGCTGGGGTTTTCACAGTTGCCAGAGCTATTAGGAGGCTGCCATCTCTGCAGCCCCCACCAGCTTTGGCTCACTGGTCACACACCTCAGGACCACCACCCAAGACCACATTCCCAATCCAGGCAGGTTAAGGCAAGAGTACTTAGCCTCTGAATGATCACTTGGCCCCCCTGCAATCTGTAGACCAGGAGCTCTGAAGCAGCCATGTGGAGGCAGCTGAAGGGCTGCTGCCACTGCTTCTTGCCCTGGGGGCAGACTGCTGGACTCTCTCCCCAAAATTTAGCTGAGTTCCACTGACCTTTCACTTTGTCCTTGTTTCTTATGGGTTGATAATTCTGGAAACCCCCACAACTGCAGGTGATATGCTCTACTGAAAGCTCCAGCTGTGGCTTGTTCTGGCCACCCTAGCACTACAGCTTGGGCTTCGTGTGGTGCTGGTCTGGGCTCCCAGTGTTCTGTGATGAACCCTTCCCACATGCCTGACGGGCTGCCTTCAGCAGGAGCTTTGTTACTCTGTCATTTTGTGGGTTCTGGAGCTCTAAAATTTGTTTAGAGTCATATTTTATAGGTATTTGAGGTGGTTATAGGGGGAGCTGCAGAGTTCTCCTGCTTCTATGCCACCATCTTGACTCCAACCCCCAAGAGTTTATTTTCCAGTCTCCAAATTTTCTGGTTATTTATTGTTTTAACTATTACTTTGCTGACTCTATAAGACTTCCCCATTATATCATAATACCATCCACCTATAGGAATAGCTTTATCTGTGCTTTAGCTATATTTAGTCCTTTAATGTAGGAAGAGTAGGCATCAGCTTTACTGTGGTATTTATTAAAAAAGTCGAGTATATTTTCTTATTATTTATGATGCTTGCTTTGGATTTTAGATATGTGTTTTTTATTATATTCAACACCCCCCCCCCCGCCTATGCCTATACTTTTTTGTGTGTTTTTAGCATAAATGAGTGTTATATTTTGTCAAGGACATTTTCTGCACCTGTTGAAATAACTGTAATTTTTGATATTTTGGTTTTTAATATGATTATGTGGATTGTTTTGCATCTCTGTTATAAATCTCACTTGGTCAAAGTGATTTTTAGATAAATTATTGTAGTCTTCATAGTATTTTGATTTGATTTAAACTTCTGAGTGAATATTCATTTATTATATTGAACCATAGTTTTTTCTTCTGTGTTTTATTTTTCTTTAGTTTAGCAATCAGGATTATATTTGTCTTATAAAATAATTCTTATAAAGTATTTCTTAATTTTGAAAATAATTTGTGAAGTATGGGTATAAATTATTCTTTCAAAATTTTATGCAATTTCCCTGTGAATTTATCAGGACCAGAAATTCTTTCCTTTATTATTTCCTTTGTAGTTAGATCTATTTTCTTTTCTGAAATCGAGCTATTTACTATCTCTATGTGGTATTCCCATAGTTGGATTATTTCATATTTTTCAAAGTATTCCACTTTTATTGATTTATCTTTTGGTGAGAGATGCATTGCTGCACAAGCTCAGGGTAGGTATCAGTTCATTTGTTCAATCTTCTTTTGGGCTCTAGATATCCTGGACTATGGAGACAAATGAAATTGCTTTATCTTTGGCAAATAATTTCTGTTTCAAAGAGGTTTGAGAGGTCATGAGAATCAGAGAAAATGCCTATTCCTTCATCTTATTGGTCACTTGGCCCAGATCTCCTAAGGGTATGCATATATTCTTCACAATCACCTATGATCTATTTGGGTTGAGTTTGTCTCCATCCCACCAAAATTCTAATCTCTTTCCCAACTTTGAGTGAGCCGAAATGATTATATCATTTAGAATATATTTATTGATTAAAACAGAAAATGAAAGATGATATATTAAAAATTATCTAATGGCAATGCCCAACCATTATGAGTAAGATCTGTAGTTTCTACTCTCCTCACACTGTCTTGGCATCCTGTCCTTCATGGGAAGAAATGTGCCAAAAGGCAATTTTGATTAGTCTTTTATCAAGCAGTCATTGTCAAAGGGATGGAACCCTTAATTGTCCACTCTCATTTCACAGACTTCTCATTTTTAGAACTACCACCACTCCCATACTTTTTCTTAAACTTCTCATTGTTCTTCTACCTAGTAGATAAACAATACCTTGATGTCTATTTCAGAGACTGACTAGTGTAAGGTATGTGACCAGATACTGTCCTGAATTATACTACCAATGTTCAGTATTTTTCTTACATATTCTTTTCTAGTTTTTTCTTGGTTACATAATAACTTTCTGTTCAAATGTTCCCCTCTTCTTGTGATAGACAATTAATGGTAGCTCTTACATTCCATTGGTCCCTGGAAGGCAGGGAAATGAAGAGAAAAAGAAGAAAAACAAAAATCAAAAAAGAAAAAAACTGGGCAAACAGGGATTACATGATTTAAAACTTAATTAAGCATTAAGCCTTAGAGGTCTCGTCTGGGCCTGTAATATTGCCTAAGTGGAGAACTCCAAAGTATGGAAATTTGCCACTGCTGCAGGTCATAGTTTACTTGCAAGTACAATCTTAACTAGTTGGTTGGAACATTGAGAGGTGAAGTGACTTGTCAGTGATGACACACCTTCTGTATATCAGAGGCAAGACTCTTCCTTATTCAAAAAATGCTCTTCTATCCATTACAGTACGCTATAAATGACATTGGAGATAAGAGAAGGGAAGAAATCCATATGTATTAATTGTTAGAGAGGCCTTCATGGTGAGTGTATAATTTGAATTGGAAGTCTAGAGGAGGACTTAGATAAAAAAAAATAGAAGAGTCACATGACAGAATTAATATTTCACCTCCACTCCCAACAGAGCTTAGTTTTTCATAAAAGGCAACAATGCTGTTCTGAAGACCTAATTTGCCCTTGCCTCCTTTAACACAGCTTCTTGGGTACCAGAAAGGGATCAGGGTATGCAAATATGCAAGCTATTTGTGACTGCTTCCTTCCTGTTAATCTTTTCTATGTTATAGATAAAGCAGCTAGGTAGATTGTGTGGTAGGCTTGGAGTCAGGAAGACCTGAGTTCAAATTCAACTTCAGAAATTTCCTAGCTATGTGACCTTGGGCAAATCATTTAACCTGTGTTTGCCTCTGGAGAAGGAAATAGAAAACCATTCCAGTATCTTTGCCAAGAAAGCCCCATGGACAGAAGTCCACTGGGTCAGGAAGATTTGGACATGGCTAAATAACAAAACTTCCTTTTTGTTAACTGTTCAACGACTTAAAAGTGTATTTCTTCATCCCAAAAATCAAACCTGAACTAACAGAGTATTATTAGCATAAGGTCCACAGATAAGAAGTAGGTAGAGGAGTCTAGTGGAAGGCACAGTATTTCACTAAGCAATTTCTTAAATATCTTTATTTACCTTAAAAGAAAATTAAAACTCTTGAATCTGTATAATGTCTCTTTTGAGTACAATCTTTATATGACATTATGTGATTAATTTGTTTTCCTGAGATATTCACTTGCAAATGTCACCCAATGAGTCATTTCTTGCAGCAAAGCATGAAAAAGAGGGGAAAAAAGACAGTTTAGCAAAATGAACCCACAAATCAATGGAGTCCAACAGTACATCCAATGTTCTAAATCTGTAGCTTCTGAACTCTGTACCAAAAATACAAGATAAATAAGTGAAGAGAATACTTTTTCTAATATCTTTTTAAAATTTTCTTTATTTTTCTTTAAATATTTTATTTTGGTTAAAATTTATTCACTTATTTTAATTTTCATGCACATGGCAGAATCTAAAAAGGATTGTATAAGAAACTGTGAATCATTATTTCATAACATTATTTTTTAAAGCATAAAATAACTTCCATATGTCGCTTTAAAAATTATTCAGATTATCTATAATTCTCAAGGAATATATGCTTCTTTTCTACTTATTAGAATGTTAGTACTACATTCTCATGCAAATCCTTCTAATTGCTCATATAAATTTGCTTCTTTAGGTTTCTCTTGACTCTTGTATTTATATTTCAAAATTCTTTCTCACCCTTAGTGGGAAACTAGAATTTCAAAGCCTATGATAATGGGAATGCAACCTCTGCTAAGTCCTATAGTAGTGAAAACACTTTGAGCATAGATCCAGCAACATATTTCTAGGTATAGATTAGCCTAGCCAAATATGAGGAAGCATGTCACCAGGTTGCTGGCATGACATATTATTTTTGGCCATGGAAACTCATAAGCAATATGTTAATTGTTCATGGATAGTCAGAGCCAATATAATAAAAGTGACAATTCCACTTAAATTAATCTACTTATTCAGTGACATCTCAATTAAACTAATAAAATTATTTTTACTAAACTAGAAAAGACAAAAACAAAATTCATTTGGAAGAACAAAAAGTCAAGAATATTAAGGGAATCAATAAAAAATATGTGAAATAAGAAGGTCTAGCAGTACCAAATCTTAAACAGTATTATAAAGTGGCAATTATCAAAATTATCTGGTACTAGATATTAAATAGAATATACTATACAATAACTATACAATAGCAATTGATGATAGTAATCTTATATTTGATAAGCACAAAGATCTAAGCTTTTGAGATATGAACTCACTCTTTGGTAAAATTTCTAAGAAAACTATCTACTAGTCTAGTAGAAACCAGGCATAGACCAGTGTCTTACACCATTTCCCAACATAAGGTCAAAATGGATATGGGACCTAGACATAAAGAGAGATATAAGTAAATTAGAAGAGCATGGAACATATTACCTAACATTTAACTAGTCAAAACACATGAACAGGCAGTTTTTGGAAGAAGAATTAAAATATATATATAAATTTTAAAAAATTTTCTAAATTGCTATTAATTAGAGAAAGGCAAATTAAAACAACTATGAAATGCCATTTCACACCTATCAGATTGGCAAAAATTTTAGAAGGGGAAAGTGACAAGTGTTGGAAGGAATGCGAAAAATTGACACTAATACACTGCAATTGGGAATTGAATTAACAATTTTGGAGAGCAATTTGGAATTGTGCCACCGAAGTCATAATACTGTGTTTACCCGTTGACCTAGCAATACCAATATTAGCTCAGTTTCTCAAGGTGATTAAGGAAAAAGGAAAATAATGTATATTTTCTAAGATATTTATAGCAGATCTCTTAGTATTGGAAGACATTGGCAATTGAGGAGTTGCCCATCAATTGGGGAGTGTCTGGGTAATTTGTGGTATATGATTGTGGTGGAATACTATTGTGCCATAAGAAATGGTGAACAGGTTGGTTTTAGAAAAGCATGGGAAGACATGCATAAAATATCTCAGAGTGAAAAAAACAGAACCAAGAAAACATTATATATAGTAAAAGTAATATTGTTTGAAGAGTAACTATGAGTGACTGAGATATTCTGAGTAATATGTTTAGTCATATCAACTAAAAAGGATTTACAAAGGAAAATACAATCTACCTCCATAGAAAGAATTGATATATGAAAGTATGTATTGTATGGTTCCATATATATATATATATATCTTCTCTAATGCAACATTGAGAGGGATGCTAGGAGAAAGGGAGACAACTTGGAACCCAAAATATGACAAAATTAATTTTTAAAAAGGTGGGGCATATACACAATAATGAAATTCCAGAACAGTTTTAAAGTATAGTCATAGAGAATATCTTAATATAGGAGACCCACTGATAGTCACTTAGATTTTTGTGCAGTAATACTTTAGAATCACTGCTGTTCTTTAATTATTATGTAACAGCTTTTTTATATTCATCCATGCCTTCTAGGACAAATGAAGTCTTGTGAAAATCCTGGATTAACTTGATGAAGCTATGTATTAAGACCTGTTGTTATATCCCTATTAATATGGGAGGAAAGTGGGTAAAGAAGATACTGTATACTTAAAAGTAGCTCTATCACCTATTCTTTTTGTATTTCTGAGTCTCATTTTCCTCATCTATAAAATGAGAGAGTTAGATCACGGCCTTTAAGGCACCTTTAAGCTTTTCAAGTCTTTATTTAATTTATTATGATTTTTAAAAAATGCTTTATATTATAGAGAGGAGGAAAAATTTTTCAATGATAAGAATATGGATATGGAATGAATGACAAATACTTCAAGGACACATTTAATATATAAGAATGATCTTTGAACACTTTAGGAAGTGGGAGGAATGTTTACCCTATTTCTTGTCTCTCTTCTGTCTTTTATGGAGGGGGGAAGGCAAGGCAATTGGGATTAAGTGACTTGCCCAAGGTCACACAGCTAGTAAGTGTTAAGTGTCTGAGGCTGGATTTGAAGTCAGGTCCTTTTGACTCTGTGGCCAGTGCTCTATTCACTGTGCCACCTAGCTGCCACTTTCTTGTCTCTCTTACAAAAACAAAGTTTTAAGAAGTCATCAATTATTGATGTTTGTTCAAATGATGAGCAAGACTAATCATTTCTAAAGTTGAATAACAACAGTAATTCTCTTTATTGCACCAATTAATACAAATTTAATGGTCAGCTGACTCCATCATTTTCAGATACCATTACTTCCCACCACATTTAAAAACTGATTCATTTACATGAGCATATACACATGTGTTTCCATAACATCATTTTTTCCTCAGATCTTTTTAAAATGCAATTAACTATGGGTAATTTCTTTATTAGGTCCTTATGAAAAATGCCTGGAAAATTTGTGTGTATATTTGCAAGTGAATTCTAGCTACAAGTTCTTTTCTCTAAATCAGAGATGATATTTCAGAAGGTTTATGAAAGCACTATTAAAAATGTTTATTGCATTTTTGTCAACAGCTCCAATGACAGAAATATTTAGTGCTATGGAGCAATACTCTTTTTTTTTTGCTTTTTTTTTGGGGGGGGGTTAAGTGACTTGCCCAAGGTCACACAACTAGGAAGTGTTTATGACCGGGTTTGAATTCAAGTCTTCCTGACTCTCTGACCTGGCACTCCATCCACTGGACCATCTAGCTGCCCTAATCAGGATACCACAATTAAGATGTAGGTAATTGTTACCATATAGAAGGAAACTAAACAAACAAAACCCAAACAAAACAAAACAAAACAAACAAAAACCCCTTAGAAAAACAGAAAAAAATTGGTTTGGGAATTTGAACTGCTGTAGTTTCCACTTCTGACACAGGATAATTAATGCTCGTGTTCATTTTTTTTAAGCCATTGCTTTTGGTTGTTATCATCAAGAATAAGTCTGACCCCTCCCCCTCCCCCCCCAGAAGGTGGCCTAGTCATATAATAAGAAAAGTCTTAATATCACATCCCTGAAATGTTAAGAGAACTAAATGAAGACTTACAACAAATTTGGAAGTTTCTCTGTAGAAGATTTATGGAAGTACTTGGATAAGGACTCCGAAGGTGGGTCATGCAGTGGATAGATTAGAGCATGGAGTCAGGAATAATCCTCTTCTTGAGTTCAAATCTGGTCTTAGACACTTACTAGCTATGTTACCTTAGGGAAGTCACTTATCCCTTTTTGCATCAGTTTCCTCATCTAGTCACTTTAGTATCTTTGCCAAGAAAACACACAAAAGAGTCATGAAGAGTTGGACACAACAGAAAACAACTAAGCAGCAACAACATGGATAAGAATTACTCAGGAGGAGAAGGCATAGAAGAATTGTAGTCCATCAACAATGTTCATACCAAATGCTCAACGAAGAACTGAAATAACCAGTTGATAACAGTTCTTAAACACTTACTAGGAACCAGGCATTGGGGATTCAAACACAAAAATAAAATATTCTGTAGGAAGTAGTAAATACTATTGTTTAAAAGCACAGTCCCTACAAAAACATCATTATCTGCCTATCAATATTTCACAAGTAAGACTTAAAAATACTTCAGACAATTTGCTAAAGGCAAATTGTTTTGAGCAAACAGTTCAGTTTGACAGACAAATTTTGATAGGGAAAATATTACTTATCTTCTGTATTATAATATATGGTTGTTACTTTACAGTATGTACAGAGCTTCTAGAAATAGATTGTTTTTCATTATTTTTTACAAATGTGTCACAATTCTGTTTTAGGGATAGTCATGGCCAACAATTTTTGACCTAGTGACCAAACCACTGATGATGAGTCTCTTTGTAGTCATCTGGGTTGGTTCTTAAACAGCAAACCCAGGCTTCTTTTGGACCACATTGGAAGCCTTCCATAAAATCATATATTTTAAGCCACAATGGACCTGATAGAACATTTAAGATTTGTAAACCCTGACAGCTTGCATCCAGTTAGCACAGCATTCAACCATAATGATGAATTAGAATAGGGCACCAATGAGGCAAAATTCTGAGGGAGTCAAAGGTCAACATAGTAACTTATGGTGGATGAATAAACTACATCATATTTCCAAAGACAATTTATGCAGTGACAGGTATCCTACAGGCAGTGTATGATCAGTAGAGTATATGGGCTGATTATGTGGTAATCAGCAAATAATCAAATGCCAAATGCTGTGGTCACAAAAAAAGAAAAAAACCAGTCCTTGTTCTCAAGAAGTTTACTACAAGATATCAATTGTGCAGGCTGAGTGCCGCACTGGTACCCAAGTAATTTGACCTAGAGAAAGCCCTCCAGAATTTGGAGGAGATGCTCTAAATATGATTTCCTGGAAGACATGAACCAGAGTGCTATAAAATGGTTTACTTATAATTTGTTCCCATATTGATGAGATCACAAAGGCAAATACTGTGATATAAATTCTTCATAACATTCTTCATAAATTCTTGTAACAGAACTATAATCTTAAAAAATTCTCCAAATTATTAATACTTAGAGAAATGCATGTTGAAGGAATTCTGAGATTTCATCCTAGACCCATAAAATTAGCAAATATGACAAAAGGCAAGAAAATGACAAAAGTTGGAGGGGCTGAAGGCAAACAGGCACATTAATGTATTTTTTAAAATTAAATTTTATTTATACTCTAATGCACTGTTAGCGAAGGGTGTTAATTGGTACAGTTATTCTGAATAAAAAAAAGCAAACAAAAAATACAACAGTTTAAAACCATGTTCCTAAAGTAAGTAGAAGGACTGGAGCATGTTGTCTCACATAAATCAGTATGACCTTAGACTTACATCCTAGAATTGTTTGTTAGAAGGGGGAGGTCAGGAAAGGGAAAGCTCTGTGTGCTCAACCACTGCCCTCACCCATCCCTGTAAGAAACTGATCCCTAGCACCACCCAGTTCTTATTCTCTTCTGCTCTTCCATTCAACTATGTGCTTTTGAACCTTTCTCTATTGTCAACAGATATCATATTACTCTTGCTTTCATATTTCTTCTACCTTCTGTGACTTAAAATACAAACAAACAAACTAGCTTCCTCTTAAAGACGTCACATCTCTTGGCACCTTCTTCAAGACTGATTGCTCCTTCTCTACTATCCCCTTGTAACAAAATGGTCAGTAGGAGAAGTATGCATACTCTTAATTCCTCAACATTCCTTTCAGACCATCCCTCTGTCCCTATTATGAGACACCACCTCTCTTTTATTTTCAAATTCACTCCATTCTTTTCAGTCCTTTTCACTATCATCTTACGGAGCTCAGATCACTCTCCATTCTTCTCATATGTTCAGTACGTGGTTAAATCTTTTCTTCTACCCTAACTCCTACTTTAAATACAGTTGAACATTACTTATATTCAATTCAGTTTAACAATAATTAATAATCATCTTCTTCTAACCAAATAATTTGGAAACAAAGACAAAAATGAGGCAGTTTCTGCCCTAAAGGAGCTCACATATGATAGTTCCCATCACTTTTATCTCTAGTCTCCCTCAGTCATATCTTAGTGATCATAATTTAAACCCAACCCCCTTTGAAGCTTAGTGAATTGGCACAAATGATGGAATTTCTAGTCAAAAATTATGCTTTCAAGATGGGGAGCCAAGATGGCAGAGTATGGACATAGATTTGCCTCAGCTCTCCCAAATACACCTCCAAATTACATTAAAATAGCTCCTCAGAAGGAATTTTGATGTGGTATAACCAACAAAAGGATGGGGTAAAAAGATTTCCAGCCCAAGACAACTTAAAAGATTGGCAGGAAATGTCTGTCTTACTGGGCTAATAGTGGAACACAGTCAAGTGCAGGCCATTCCCTGGCAAGCTAGCAACAGGCCTTGATAGCAACTGAATCAGCACAGCTGGCTTTTGGAGTTCTCAGATCACAGAGGATAAGGGGGTTGGACAACTGATCAGAAGAAGATTATAGGAGACTTTTTGCTGGCACAGGGAGCATAGCTCTGTTGCGTTACTCATAAGTAGTACCAGGTTATAGTCTCAGGAGAGGAAGAGCACTAACAGAAGCAAGAATTCTAATCACACTTCTAGGGTGAAAAAGAGTGCTTATGATTACTAACAGACCAGAGCACAGGATCAGAGAGCAATGAATCACAACCTTCCTTAGGTCATGCCACCTCAGAAGAGTTGAAAATTTACAGATCCCCAGAACTAACTCAGAAAACAACAGAGTGACCCCTCCATCCCAGGAGAAGAGTTCAACTTTAAAATCAAGTCAAATGTCACAATATAGGCTGAAAAAATGACAAAATAAGGGGAAAAAAAGAAGAAAGAAATTGACTATAGAAAGTCACTATGGTAACAGGGAAGATCAAAACACAATCTCAAAAAAAGACAACCATGTCAAAATATCTACATGTGAAGGCTCAAAGAAAAATGTGAATTGGCCTCTAGCACAAAAGGAATTCCTGGAAGAACTCAAAAAGGATTTTAAAAACCAAATAAGAGACATAAGAGGAAAAATTGGGAAAAGAAATGAGAGTGATGCAAGAAAATCATAAAAAAGGTAAAGGAAGCATTAAAAAATACTGAATAAGGGGGTGGAGCCAAGATGGCAGTGTAGAAGCAGCAAAGCACCACAGCTCCCACACAAACACGCTAAAAAACTCATAAAATGGGACTCTAAACAGATTTTCAAGCTCCAAAACTCTACACAAGACAGAAAGCACATCTGTTGCTCCAGGCATCGCAGCAGGCTGGCTCTTGGCAGCCGTCTGGGACCGGCTGCCAAAACCCCGGCTGGGTCAAGCCCTGGGGCATCAGGCAGGGAGCTGCGTCTACAGGAGAGCAGAGCGGCTGCACTGGAGGCACAATTACCACATTTATCAGGCCAGAAGACAAAAAGAATAAGAGAAAGGTCAGTGGATTTTGCTAACTCGGGAGGAGAAGAGCGGGTCTGGCCAAACTGCTCCCAGGGCAAGGAAGCAGTGGGAGGCAGCTGTAGCTGCAGGAACAGCTGAGAGCTGCAGAGGCCTCCATTGGGCTGCTTCAGAGCCCTCGACCTGCAGATAGCAGCGGGGCTGAAGCGATCCATAGGGGCCAAGGGCTCTTGCGTTGAGTGGCCTGGATCTGGATCGTGGTCTTGAGTGGTGATCCTGGGGTGCACTTTCAGTGAGCCAAGGCTGGGAGGTGGGGCTGCAGCACCCCATTAAGAGCTCCGGCAGCTGTGAGGGCCCCAGCTATTTGGGACAGAGCTTTCCCCCTCCAGGAAGCAGAGTTCCACAGAGCTAAAAAAACCAAGCAATTAATAGACTGGCCAACATGAGAAAAAGGAAGCAAGCTAGGAACAGCAGTAAAACTC
>CM053594.1:306809416-306858892 GCA_028646575.1 Pseudocheirus occidentalis
CAAATGCAACTGGGAAATAATACATTCAGGGATGGGGGCAGGGAGCCCCTCCCTGCCCTGCTAGACAGCTAGAGGGATGTTAGAGGAGGGAATAAAAGGGAACAGATTGTGGGAGGGGCCTTACAGTGGGATCAATGTTCTGGACTGGGCGGTAGGGGCAAAAAGGGGAGAAAATCTGTAACTCAAAACCTTGTGGAAATGAATGATGTAACCAAGAAAATAAATTAAAAAAAAAAGAAAAAAACTGTAAAAAAAAATACTGAAGAAAATAACACCTTAAAAAAGAATAGACCTAATGGCAAAAGAAGCACAAAAATCCACTGCAGAGTAGTCTCCAAAAAGCACAATTGGTTATATGGAAATGGAAATACAAAAATTCATTGAAAAAATAATTCCTTAAAAATTATAGTTTGGCAAGTGGAAGCTAATGATGCCATGAGGCATCAAGAAAAAATAAGACAAAATTGAAAGAATGAAAAAAAGAAGAAAAATGTGAAATATCTCATTCGAAAAACAACTGACTTGAAAAATAGATCCATGAAAGATAGTGTAAGAATTATTGAACTACTTGAATGCCATGATTAAAAAAACAAGGAATCTAGATATAATATTTTAATAAACTATGAATGAAAACTGTCCTGATGTCCTAGAACCATAGAACATTCACTTATCACCTCCTGAAAATGAGTCTAAAATGAAAACCCCCAGGAATGTTATAGCAAAATTGAAAACTTCCCAAATCAAGAAGAAAATATTGCAGGCATCCTAAAAGAAAAAAAATCAAATATTATGGGGCCACAGCTAGGAAAATACAACATATAGTGACTTCTACATTAAAGAATGGAAGGGTTTTGAATATGGTCCAGAGGGCAAAGGAACTAGGATTACAATCAAGAATCATCTCCCCAACAAAACTGAACATAATCCTTTTGGGGGGAAAATGGATATTTAATGAAACAGAATACTTTCAAGCATTGCTGATGAAGAGACCAGAACTGAAATAGAAATGAAGATTTTCAAATACAAGACTCAAGAGTAGCATACAAATGTAAACATGAAAGATAAATCATTAGGGATTTAATAAGGTTAAACTGTTTACATTCCTATATGGAAAGATGTTATTTGTAACTCCTAAGAAGTTTTTCATTATTAGAAGTATTAGTTAGAAAGAATATTCATAGACAGTGGGCACAGGCATTAGTTGAATATGATGGGATGGTATAAAACAAATTGGTGAGAAAGATGCATTAGGAGAAAGGGGAAGGGAGAGATAGAGAAGTGTAGATAATCTCACAGAAAGGAGGCATGAAAGAGATATTACAGTGGAGGGGGAAATGGGGAATAGTAGCAGGTAATGTTTGAAATTTATTTGGAATTGGCTCAGATAGTGAAGAACATACACATTAAATGCAGTATAGAAATCTATATAACCCTAGTGAGAAGTGAGAAGGGAGGAGAATAAGAGAGAGAGGAATTGATAGAAGAGAATGTGGATTAGGGGAGGGGGTGGTCAGAAGCAAAACACTTTTGAGGAGGGAGAGGATGGAGAGAGAGAGAGAGAGAAAGAGGGAAAGAGAGAGAGAGAGAGAGAGAGAGAGAGAGAGACAGATAGAGAGACAGAGAGACAGAGAGACAGACAGAGACAGAGAGAGACAGAGACAGAGACAGAGAGGCAGAGAGAGACAGAGAGGGAGACACACACACAGAGCCAGAGACAGAGAGAGACAGAGAGACAGACACAGAGTGACAGAGACAGAAAGACAGAGACAGAGACAGAGAGAAATCTGGGGGGGGGAATAGGATGGAAGGAAATACATATTAGTAAACATAACCATGAATGTGAATGGGATGAAGTCAACTATAAAATGGAAGCAGATAGTAGAGTATATTTCATGATCTAACATAAAGGGTGATACCGTAAGCAAATTAGCAAAGCATGGAATAATTTACTTGTCAGATCTATGGATAAGGGAAGAATTTATGGCCAAACAGGAGATAGAGGGCATTATAGCATGTAAAGTACATAATTTTTATTCCATTAAATTAAAAAGGTTTTGCACAAACAGAACATACACAGCCAAGATTAGAATGAGAGCAGAAAACTGGTAGGAAGGAGGAGGAAGAGGAAGGGGAGGAGGATGAGGAAGAGGAGGAGAAAATTTATAGAAAATTTCTTTGAAAATGGTATAATTTCTCAAATATGTAGAAAATGTCAAAATTATAAGAGTACAAGTCATTCCCTAATTGATAAATGCCCAAAAGATATGAATAGGCAGCTCTCAGGCAGAGTAATTAAAGCTGTATTTAGTTATATAAAAAGTCTCTAAATCACTATTGATTAGAAAAATACAAATAAAAACAACTCTGAGGTACTACCTCACACCTATTAGATTAGCTAATAGAAATAGAAAAGAAAAATGATAAATGTTGTGGAGGGTGTGGGAAAATTGAGACACTGAGGCATTGTTGGTGGAGTTGTGAACTGATTGAACCATTATGGAGAGCAATTCGGAACTACATCTCAAAAAGCTTAAAGCTCTGCAAACCATTTGGCTAATCAATATGATTGTTAGGTCTGTATTCTAAAGAATGTTAAAAAGAAATGTATACTGATGCAAAGTGTAGTGAGCAGAAGCAGAAGAACACTGGATATAGTAACAGCCATGTTATATGATGAACAGTTGTGACTTACCTCTTCTCAGTAATACAATGATATAAGTCAATTCCAAAGGATTTATGGGAAAAAAATGCTATTCACCTCCAGATAAAGAACTAATGGAGTCTGAAATGCAGATTGAAACATACTTAAAAGTTTTTTTCTTAATTTTTCTTTTTTTTGAGGGGGAGGGGTCTGTTTTCTTTCACAATATGACTAACAGAAATATATTTTGCATGACTGCACATATATAATCTAAATAAAATTGCTTGCTTTCTGAATGTGGGGGTAGTAGAGGGAGGAAGAGAATTTGGAACTCAAAATTTTAAAGGACAAATGTAAAACTTATTCTTACATGCAATTAAAAAATTAAATATTTAAAAAATAATATAAAGCTTATGGAATTCCAATTTGTTTGCCTCAATTTTTCTTGCTTCATAATATGAATAATAAAGCAGTAGAATATTATTTACTGTTATACAGGACATACAGTAGCTCTTACAGGTGTTAACCTTTAACTCAGAGTTAGATGGCACCTCAAAAATCATCCAACCCAAAAAATGAGCAGGAATTCATGAAGCTGATCATTCAATCACACACATGTGTATATATTTGTGTATACATATGTCTGTGTATATATGTATGTTTGTATGTGTGTATATACATACATATATTTTATATAGTATATGTGTGTATATAGAGTATGTATGTGTGTGCACACATATACATACACACATACAAATATTCATATTGTCCATGTCGTGTGTGTGCGTGTGTGTGTCATGTATATTACCGAGCATATCACTTCTATCACCTCGCTGGCAAGGGTGGGGGGAAATTGAAGAGTGTGGGAGGGTGTCAAATGCTTCATCACCAGGCTTCTGGAATCATAGATGGTTATTATGTTGATCATAGTTCCTAAGTTTTTTGAAGAATTTTTTTTTGTGTTTGTGGTATTTTTTTAAATTTATAAATTGTTTTTCTGGTTTGGCTCACATCGCTCTTTGTCATTTCATACAAGTCTTCTCAGGTTGCTTTAAAACTGTTCTTTTTATTATTTCTTGTGCACAACAGCAGCCCATTATATTAATTTATCATAATTTTTTCAATCATTCCCCAATTGATAGGGACTCTTTTACTTTCCAGCTCTTTGATAGTGCAATAAGAGCTGCTATAAATATTTTTATGTATAGCATCCTTTTCCTTATTCTTTGTTCTCTTTGGAGTATTAACATTCTAGGAATGTTATCACTAAGTCAAAAGGTTTTCATTGCTGAGTAAGTTTGGTGGCATAGTTCCAAACTACTTTTCAGAGTGCTTCCAGCCTCCTCTTGAAGCCTTCTCACTGTCTCTTGAGACAACCTGTTCCACTTTTTTTTTTACAGCTCTTATTATTGCAAAGTATTCTTTAGATCAACCATTTATAGACTAAATTAATGTAGTCAAAGCCTCAAAGGAAAGTTAGCTGCTGGACAGGGAAGAACATAACACCCTTTTCACTCCAATGTGATATTCACATGAGAATGCATATGTACTAAAAAGAGGGTTGAAAAGAACAATGAATATTATTCCTTACATAGAACAATAAGGAAGACCAAAGAGGGTTAGAATCTCAGCTCTGACATATTACAGGTCCTATATACTACCATGTATAACATGCCTGAAACCATCATGAATATTGTCAACTCTTCAGAGGAAAAATATGAGGACATAAAGTTGAGTGCTGTGGTTAGTCAATAACAATGGTAGGTTGAGGTACCATCTGCTGCTTTGGCATTGGGTCTTACTGTTTTCTAGGGAAACACACTTAGTTTAATTGAAATAAAACAGCACAAGTTGCATTTGTCTAGCAAGAATTTTTCTTGGCAAATTGAACACAAGTCAACTTAGAGCAAATGATATGAGGATGTTATTCTTGGTTTTTATTTTTGTTTTCACAGTTTGTGATTTTCTGAAAAGTTACTGCATCTGGATATCAAATTTCCATTAGAATGCAGAAATTACAATATTTATACTGAACATTTTCAAAATTTAAATGGAAGTTATTCTTCAAGTAACTGATGTGACCAAATTCTGTCCTATTTCCTGAATAATGGATTATTTACATGTGTTAAATGCAGACCATTCAGAAGGAAATAATGATCTTTAAGTATTGAAAATGGGAATATCCAGTCTCTGTGAGAAGAAAAGATACAAATAATTTAAATGAAAATGCCAAAGGCAAAGTTTGAACTCAGTGTCCCTAGAATATTAATGTGATTATTTCCTACTCTGTAGTAATACAATATCTAGCTATTACTCAAAAGAACTTGATAGTATTCATTTGATAACAAAAGACTTACCACATTATCTCAAGAGTAAACAGAAAGATTTCTCTCCCTTCATAGTACTTCTTTGTAGATGTGATATGCTTTTCATGAGAAAAATGATTTTGTAATTTGGCTACAGAATGAAACACATAACAATGATCATTCCTGTATTTCTTCAAACAAAAGCAAGTTTTGCAACCTTTTTGACTAAATCACTTCAGTCAAAACCCAGGGGAAAGCTTATTGCTTGATACAAAAGAGAGTAACAACTGTTTTTCCCCCTTGAATGTAATACTAAAATTCAGAGAAACAACGGAAAATCTTTGTATTGCTAAAAAGTAAAGTAAAAATCCATGATAAAAAAATATACATGATGACTACAATAATGTAAAGAGAAACAAGACTAAAGAGTAGTGGATATTGTGATTTCCAAATCTCAGTTTAAGTCTGAGGACTGAATATGAAGAAACACATCTCCTTCCCCTCAAATAACAGGTGGGAAGTTATGGGCATGGAATACTGCATTCGTCATTAGATGCTTTCACTTTGTTGATTTTGATGAACTATTTTGTTTGTTACAAGGGAAATTTCAGGGGCTAGGTGTAGAATAGGTCATATTGGGAAATGACTGTGGTATAAAGACAAAGAGCATCCATCAGACTTGATAAAATAAATGATGTATATCGTATAACATGCATATGCAGGTCTTGATTCTTCTGATTTTCACTTTAGGTTTCTCTCTCTCTCTCTCTCTCTCTCTCTCTCTCTCTCTCTCTCTCTCTCTGTCTCTGTGTGTGTGTGTGTGTGTTCTTGTTTGTTTACTGACTATTAAAATCCTGAGGGTAGTATATGAGTTAAAAAATTATGGGCATTTCTGAAGAGTTGCATCCATAGTAAGTCTTGATTAATTTTACACATAAGTCTTATAAATTGCCATACAACTATTTTCCCACTATTATTTTGTCAAGCCACAAGTGGAGTATTACCTTCAGTTCATGAAGGACATTGATTAAGCTGGAGATTCTTCGGAGAAAGGCAACCAGGACCACAAAGGGTCTCAAGATCACGCCATCTGAGGATTAATGGAAACAAACAGGACTCTTTAACTTAAAGAAGAAAAGACTTAAGGTTCATAGATATATCTGTCTTCAAGTATTTGAAAGACTGACATGTGGAAGAAGTATTATATTGCCCTGTTGGACCTGGAGGGCATAAGTAGGAAAAAATGGGTGGAAGTTGTGGAGACTCAAACTTAGACTTGATGAAAACAATGACAACTTTCCAACAGCAACAACTGTCCCCAAGTGGAACAGCATCTCGGGTAAGTAGTCAGTTTCCTCAATTAGAAAACTTTAGACAAAGGTTGGATGACCATTTGTCCTTCAGGAACCCCTGACTAGAAGTCTTTGACCAAAGACTAGAAAGATACTTGAGTGGTAAACCACAAAGGAGATTCTTATTCCAGTATGATTTAGATGCAGATACTCTCTGAGGAAGCTCTGAGATGCTATTATTATTATTAATTATCATTATTATAATTCACCACAGAAACTTATAAGAGGGATGAAGACACTTCTACACCTTTATTCATTTGGAATTCAGTGATTGCCCGGTATAGTTTTTTTTTTTTAATTCATTTCAACTCTTTTCTATATAGTAGAGATAGTGGGAGGGGTGGGGAAAGCAAGAAAACCCCCACAAACATTGCAGCTGTGATGATTTAAAAGGTCTTTGGGTACCCCCTTTTCACATAATTTATGGAGCAGGTTAGAGGCAAGAAAATTGACCAACCTTTACTTCAATGTAATAGATAAAGAAACCCATAATTATGACTTACAATGTTTAGAATATGCAGTTCTTTATGATATTAGAATTGTACCTTCCAACTTAATAGAATTTATTTTAAAGGAAAGAAAGAGGAAAGTGAGCTAATTATAGTCTCTAAGAATGCCTACTAAATGTAACTGAGAATTGAATTATCCATGGAGGGTGACACATATTTTCACTATAAGTAGCTTGAGATCTTTGTCTGAAAAGCATCGTATTAAACATGAAGTATTACCACCATTGTTCAAATGAGATTCTTTTAACTTTCTGCATTACACATAATATATATGTATGTATGTATGCATACATTAGTAAAGATGTTCTATTAACCAAAAAACTCATGTCACTGATAATTTTTATAAAGAATTAGCTATATACCTTTTAAAGTCAAAGCAGTATTAGTTAATGACTCATTTAAGTACTGACCAAAATGTTTCAGAGAATCTGTATATATACATAGAAAAATAGCATGTGCATTATTCTTAAAACCTGTAATATTCTGAATCTAGAAAATATCTGCAAATGGGTGAGCTTCCTAATTTCGATGAACTCAACTTTGAATTGTATTTGTTTTGTCGAACTTCTAAAGTTTTATTTTAACATAAAAAAAGTTAGTGCCCCTTCTTGCCCACAGGATGCTTATATCATCAATTAAAACATATCCTCTTTGGGGGAAAAAAAGAACCCAGGGAAATGAAAGATGTGCATGTGAGTTCTCAGACAATGATACTATGACATCCAGGCAGATGTTGGCCACAGTTATTTTACTAAGACCCTGGAGAAGGGAATTTCTTTTTTGATGTAGACAATGCTTCTCTAGTCCAGAACTTGTCCCTCTATCTCCTGTTCACATTTATGTCTCAATGGATTTTGGAGCACATGAAGAAATGTAGCAACATTCAGATATGTTTATTTTTCCTAAGTTTCCAACATTTTTATTTTTTTTCCACTGAAAGAACTTAGCTGTAGCATTTTAGACAATGAACTTTCATTCACATCATAGCTATTCAAAATGTACTAATACACTGATGAAAATGCTAATTCCATTTAAATATAATTCATTTGATTGTTATTTTTATGCTCCTGTTATTATTTCTTTTTGTTCTCTACTTTCCCTTCACCTACTCTTGCTATTGGTCATGCTTTTGCTTGTGGGCTCCCAGAAAGGCAGATTGAGGCCACACATGGAGAACAAGTGTTCAACTCCTCCCTTTTCTCCCCTTCCTTAAAGGATTTTATTTGCCAGCTTGCCTCTGGACAACCCACCATAAACCGTGTGTCAAAGACAGAAAAGTGCTTTGTTCCCGATCTGGAAACATCTTCCTTATAAATTTGCCATTGCTCACACTGTCAGAATAACAGAAGAAGTAAATAAGTGTCTTTGATGGAATATCGGACTTTCTTTAGTTTACTAATATATGGGATATAGGGTGGGGAGAGAAGGCATGAATTTGGGAATAAACAGAAAAGTAAAGAACTTACTAAGAAATATCAACACACTAATCAAAAATGATCAAAAGGTTTGTAAATAACAAGGGGGAAAAAGCCTTAGCACATGATGATTTCCCCTCATGAATCTGTCTAAAACTCCATATACAATGAATGAATATCAATATACATCTTTCTGTACCATTTGTCAACTGGATTTCTTCATACCTAGTCTGTAAATAGTAAAGAACAGCCTTCAAAAAAAGGGAAAAGTGCAATCTGGGTGCTAAGACAACTACAAAGAAACAATGAATTATTGCTGTAATGACATGCTAATTAAAATTTTGCTTGTAACTCATGTAAGTGTTTGAAGCCCAGCAAATTCTCTTTTCATTTGTGAAGTGTGAAGGTAAATTGCCCAGTGACAGTGGGACATCGCTAACAAGTACAAATTGAATAACATGCTATCTCGCTCGATTAGCCCTGACTAGCGCGTCTGAATTAGATATTCAGCACACTCGCCATTGTAGGCTGATTGATAAATGCTAAGGAGAATTTGTCAAAACAACAGGGGCTACACCCAGTGGGACATCAATATGCTCCATTTAGTCACCCACACGACACTTCCTACATAGGATTGTCACATAAAATTAAGACTGGCCGCTAACCAGCCATCAAGCTTGCAACAGACGTCAGGCAGCCTGTGTTCTATATGCATATTAGTCACATGCTTAACAATTTGGGCTGTCATGACTGAAGCATGCAGTGACCTCTGGAGCAGAGGTTGAATTTTCCAACTACACCAAGACATCATGCTCAGCTGTTCAAGATTTTAGGCCATTTCCTGCCAGATCTGGGCACAGATGCACTGCCCTAAGCGATCATCTGTGGCCTGGTCCAAATGACAAATGGCCCAGTGCAGATTATTGCATTATATATTAAGTACTACAAGTCTGTAAATTATAAGTAAACTACTGTCCAGGACCAAATGGCTCCTTCAGCTTTCAAAATACTTTCTTCCCCAATTCTTTATATGAGCCTAATAAATATTGGATGAAGCCTGAGATCAAAGTCTCCCCACCCTGCATTGAATTAGTTATCTCCATCACTAATTAGCTGCTTGAATATCAAAAAGCTCAGTGTCAGCTATAATTCAAGAAGTCGTGGCTGGGGTTGGCCTGATTGCCTTTTTTCAAGCTGACATTTTCAGGTGCCAATGTGGACAGTTATAGAATTCTTAGGGATTGGTTAGATCTGTATACTTAGAGAAGCAAGTAAATAAATTTAAAAAAGAAATAATAAATAATCAAATAGATAAATAGAAATGGCAGATTTGATAATAAATGTAGCAAACTGTCAATAATTAAAAATAAAATAATCCATGTGATTAAATACAAATGGCTTCAAACTTGCGTTACATTATATTTGATTTTGTTGCATACAAGGGGCTTTGTTTAAAAGTCAGGGTGCTCTTGAAAAGAATGTGAAAGTGAGCTAATTAGTTAATACAGAACTTATTCAGCACCAGACATTAACAAGTGCCTACTATATGAAGAAAATGATATTAGAAGTTAGGGAAGACATAAAGTTTTGACAGATTCCTTGGAAACAAATGGATTGGTGGAGGTTTTTAAAGAAGAAAAGTATATTGATTATCTTTATCACTATACATTTTAGCCTGCTGCCATATAGACTGTTAACATTGGTAAATTTCATATCTATTGATGATGAAGTTTAAGTCCTACTCATTGACAAAAAGGTGATGAGCACAAGGTATGGGATGAACATTCTCCAACTTGGTCAATGCACTAATTTGTATTGCTTGATTTGCTATTGAAGAGGTAGGGGTGGCTGGATCAGAGTCACTGGGGAGTGACAATAATCATTTATTTTTAAGAAAGACCATCAAGGAAAAATTAACAAAAATAACTGTTTGATGTCTGGAACTTTATATTCTATTCAAGATTAGTCAAAACCATTCAACTTTTTAAGAATTTGCAAATTTATAAAATGGAGTCTAATTAATATCAGTAGTAGCCTGATTCTGGGTTTTGAGATACTATTGCATAGGCCAGAGAATTTTTTTTTCTAAGTGTTAAAACCTGAAATCTGTCAGTACCGGAACAAAACTAATTCTGACATGAACTTTAGAAAACCCCATGCTGAGCATTCTACAAAAGCATATCCATGTAATTTGGCACCTTTGGGTTTAGTCTGAAACCTGAAACAGAAAGATCTAAATACCATGAGAGAAAAAAATATGTTTTTCTGACATTTTCAATTCAATAGAACCACAAGAAATGTAAAGACTATGATGGAGAATCAAATTTTCTTGGTCTTTCAATTTTATTTTATTTTTAATCCCAGGTATTCAGAATCTTCACCTGTTATTAGCAATAATTATTTTCCAGCTCAAGTTTAGTATTTGAAGAGTCTCATTCCTTCTGTCACTCCTTTTTCAAACCTGTACCTTACAATTGTGTGATTGACTTAGTGATGCATTTTATTCAATGATCATTTTCATTTCATTATTGAAATGCAAGCAAGGAGACATGGGATGGCTTTATTTTGTGAATTCATTTTAAAAAATACATGGGGCATTTTTTTCCTTTGAGCAATTATATATAAAATAAAGAAAAACGTAAATGACAGTGAGCTAGACAAGACAGAATTGCTTATTTGAACTCACAGTTGGGGAAGGGGGTGTGAAAATATGAAATAACCATTAAGATATGTATTAAAAGTCAGCTAGAGTCAACCTTTCTGGGGATTTTTTAAAAGATGTGTCATAGAAATGGGAGAAATAAATGTATACTAGTTAGGGTTTGACAGAGAACAGAAATGAAATACAACTTTGTTCTTGTGTTATGGTGTAGCCACAGATTATACAACATTTGAGCTGGATGTAGCAAAATCCACTTACCTTATATTTTTTTTAATCCACTACTTTTAAAAAAATGCTTTTCTGCAATTTTTTTAAAACTTTGTATATCTGGTTGCAGTCCCCAAACTGCATAATAAAGAAAGTGTTAGTAGAAAGTAAGATTTATTTCAACAATAACCTTCCAACAAGAGCCAAAACATTAAAAAAAAAAAAAGAAAGCATAGCCGTATTGCCTAAGGCAATATACTACTCCTGGATAATGTAGCAGCTGAATGATTCCTCACCCACATGCTAAATCCTCTTTCTCCCCTAATTGTCAGCAGTATCATCATTGTCACCAGCGGAGCTCAGTGCTGCAATCTTCCAACTCTGTGATGCAATATTACCCTAGCTGTTTCTCCTGGGGCCTGGTGGTAGCTTGGTGCAATCTGTGGAAACACTTAGCAGAGGCCTTTTGTTGACTGCTAGAAGGTAACAGATGATGCAGCCAGGCTTCTGGCCTAGTTTGATGCCTCTTCTGGGTGGTGAGGCTGCATTGTTCAGTGTCCTGAGGCAGATGCCACAGAAAAGCCAGAACTCCTGCCTTTTTTATGGTACCCCTTCCAGCGAGAGGGAGTGGACTGAATTGTACCTCCTGGAGGGTAAAATAAACATTGCTCCAGTTTGTCACTAACTGTTCATGCTTTACGAGGGTCTGCACGTGCCCTGGAGTGTCTCTAAACATATATCTCTGGGTTATTGTGGGGCTCCATGGGAACAGGAGGTGTCACTTCTGTCTCCTTTAGCCATTGAACTCCGCACTCCTAAAGAGCTCTCTATCTTGGCTGTCCCATTTGTAAAAACTCATTTACAGCAAGGTTATTCAGATTCATGGGTCAATACTGGTAGAAGGCTGAAAAGGAATTGCTCTTAAGCAAATCACACCTTTTACTAATAATTGTGGAGGCTAATTTTTAATATCCTTCTTTCTCAATATCCACAGCAAACAAGTACTTTTCTATAAATCCATAATATATAGCAAAATCCAGCTGCAGCAAAGTGATATTAGCCCTTTATCAGTATAAAAGCATAAAGATACATTTATTCTCATAACCTGAGCTGCACAGACTTTCAAGACATATTTTGGTAAATAAAGGAAACTAGGTAAGTGTGCCATACTAAATGGTATCCCAGTTTCCTTTGGGGTCAAAAATTCTGGGATTTCTGATAGTAGAGAATAAAAGCTTGGAGGCAGTCATTCAGAGGTAACTTGGTGTAATAGAAGGACTTCTGTTCTGAGACAATGAAGCTAATTTCTTGAATCCCTGAGAGTAACATTTTTTATTCATCCCCATTGAATTTTACTTCCTTTCCCTCAATTCAGTGATCCTGCCTATAAAGATCTTTTTAGTTCCTAACTCTGAAATTCAGTGTGTTCTTCTCCTTCTAGGATTTATATTACTTATTAATTTGGTGTGCATGCTATGTATTCTTTTATCCAAGTTACTGATAAAAATGTTGAACAGCAAAGGACTAAATTCTGATCCCTGAGGCACTTCAGTGGAGACCTTCTAGCAAGTTGACATTGAACTAGTCTTTATATCTAACTATTCAATTAGTTTTGAATTGACCTAATTGTATTATCTTTTATCCACATTTCTCCATCTATTCTATAAAAATATTGTGAACTAATATAGCTAATCATCTGCTAAAATCTAGGTAAATTATGCCTATAGCATTTCCTTATTCCAATCATGACACATGTAGTCCAGACATCATCCTTATCTTGTTTTCTTTTTTATGTAATAACTTTTATTTGTTTCTTGTTTACATCATTCATTTTCATGAGATTTTTGAATTACAAATTTCTCCCCGTCTTTCCCCTACCCCAACCCCAAAACAGCAATCCCACTGTAGAGCCCCTCCCCTGGTCTGCTCTCTAACTTTCTGGTAGGGCAGGGAGGGTCTCCCTACCTCAGCCCCTGTATATCTTAATTCATCCTTATCTTATTTTCAAAGGAAACTTGGACTCCATCCCTGGAACTTCCCTACATTCTGATAGGTCAGTTTTTGCCTTATCTGGCCCAGATTGTTGTTCCTTCATTCTCAAAGAGGACTGAGGCTTCAGGAAGGTGATGCCATGATTTACAAATGAATTGGATTTAAGTGAGAGAGGACTGGGCAAAGTTACTCACTTCACTTTCTCCTCTGGAATCATCTGAGGCCAGTGGCAAGATATAAATTAGGATGACTTAAAGATGGCCAGAATGCAATGAGACACCTTGGCATTTTGAAGCTGATGTCTCAGTTTGACTGAGACAACCACCTAATGATTAAGGCTAGATAAGAAATGAGACAAAGAATGGCTTCTTTTACCTAATTAAAAAAATCAGTTTGGGAGGGGAAGACTCTCAGGGTTTCTGAATAATACCTGCATATCGCTTCCTGACTCTACTCAAAACCACAACCCAGAGTACATACCCTGACCCGTCCCAAGCAGGCATAGTGTTTTCCATCTCTTCCTTATCTGTAGTCTGCTCACACAGCCATGTACATTCTTGGAGGTAGTGGCTATTCTGCTTGCTTGTTTCCTCTCTCTCTCTCTCTCTCTCTCTCTCTCTCTCTCTCTCTCTGTCTATCTATCTACCTACCTGCCTATCTACCTGTCCATCCATCCATTCATCCATCCAGCTATCTATCCATAATCAGCCAATTTAATAAAACTGTCAAAAGAGAAATTTGATATGAATTATACTTAATGAAGTCATGATGATTCCTTTTATCATTACTCCATTTGCTAGACATTCACTAATCAGCTTTAAAATAATCTATATTTTTCACTGACAGCTAGTTGGCATAGTGGATAGAGCATAGGGCCTAGAATCAGGAAGATGTGATCCTGAGTATAAATCTAGCCTCAGACACTTACTAGCTATGTGACTGTGGGTAATCATGTTACCCTGTATGCCTCACTTTCCTTATCTGTAAAATGAACTAGAGAAGGAAATGGCGAATCACTTCAGTATCATTGCCAAGAAAACCCCAAATGGGGAAACAAAGAGTTAGGCATGAATGAACAACAAAATAATTTGCCCAGGAATTGAAGTTAGGTTCATTGGCCTATAGCTTTAAAAAAAGAAACTTTTTCCTTTAAAAAGAAATAAATAAACTGGATATCTGCCCCTTTTCAGGACTGTCATATTTTTCCTGTTCTTTGATATTTTTCCATTCTTTTAAATATCCACAGTAGCTTGGCTATTGTATCCATCTGTTATTTCAGGATTCAAGTATGTTTTTCATCCGAGTCAGTCAGATGACTTGAATTAATGAAAAGCAGTAAGAAACTTTCCTTCCTCATACTGGATACCAACTCGATGTTAGCTAGCCATTTTTATTCTGTTCTTTCCAGTGCAAAATTATTATTTTGGCAGGAAAAAAGAAGCAGAAGTAAAAAAAAAAGAACTAAGAAGTTCTATCTCTCAGTTGTCAGTGATCATTGGACATTATCCTATCCATCCCAAGCAATGGCTCCATACCTTTTTAATTCCCTACTTTCTCCCCAATGTAGCTAGTGAATGTGACCAAAGAAATAAATAATATATATTTTTTGGGGGGGTTAACTTTCCTCACCTGATTCAACTCATTCTGAACTTTAACAATCCCCACATGCCTTTTAAAGGAATATAATCTTATATTCCCTACAATTTGTAGTTGCTTTTATTTTCAGTACATATCCTTTTAAAATCTAAGTTTGTTAGTCAGTTCATTGGTGCATCCTTGTGAGTCCCTTACGATAACTCCTATTTTTCCTCATTAGGGTTGTTTCCCTTTATGTCTTCAGAGTTTTATTTTTGAGAGTTTCTCAAACCATCTGATTTCCCCTATAGAATTTTAGTCTGTTATAGAATTGAGGCCCTATCCCTGAAAGGGATCTTATCATCCAATTCAATCCCATCATTTGACAGATGAGGAAGGGAAGGGAGGTCTAGAGAGATTTTAAAAGCAGAAGTGTTTAGTAGCAGAATTTGGATTGGACCCTTGGTCCTCTAACCTTTATTATGTCTTTCCACTATACGGCAATCTTATCTATTCATCCTATAAAACTTTGGAAACCTGTTTTGAAAAATCACAGGTGACCATTGGATTATGCCTGGATTTCTTCTGCTCTCAGTTACAAACTCTGTTTTCTCCCAAAGTTCTCATTCCACCTACCTCGGCATTCTCTTTGTTTTTTTTTTTAATGAAAAGCCACTCCTCTCTCTGCTCCTGTGTGTATTTGTGGGGTAGTGTGTCCCAGATTTATGGGCAAATATTTTTTTATTACTTTTACTATGCCATTTCATTAAATGTTTTGGGTTTGAACTAATTGTGTCCTCAAACTGTATGTTAAAAGCAGAGATCCTGATGAAGATTCCTAACTGTTATATTGGGGGTCATAAACCACAAAGTAACTTGTACTGGGAGTAACTATTGACTTGGGACTGGTCTTTTGAATTAGAAGTACTTTCAGATACTTGTAATAATAATGCAATTTGAAGTTATTTTTATATTGCTAATCTAAGAGATATTTAGCACCTAGTTTCAAATTAAGCTTCTGTTAAAGAAAAAGAAGGTATGAACCCCTTTTGCTGACATAACAGGAAGGGGTTGAAACAGGAAATGGCTGAAACAGAAAGGAGTTAATTACATGTGTGTATATAAGGAGAAGCCCCTGCTGGGTCAGACAGATCTTCCTGGAGCCAGGTTCTGGAGGCTGAGGCCCAGGCCTAGAAAGAATGATTTTTATTTTGAGAACCTGGATGAAGTGATTTTTATTCTGAGAACCAGCTAAAGCTTCTGCTGGGTCTGAGGGCCAGCTGGAGTTGCTGAGCAGCTTCTGAGGAGCTGCTGAGTCTAAGAGCCAACAAAGCTGCTGAGGATTTCCAAGGACCAGCTGGAGCTGCAGAAGACTGAGGAAGCATTGCTGTGGTGTCAGTATTATGTCTGTTTGTGGCTTTGTTAAGCCTTGACTTCCTAGGAACAGAGACTGTGAGGGATTTAAGATGGACTGGACACTGTGAGCATCAGTGTGCAACAGGGATTGCACAGAGAGCTGGACAAGGAGCTGGGAGCTGTCTGCCTTTGAACCCAGGTGATAATTTGGTGAATCCAGGTAGGAGCTGGGACCATAGAAGTGGATCCAGGGAACTGAGAGTCAGTCTACTTTGGGTCAAGATGACGCGGTCTCTCCTCGGATATTGAATAGTAACTGATTGAAGTCGTAACTTACATATGACCTTGAAATTGTAACTTAATATGCCACTCCTGCAGTATCAGCAGAAACTTAGAGAACCCAAGATTACCTCCATGCCACAATAAAGCAACAGAGGACTTTAATTAAAAATAAAATTGATTTTAAAGGAAATACCTATTATGGAAACCAAGAAAATGTGACATTTTCAGGAACTCAAAAGTAGTTACATAGACACTGAAGGCAGTACTTATATTTGTGAAAGGTGTGATAAGTTATTTATTTGCTCTTTTCCTCCCATCCTCAACTTGACTTAGTATGAAGAATTTATCTTTCTGCTCTGCTATAGGTTGTCCTCTGTTTTCTCTGCTTTTAATACCACCACAGATTGGATTATTGCAAGTGCCCTCTGCCTGAAGTTTCTCCAGAGGACCACTCAGAAGCTTTATCTGGCACAGAGGGCAGCTACTTTTTGGCTTTAAGGTGTAGCATGAAACACATTATGGTTATGAGCTGCAATGCATGCTGCTTGATAGCTCGTGTCATAGTATAATTCATAATTTTTACTCTGCAGTATAAAATCCAGCAAATCTAGGGCCTGGAACACCTGAGCAATTGGCTAGGGCATTCTCAACCTAATTAAGGCTAGCTTGGATATTTTTGTTTTGGAACGATTACTCTTGCTCATTACCCTAACATTGCTTCAATAATATTAATAGGTAATAACAACAATAATTATAGTATGTGAAACTAATATAGCACGTCACCCTCTACCAACTGCATTCTTTATATTACCCTTTTGCATTTCCCCAAGCGTACTAGGCCTGTAACTCCATTCCACATATGAGAAAATGGTTCAGTGAATTGTCCAGGGACACATGACTCGTGTAGTGGAATAAAGAGCCCTGAACTTTGAATCAGAAGGCTTGGGTATGAGGCTCAGCTTCAGGACCAAACAATAGTGGGCATGGCTTTTACTGTCCTTATGTAACCTTGGGCAAATCACTTGACCTCTTTTGCTCTCAGTTTTTTCATGAAAGGAATAGACTAGTTGACCTATTAGTTTCATTCTAGTTCTGATCTCAAAGGCCCTTTCCAGATCTAAAGGCCTATGCTCTTAAAACAGAGATTTAAACCCAGGCCTTTCTGACTCCAAATACTGTGATCTTTCCATTACATTGCATTTGCATCAGAGATGGAGTCAATTAATCACTATCTTCCAATTCAACCCTGCTTCTATTTCTAGAGGACAAGTTGGCCCCCAATCAAGGGAAATACAAGAATCTCAGGAACTTAACATAAATTCATCTTTGTTGTTGGTTCTGCTCTAACAGGACCTTAATTCCAGTAACTGGAATCTTGCCTTATTCCTCATGTCTAAGCTTTCATCTTCTATTCTGATTCGCTCCCATGCCCTTCCTAATTCTTCTGCCTTAAGTTGCATTTTTTGGTGTTTTTGTCCACACTCCATGCCTACCAGTCTCTCACCCCCATGCTGCCTTCCTGCCTCCATCTATCACTTTCTGCCAGTCTTCTATGATGCTTTGTTTTGTTGTTTCTCTAGGATGCTTCTAGACTATTTCTTCTAGGCTAACTCCTATAGTTTTCTACTGGGATTATCACCCAGTGCCTACTTTTTTCTGGCCATCATTCTTTTTCTGTCCTATCTCATGACTTAATAAAGTTCAAATATTGAAATAATCACCAACATACTTGATTTTTAGGAAACACATGTAACTTATTCAATGTATTCCAGCTCTAAACACTTAACTTCCCTAACCTAACTTCACTATTTAATTCAATGACCATAATTTTCAGTTACCCAGGGCTGAAATTTCTAGCATGCTTCCTTATTCTTATTCCTTATTCCATATTCTTCCTTATCCTTGTCCTCAAACTCAATCAGCTAAATAATTTAGTTCTTCATGATTTTCAAGTATGTTTTTTTTAAATTCACAATGCCTCTATCTGGAAATTTAATACTTCATATATCACGGACTGAAATAACTAGCACCAACTTCTTTAGTGATACTCTATTGCCTAAAGAATAAACAAACTCTTCAGCATGAAATAAAGGAAATAGAAATTATGTTAATGAATATAAAAAGAAAATGCAGCTAGGAAGAAGAGCCAGTTTGGATTTAAGTTACATAATATATAATAGGTTAATGCTTGGGGTAATATAATTAAGAGGTTATTGAGGAACAGATATATAAGGTATGAGAAACAAAACAATATACAAAAGAAAATAATTTTATGATGGATTCTTATCCAGAATAGTTTGTTTTGAGAACCCAGGATCCAAGGACAAATGAAATTTAACAAGGATAAATGTAGTTCCTACGCTTAGAAAAATCAACTTCACAAATACATGATAGGGAAACCATAACGAGGTAATAATTTCCATAAGAAAAGGCAAGTATATGTCTCCCAGTCTCCCATTACTTGCATTTATAGTTCATGGACCTCATAGTCTTCCACATTCATTTTCACTAGTTACAACCCTTTCCTCCTTTACCTTCTTCTTTTTCCAACTTGTGAATCTTTTTTTTTCTCTCAGTAGCCTTTACCATTTGATTTCTTTTCCCCTGCTCTAGCACTCTTGAGCATTGCTTGAGAAAATTACAAAATCAAGCTGATTTCACCCAGTTTAGCATACAAGTTATACCTTTTTATGATATCGGCAATCTTCTTACTATTACCTGACTGTCTCTCCAAATTATCTCTCACAGTATTTGTCTTAAATTTTCTCTCCTCTCTTTACCATAATTGCACCCTCATCCCCTACACTTAAAGCATGGGGTATAGCTTCCTACTTCCCTGAAATAATCAAAGCCCTCAGGTTCCTTTCAGAATTTTTCAGCATCACCAGATATCCTTACTTTCTTTATTCTTGTCATACAAGATATATTCCTACCTCTTACTAGGGCCCTTCATGAGTGTCCCGTATCCCTTTTACTTTCATTTCATTTTCCTTTTTCTTGATGTCTCTGCAACCTCTGATACTGTTGATCACTCCCTCTTCCTCAATCCTCTCTTCTCTCTAGGTTTTCAGGACACCGCTCTCTCGCCATTTTCCTCCTACCTTTGTAGCCACTCCTCTGACTTCTTTGTTGGACCCTTCCAGGTCATTCCCTTTAACCATAGGTGCTCTTCAGGGTTTTGATCTGGGTCCTGTCCTCCTTGCCCCCTCTACTACATCACTTGGTGATTTCATCAGCTCTCATGCATTTAATTACAATCTCTATGCTGATGATTCCCAAATCTGCCTATCCTGCTCCAATCTCTCTGCTGACCTCCAATCTCACATCTCTATCTGCCATTCAGACATCTCAAATTGGATGTTCAGTAGATTTCTTAAACTCAGTATGTCCAAAATGTCATTATCCATCTCTCTAAGCCATCCCCATTTCCTTGCTTATCACCATAGAGGGCAACACCATCATTTCAGTCCCTCAGGTTCATGACCTTTGGTTCATGATCATGAGTCATACTGGAATCCTGTCTATCAGCTTCAATATCCAATTTGTTGCTGAGACTGTTGATTTTTCCTTTGTGACTTTTCTCAAATATGCCTTCTTCTTTCCTCTAATATTGCCACCATTCTAGTATGGGTTCTCCTCACCTCATCTCTGTATTATAGTCTTCAGGTGAGTTGACCTGTCTCAAGTCTCTTTCCACTCCAATTCACCCTCTATTCATCCACTCAAGTTTTTTTTCCCCCTAAAACATAGGTCTGATCATCTTACTCTTCCTACTCTATAAACTCCACTGGCTCCCTATTGCATCCATAAAAAGAGAAAAAAGTCCTGTTTGGCATTCAGAGCCCTTCATAACCTAGTTCCTGTCTACTTTTCAGTCTTCTTACATCATACTGCCCAACACATATTCTTTGATTTAGTGACACTGGCCTTCTGGCTGTTACACTAATAAGACACTCCATTTCTTGGCTCTAGGCATTTTCTCTGGCTCTCATAGCTCCTCTCTGACTACTGATGTCCTTGGCTTCTTTTAAGTCCCAACCAATTCCCCATCTTTCATTGGAAACTTTCCCCAACCCCTCTTAATTCTGGCACTTTCACTCAGTTATTTCTTTGTTATTATTTGTGTTTGTACTCCATCCCCTCCCACTTTCATAACCTCAATGTTATCTTTTCCTTGTCCTTTTCCTTCTTCCTCACCTCTCACAGATAGTTAGCTATCAAGTAAAGTGGTAAAAATAAATATTTATTTATTCATTTAATTCTCATTAAATCACCTCCTGAACAGCTTTCTCATCCATCTCTTCCTCACTATTCTGAATGTGACCATTCTAGCCAAGGATCTCAGTACTAATGGTTTACACTTTCACAGTCATTTTTTCCATAGGATCTCCTTTCTCCACACTCAGCCCACTTAAATTTGTCTTCCATAATGACATTACCAACATCATCTTTCAGATACTTATATTATTCATAGGCTAGCAACTTAGGAATTTATTTCCGGAACAATTGCTTGTGTAGTCAACATTGACTTGTCAGAACAAAGGTTAGAATCAACAACAAATTAGGAAAAAAAGATAAAAAGCCTGCAATTATAAAAGTTCCAACTTGATCTGTTCAAACACATCATGAAGAGGGTGGATAATTGCATAAGGAACTGATATCAGCTCAGACCTTCATCATCTCCTAATTTATACATACATTAATGGCATCCTTGAAGAAAGGTATCAGAAGGGGATAGATAAAATTTTAGAGTGTTCATATAGCCTATCACATTTGGAAAATCACATCGTTGCCTGAAAGATACAGAGAGCATTAGTTCCTACTGTACTTATTGATTGATGATTACAAAATATTTGATTCAGTATAATAAAATAAAGCCCCAAAATTCTTCTCCTACAAAGTTTTTACCATTCATATAATAAAATCACACAGTATTTCATACCAAATTGCTCTATAGAATTAATTTCATTTGATGACCCCCAGATTATCATACCAAAGTGAGGCATAAATCAGGGAGATGTATGCTCAGAGCTCTATTTGCCATTCTTATAGAAAATGTCCAGCACAGAATACAAATAGAAAGGGGATTTTATATAGTTGGTATGGTTCCCCAAATTCTTAAGTTTATGGATATTCTCTTTATTTTATAAAATCTCAGAATGTTACATTGCATCCTAAATAAGATTCATAAACACTCAATAGAGTTTCACCTAATAATCTACATAGCCATCTAAATGACTGAGCAATGACTGCTGTTAAAACATTGCATTTGGAAGAACAGTTCATTGAATGTCTCATCAGTAAAAATATTTTATGTAGAAACTATAATGGATGGTACAGTGGTCCCCAAATTAAACAACAAGAAAAGGGGCCAGATTATTTAGGGGAATTCAAATAGCTTGTGTAATGATCCCAAATTGCTCTTTTAAACAAAAACTCATTTTTTTAAATGCCATTTTTTCTGATAATGATCTATGACTGAAATCATAGAATACCACATTTCAAAGAATTAAAATTGTGAGGGACTAAAAAATAATGAAGAGATATATGATGAATAGTAAGCTGTAGCATACATGCAGACAAAATATAGCATATAATATCATCCAGGAGATGTCTAATCAGACAATCAGGTAAATTGATCATATAGTGAAAGAAAGGATTAATAGATTAACAGTGGAAGTGAGCCTAATTTAAATCATAATGTTTAAAAACATAGAGAAAAACCTTGAGTATTTTAGGTGATCTTTTTTGGAGGATTAATGAGAGTAGACAGACATGTGTAAAGCCAATTATGAGCAGCTCTCCTGATGACTGCTACTGTGAATAACTTTAAGGATCTGATTGTATAGTATAGTTAACTCTCTATTTATTCAACAATAAACTAAAGCAAAACATTCAAGAAACCAGAGTACATTAAGAGTACTTTATTATTGTACTTAATGTACCAGAGTACATTAAGAACAATATAACATACTAACTTATTACTAAAGTGGCCACAATCTTAAATGAACCATATCATTCAATAAGTCACAATCTCATCAATCAATATGGGCTGGCTTCTAATCATCCTTAAGCCAATCACCCTTAAAGGATAGCAGAAAGTACAAACATCATCCACCCCTAGGTCACAGTAAGTTACAATATCATCAGTCAGCACTGAGTCCCAAGTAAAGTGTCCTTTCATCTTAACTCCATGCTGACTTCCAAACCCCATGGCTCTTCTTCCATCTCCCAGCTCTTGCCTGGATTCATAGGTAGGCAGCTCTCTGCTCCTGTACCATCCTAAGCTCTTCACAGTTTCTGTTTCTAGGAAAACAAAGCTCAGCAGGGCTACAACAATATTACCAGTGTTATCATCTCAATTTATTTTCTGTCTGAGAAACCAAGACAGAACAACAGACAGATCTTCTGTCTGAGAAATCAAAATAGACCAACAGACAATATTTCTGTCTGAGAAATCAACACAGACACAGAGAGCACCAATATCACAAACATTTTTCCTCTCAGTTCTGCTTGGTCCAAGCTTGTGCTCAAGCTTTTATCTACATAGCCATCTAAATGACTGAGCAATGACTGCTGTTAAGACATTGCATTTGGAAGAACATTTGGATTTGGATTGGATGAATTTGAAAGAAATCCTGTTCCACCATTCCTGCTCTGCCCTTCTTTTTCCTCTCTTTCGGCAAGCTACTCCCACTATGGGCTCCACATGGTGGTGTTAGACCTATTGAATATGGGGAAGGTCTCCAAACTCCCTTAGGCCTATTAAGGGCAAGACAGTGTATACTGTTTCCACCAAAGACTTGATGCAATCAAAGGTGTGCTCAGGGCACTTGAATAGATGAAACAAGTAGCAAAGTGCTACTTCCTTGCCATTACAACATGTCATACAAAACAAGCCAATGAATGGGTTCTGAGCTGTTATTGGAAATCACCTAGTCCCAACTAATTTTTTTCAGATGGGGAAATTAAGGCCCGAAGGGGCCAAATGACTTGCCAACTTGGGTCACAAGGTGGGTGAGTGGTAGAACCAGGGTTTGAATTCAAGTTCTGTATTTCCATGTCCATACTTCTTTACAATTCACTCCTTATAGTAGTGAAATATGAAAAGCTCTATTAATAATAAAAATACTTTAGTAACTTCCTATTGATTTTTGAGTAAAGTTTAATACCTTTCGTTTATCATTGAATGTGGTCCACATTCTGGCATCACACCATCACCCTCTTTCCTTATGTCATATGACTTCCTTCCATGTACTGCACACTTCATCCAAACTGGACTACATTCTACTCTCTAATCCTCAAAAGAAGTCTTGTAATCTTCCACTGCTGTGACTGTGCTTAAACTGTCCCTTATGCCTGGAGGGCTGTTTCCCCACCCCCTTCTTCTTCCCTCTTTACTTGTTAAATTCCTACCTGTCCTTTAAAAGCTCAAATTTCAGTTCCTCCAATAAAATCTTTCTAAATCTCTCAGTTAGAAATGACTCTCCCCTGAGATATCATACAGTCACTTATGTTTCCACTCTCTGATACACTTTTCAGATATTATCACATATTTTATTTGTCTTTGTTTCTATCCTGAGCCTCTACTAGACTATAAGTTCTTTAAAGAAAGGAATTTTATTTGACCTAATATTTTTAACTCCTGAAATACTTAACATTATGTTCTATACATAGTCAGTACCAAAATATAAAAAATAATAATGAATAATAATAATAATAACTGACATTTATATAGTACATCAAGGGTTACAAAGCATTTTGCTAATATTATCTCATTTTGTTCTTCATAAAAGCTTTGTGAGGTAGGTACTACTATTACTCCATTTTAAATAGGAGAAAATTGAAGCTGAGAAATTAAATACATTAACCAGTTATTGAACTAGTAAGCATCTGATTTGAGATGGGGACTCAAGGATTTCCTGATTCCAAGTCCAAAAAAAGAGAAAGGAAGGAAGGGAGGGGGGAGAGAGAGAGAGAGACAGACAGACAGACAGACAGGGAGGCAGAGAGAGACAGAGAGACAGAGAGAGACAGAGGAAGAGAGAAAGAGGGAGAGAGAGAGGGAGGAAGGGAAAAGAAAGAACTGGGAGATTTAAACCGTTAGCTCAACATGAAGCAATAGTGTGATATGGCAGCCAAAAAAGCTCTTGTAATCTTAGGCTCCATTAGGGTAATAGAAATTTAGTATTCTGAATGAGGAAAGTCATAGTTCCTGATCAGCCTACAACTGAAATAGCATGTTCAGGTCTGGAAACCATATTTTAAGAAGAACATTGACAAGCTAGAAAGTATCCAAATGAGTACAATTATAGTACTTAAAAAATTTTGAAGGCATTCTAGGAGAGGATCAGAGAAATTGGAAATGTTTAGCCTAAAGAAGATGAGGTACAATATGCTGTTTCAGTTGCTTGAAGGATCATCACATGGTCAAATTCAGCTAGATAAAAGACAAAACATTCTCATCCCAAAGGGCTATCCAAAAGTATAACAGGTGGTTATATAAAAGTTAAAAAAGATTCTGCTACAGGTAATGAGTTCTTCATAAATCAAAGGTGTGCTAGAGCCAGCTCTAAGAAACTCTTGAATGTCAACTCTTCAATTTTCAGGGTGGTTTTTTTTTAATATTTAATTGTTAACCATTTGCCCTCACTTTCCTGTCATCAATATCATTCTTTTTTCCCCTTAGACAAATTTTATTTTCTTTTAAAAATAAATTTATTTTTTTTAACTCCCTTGAAAAAATTTTTAGTTTCAAATTCCCCCCTCCTACTCTTTCCTCACTTACTGAAAAGGCAAGAAATTATACATATGAAATCATGCAAAAAATTTATGTGTGTTAGCCATAATCACAAAAAAGCAAGAGCATAAAAAGTGAAAAATCACACTTGAATTTGTACTCACAATTTATCAGTTCTTTCTCTGGAGGTAGACAGAATTTTTTTTTCATCATGAGTCCTTTGGAATTATATTTAATCATTGTATTGAACAGAGCAGCTAAATTTTTCTCAGCTGATCATCATTACAATATTGCTGTTACCATGTACAATGATCTCCTGTTACTGCTCATTTCATTTTGTATTAGTGCATTTATGCCTTCCCATGTTTCTCTCAGGCAATTACCCTCTTCATTTCTTATAGCACAATAGTAGTCTATCACAATCATATTCCACATCTTGTCCAGTTGTTCCCCAATTGATCAGCATTTCCTCAGTTTCCAATTCTTTATCACACAGAAAGGGACACTACAAATATTTTTGTCCATATATGTCCTTTTCCTTTTTCTTTAATCTCTTTGTTGTACAGTTCCAGTAGTGATGCTGTTGGGTTGAGGGATACACGCACTGTGTTATTCTCTTTGTGCATGTTTCTAAATCATTCTCTAGAATGGTTGGAGCAGTTCACAACTCTACTAGTAGTTTATTAGTATCCTCATTTTCCCTCATCCCCTTCAGTACTATTGTGTAACTTTTTATCCTTACCTTCTGAGCTACCTTATAAACCAGAGTAGAGAAAACAGAAGCTTTACTTTATGTTTGCATCTCATTTCCATCTGCAAATGTATTTTCCCCTTGATCATGCACCTTGCAAAAAGGAAAGAAGCAAACTCAATTCGACTCTGAATACTTTAGCTCTTTCCAAAATCAAATTCAAGCATAATGGATGGAGATTTTCTATCTTTGAGGGTAGCCAAAGAATTTATTATAGGCTCCAAATACAACTCCAATAGTTTGGACAATGATTTTGAGCAATTGCAATATTATTAGAATAAGTGGACAGACTACTGAGGTGACTACTTTGAGGGTGGCAATACTCCTTTTGGTTAGGAATCCTCATGTTTGTTTAAAAAAAGTTATATTACTTTGTAAATGTAAGTACTATATTCAGAACTCAATGCTGAGATTTGAAGAAGACCAAATCTTCCCCCTTTTAATATAAGATTAATAATATAATCTACATAAACACACTTTGTGTATTTTCCTATTACCAAATTTAATAATAACATTCTTTATGCAATAATAAAATCACAAGTTTCTTAGACAATGCTTAGAAAATATATACAAAGTGATTGAATAATATCCACATAGGCTTTTAAGGTATGCAGCTGTCTTCACAACAACCCAGTTAATTATCTTTCCTAAATTTTTTTAGGAAAGAAACCTCACAGTCAGAGACATTAAGTATTTTGTTCGTTGTCATAAAATTTTTTAGTGTCAGAGTTGGAACTCAAACTTAAATTTAGGAATTTTAAATCCGAGACTTCTTCTACTACAGTGTTCACTAAGATTATACTCTAATAGAAGACAGACACCCCAGTCAATTTATGATTTCATTACAATTGTATTTACAATACAAATTAAACCCCATCTTAGAATGAGATGGTTGCATAGGAGAAACAGTAATAAGGTGTCAAGAGGATTTAGAAGAAGAAGAGAAAATTTCTGGCTGGGGGAGTAAGAAAATAGGAGAATGTTCATAGAGTAGTTGGCAATTGATCTAGGTCTTGAAGAATAGAAAATATTTTAATCCATGAAAATTTGCACTGGGGATGCATCCATTTTAGCAACTAGGATTTTGGAAACCAAGAGAAGGAAGTGAAAGAAAAATGTAGGCTAAGTCAAATAGTCCATCTAAACATTGAGATGAAAGGGAAGAAATGGGAAATAAGGCTTAAAAGTCAATTGCTTGGGTAATAACATGAATATCAGCATCAGGAGTTGAAACACTTTTTGGTAAGTCATGAGAAACCATGGTGAACATTATTGAAAGAGAATTTTTCTTTAAATCAATAAATATAAAAGTGGACCCAACGAGGAGATATCTACCGAGGAGATAGGAATGGTCACTTACCCTGATCCAACTTACTTTGGAATGATGCTTCCTCAAGGTCATGACTTAATATGAGAGAACCAGAATACAAGGAAAACTCAATTGGATGAAACACAACTCTCACTCAGCCACCTGGCACAATTAAGACGTGCAATCAATGTGGACAAATAAATTTAAATTCCAATGTTGGTCCTATTTAGTGTTGAATTTAAGGACACGTTAGATTTGAGTCCCAACTCCTAGAATTATTAGCTGTGAAACCATGGCCTAGTTACTGAGCTACTCTAAGCCCTAACTTCTTATTACTAAAAAGGGTATAACATTCACACTGACTATATCTCAGGGCTACTGTTGCACAAGTAGTTTATGACCTTACTTATGGTATTATATAAAGTGTGTTTGACTATTACAAAGTAAGAAAATCTTGTAAAATGACCTTTTTTTAAAAATCATGATGTCCTTCCTCTCACATGGGATAAAACTTGAAATGTCCTTTTGAAAGAATAACCCACTAAGTGGGGTTTGGAAGAGGGAGGTGGAAATGAAACAATGCATGGATATTATATTAAAAGGCACAGAGACTTCTCAAAAGTATGGTTGTATCCCACTAGTTGATTTATTCTACAAGTTGGTTGAAATTTACTACTTTCCTAGAAATCTGTTTAAGAGCATGTGGGTTAAATACATGGATTCCCCATCCCAAACACAGTGAGGCAGCTGCAAATCCAACAGAATGACAGTGCTGATTAATTAGCTACTCCTACCCCCAGCACTTCAGGGTGATTTATGATACCCCATCTCTAATCCAATCCATTGTGCTGACTGGATTAATGGAGTGAGCCAGAAAAATTCACTGGCTTTGCTTTCTACCCCACACGGAAGCATTAACCCTTGGAGCATTCCTATCTAGCCTATTGACAGAATATCAATTATGACTAAACTTGCATGTATCACCTAATTATCCTTTGATAGCATTGTTTACATATAATACCTATGATGTGTGTGTTTGGATGCAATGAAAAATCCTGGCATTGGCAAATAATGGTAGATAAACATTAACGGATAAGAAAAATTAGGCTCTACTTCCACCATTGAGCGGTACAGGAGAAAGAGTGTGGGATTTAGAGGAAGATGACTTAGCTTGAAATTTTTGCTCTGTCTTGAACAAGTTTTATATTAGGCAAATCACTTAAACTCTCTGGAACTCAGTTTCCTCATCTATAATCTGAATCCTTTGTATTCTCTACAAAGAGGTTAGTTTTAGTTCACCTTCTTAGCCAGGGCATTATTTTTTTCGGTTGTGTGCACAAAAGGGAGACTTGGACTATGGACATGACACCAGATTTGATAGCCATATTTTCCCACCAAATGGAGCATGACTGGCCAGTTTGTGATCCTACAACTAGATCGAAGAGACTAAAAATCAATTAGGAAAGGTACAGAATTGAAACATCTACAGGGGATACTACAATGCTAGAAAGAAATGCAAAATTAAGTTATAAATGAGAGTATGGTTCACAGAACATAGGGAATGAGTTTTAATGAGAGCATTCTAGGTTCAAGTACTTTGAGGTGAGGAAGGGCTTGCCATTGTCCTGCCCAAGAACAACATGTTTTCCCTTGCAAAGAAACAGTTACACATAGTTTGTTCATGTTTGCTATACCTAATCTAACCCCAGGCATTTGCAGTGATGTCAATCTCACTAGATTCTAGTGGTTCTCAACCTTGCTAATGCCATGAGCCTTTAATACAGTTCCTCATGTTGCGGTGACTTGCAACCATAAAATTATTTTTGTTGTTACTTCATAATGCTAATTTTGCTACTGTTATGAATTGTAATGTAAATATCTGATATGCAGGATGTATTTTCATTGTTACAAACTGAACATAACCCACAGGTTGAGAACCACTGCACTAGAAGGACAAACTAAGACCAATTTGGAGTCCCAATTCTATACCTCCCAGGTCCTTTCCAGCTCCAAATCTATGATCTTATGAACAGATCCTCCTCTGTAAACAAGAACATTGTTTCCTTTCCTTTTTTCTCCAACTTTGGTCATTGAATTAAATTCATAGAAACTTCTTACAAAGTGCAACATAGATAGAGAGTCACTATATTACAAATGTCAATCTCACACATTACATCAGGAAATCCACTGAGATTTGATATTACAAATGTAAAAATTGCATGATGGCAATGAAGCTCAGAGCTAAAGAGCAATTCTTTTCCTAGATGCTGCAACCCCTAGAGGGTTATATTAAAATATTCTGAAGTATGCCTAGTGAAAAATGAACATATGAACACATACATTTCCTTTGGCCTATAAATGAAGACTAGAGCATCCCTCTTTCCCAGTATGCATTAACCAGCTTTGGGGTAGAATTTTCTTACTATATTTAAAACTGCATGACACTGAATCAGGGGTCCTTCCTGCAGGATGAAGAACAATTAAAGCCAAATAGATCTTCAACTCCCCCTCCCACTTTATTAGATTGATAGTACTCCCATTTCTAGAGGTATAGGGACATTTATGGGAAATTATGAGCTCTAAGTTAAATGGAGCATATCAATATAAGTAATCAATAGTCAATAAACATTTATTAACCACCTACTATGGGCCAAGGACTGTTAAGTGCTAGGGGTAGAAAGAAAGTCGAAAGACAGTTTCAGCCCTTAAAGCAGTGGTTCTCAACCTTCCTAATGGCTCAACCCTTTAATACTCACATGTGGGTGTATCTGCATGTGGGCAGATCTGCCTGGAGATGGATAGAAGAGTGGTGTCTCGGTTCCTAAGACCACTGGAAATATGTGTTTTCTTATGGTCTTAGGCGACCCCTGTGACCCCTGTGAAAGGGTTGTTCAACCCCCAAAGGAGTTGTGACCCACAGGTTGAGAACTGCTGTCTTAAAGAGATCACAGTTGCATGGGGAAAGACATCATGTACAAAGAAGCTAAAAAGTAGGGATGGGGTAGGAGAGATGGCATGATGAAGGGGTCATGATGAAAATGAGTAGTTGGGTGAAAAACAATGCTATGGCTACATGGACTTTACTTCTTAAATGAAGCTTCTTGCTGTTTACCCTCCGTGCTTGTAAGATGCAAATTAGTCTTTTCTAGTGAGGAGAATCCCCTAAGCCCAGTGAAAATTTTGAATCAAGAAGGTTTTGCTCCAGGACTTAAATTAAACATTAAAATAAAGAACAATAATCCCTAACTGGCAAACTCTAGGAGATTAGTGATAGAGTGAGAGAAGGTTCAATAATATGGCCTGTCAAAATTTTTTTAAATTTTCTTCCAGTATTAAGCTTTAGAGGGTCTTGTCAAGGACATTCATTTATCGTTGATAGTACATAGAGACAGAGGCAACTTCAGACTTGAGGAGGTCTCTAATACATGTGATTTGGTAGCCTTTACTATTTCCACTGAATCAAAACAGTTTGGGGAAAGTCCTGCTCACTGATGTCATGTTTGCTTTAGGGAAATTCTTGAAATCAGAGTAACTGCTTTGTTGTTATTATTTTCCAAGTGCCTATTTCTAAGCAATCTTTCAGGAATGATATCACTATGATTTCATGTGAAGATTTCCAAAGAATTGATGATTGGAAAAAGTCTGTATCTATGGGTAAAATTGAACTTTTTAGTCATTCAAGTATTTATTAAGCACCTACTTCAGGATACGGCACTGCTCATATGAAGACAATAAAAGAAACAACTCCTCCTTGCAAAGAGGCTAACAAACAAAGCAGCAGCCATGTGAGAATGTGAGATAATATAAACCCCAATATGAGTCTTTATTATCATCCTATGCTCACTGCCTTCAGTCTCAAAAGATGGATTTTTCTGTGCTATAGGAGTCAGGGGTGATAAGCTTGTGGCCTCCAGGCCATATGTGGCCCTCTAGGTCCTCAAGTGTGGCCCTTTGACTGAATCCAAATAGAATCTGGATTGCAATATATTGCCATAAGGCCAAAGTTTGAACATAGGGGTTGTGTTTTCTGACATTTGTTCCATCAATTAGACCTATGGAAACATTATTAAGTATTAAAAAAAATGATTTTTTTTCACTCCAGTAGGAGGAAAGGACAGATTCTGGAAGGGGATAACTAGGGTGTCACAAGTGAGGCTAATGTTCCTGAAACCCTTTAAGTCTAGAAAGATAATTGCCATCTTGAAGACATAGTGATCTTCAAGCAGAGACTAGATGATAATTTATTGAGTAGGTCATAGTGGGGCTCCTGTAGAGCATGTATTAGACTAGAAGATAGCTAAGGTTCTAATTCTCCGATTTTGTGATAATGTGAAAAAGACAAACCTGAAATGATCATTAAATAGAAGGAGCAAAATCGAATAGAAGCACAAGCTTTATCTTATAATAATGTAGTGGCAGTTAAGAGAAGTTTGTTGGCATTCCAAAATGTCTTAAAGATTATTTTCCAATTAATTAAAACATTTTCTCAAGCTAATTTGTTTGTGATTATAATTTAAAGACTCAATGTAGCAGAAAATAACATACAAAGCAATCGGTCCAGAAGAGCTTTGATTAACTCCAGTTCTCCTGGCACCTCGTCAAAATAAAGTTCCTTTTCTATTTCAGATTTTAAAAATAGGGGAAGGTTTTATAGATACATCTATATGTATGCATAGGTGTATATACAGATAGTTCTCTATTTACCCAAGTAGATTAATCCACAGACCTCTATCTATGGAAAGCAAATTTTGCCTAATGCAAATTTGTCAGTAGGTGTGGGGAAGAGAGGGAGGGAGGCAGAAAGAGGGCCCATAAGCCCACTGAAGGAGACCAATCCACAATTTATGGATATTTGGGGACCAGAGATAGAGAAGCAAAGGAAAGAGGAGGTGCATATGGGCCAGATTCAACCATGTGGGCCAGGCCAGAACTGAAAGGAAAAAGGAAAGGGGGCAGATATGTGTGGGTAGGCACATGGAGATCAGACACAGATACAGACAGAAAAGACAAGCAATGCCAGCCAGGACAGATGTAGAGTTGGGGTTGAGGATGGAGACAGATTTGTGGGTGGGTGGAACAGGGCAAAGATCCCATCTCTTCCTCCAAGGTCTAAGTCTAAAGACAAGCCCCCTCCTAAATCTTTATGGTTTCAGTCAGTTTGGCTTTAACCTGGAGGGTAATATTTTTTGGGGGGGGAGGGGGTCTCTGGGAAGGTTGGGGAGCCACTGAGGTCAGGGGAAGGAGCCAGAGGGAGAGCACAATAGTGTACAATCAAGTTAATGTAGGTTTTTAAAAATAATGTGAATTTCTTTTATAATTATTTACATAAAATTTAATTTGCATGTGAATTTATGTACATTTATGTGAATTTATGTCTGTGTATATATGTAAATATGTATTTATGTATATATACACATCCATCTATACATATGTATGCATTATGTATATATTGTGTGTGAATATGTATTTCTCATTTAATTAAATGATCAGTGATGTAGTAGAAGGAGTTTGGGACTGAAATCCTATTTATATACTTAACATCAATGAGACCTTTAGAAATCCACATATCCTCTATCAGTCTTACAAGGTCATTACAAGAAAAGGTTTCTCTAAATCCCAGAGGAATAGGAATGTGAATTTTCCTTCTGTGAATATCTTTTTGACCAAGCTTGTTTATATTCTAACCACAAAGAATGCTTTCCTCTCTTCCCTTCCAATCTCATCCAATCCCTTTGGGCTCAGCTCTAATCCAGAAGGAAATATATAGTTGGTGACTATGTTGTTGTTACTTTTATTGCTATTATGATTGCCTGCACACACATATTAGAGTCCTGTGTCCTGGCACCCGTATGTGAAAATTGGATGAGTGCTGGGAACGTAGGGTTAACCATGAAGGATTTGGATCTGGGATAATGTTTGGACTCTTCACATTTACAGAGACCCTGTGATCTGGCAAAGTTCTGGAGAAATTCTCCAATCAGGAATCACGTTATTGGATATCTTAGTTTTGACTTCAGGAATCTGATCTACTTGCTGTCATGTATCCTCAGAAGTCAGACCAATTTCTTTTTAAGTTTTGCTTGTTCAAATGCTTAGTAATATTTGTTGTATTATTAACCCCTGTGAGTATTATATCCTTAAATACTAAGGTCCAACTGTTTGCCTAGGGTACCCTCTGATAACATATGCATTCCTATTTTTTCTTTTTCTTTTTTTTTAGTTTTGTAAGGGAACTAGATGATTTCCTTTATTGTGCCATAAGTCTAAATAGTTTGTCTGACATGCTTAGGGACTGAAAATCTGCAGGATAAGATTTGTGTCCTGACCCAAAAATCTTTACATTCAACCTCAAGTACTTACTTCAATTTTAGGAGCCATTTACTCCTTCCTTTTAATTTTACCTGCTTATGAGTGTTGTAGAATTAGAAACTCCATTTGAATTTCTCTGTCCATTGGCAAGAATCCTCTGAGGAAATTTGGGGTGCTTTCTGATGAAAGGATCAAGAAGAAATTTATATCTGGGCCTCTAGTGGAATCTATGTGTAAAAAGGATTCCCAGGAGACACTTCAGTATTTCCTACATGGAAAAAAAGACATTTGGAGATGTTTTGTCTGTACATCCACTTGCATGGCCAGTTGTGCTGAAGGAAGTCATGGAAATGTTTTCACTAAGGATAGCTTGGTTATTCACTTGAGGATGAGGGGGTGACTTCTAGGGTAGATGAATTCTTGGGCTATAAATTCAGCTAAATTTTCTCTGCCATGGTCCTGAATCACCAACTTTATTATAGACATTTAACCTGCATATCTTGAAGTTGTCAAAAGAAAATCTGTTAACTTTTCCCAAACTCTCCTCTTTTCCTTAACTTCACTATTAATATTGAAGAGACCATCATCCCTCTGTTAATACAGGATCCACAATCTTGGTATCATCCTTTACTTCTCATTCTCACTCATGTATTCCAAGTGTCCTATCTGTTGTGAAATGTTGTCATTTCTACTTTCTTGTACACATCTTCTTACTACAAAGACAGTCACCATCCTAGGTCAGGCAAATATCATCTCTTGCATAGACTATCACAATATCCTTCTAATTGATCTTTCTTTTTCAAGTCTCTCCCCACTCTAACCTATCTCCCATTAAACTGCCAAAGAGATTTTCTCAAAGCATAGTTCTAACCATTTTACTCCTCTACTCAATAAATTCCAGCATCTTCCTATTGCCTCCTGAAAAAAATATATGGTCCTCTCTTTGGCATTTAAAGCTTTTTTTCATCTTTCCCATTCCTAAATTTCCAGTGTTCATATGTATTTACTCCCCAACACGCCCTCTGTGATTCAGCAATATTTGTTAATTTCCATTTCCTAGCATATGAACTCTCCACTCCCCATGCCTTTACACTATCTGTCCTTTTGTAATAGTAATGTAATTTGATCTCTTTGTATTGGCAAGTCTAACAGGTACTTAGCACTTAGTAATTAATCAAACCTCTCTAAAAGAAACAGAACATATGAACCCTTGTTGCTGATGTAATAGGAAGGGGTTGAAACAGGAAATGGCTGAAACAGAAAGGAGCTAATGCCATGTGTGTATATAAGAAGAAGCCCCTGCTGGGTTAGACAGATCTTCTTGGAACCAGGTTCTGGAGGCTGAGGTAGAGAGGCCCAGAATGAAGAGAATGATTTTTATTTTGAGAACCTGGATGAAGTGATTTTGATTCTGGGAACCAGCTGAAACTTCTGCTGAGTCGGAGGGCCAACTGGAGCTGCTGAGAAGCTGCTGAGGATTTTCTGAGTCCAAGGGCCAGCTGGAGCTGCCAAAAGACTGAGAAAGCATGACTGTGAGGCTGGTACTTTGGATGAACCTGTTTGTAGCTTTGTTAAGCCTTGACTTCCTGGGAACAGAGACTGGGAAGGATTTAAGGTGAACTGGATGCTGTGAGCTTCAGTGTGATACAGGAACTGCATGGAGAGCTTGACAAGGAAGTAGGAGCTGTCTGCCATTGAACCCAGGTGACAGTTTGGTGCATCCAGGTAGGAGCTGTGACCATGGAAGTGGATCCATGGAATCTGAGAGCCTACCTCAGGTCAAGATGAAAACACCTCTCTGTGAATACTGAGTAATGACTGACCCTGATGTGAGGTTTTGCTTTGGGACTCACTTTGGGAAGAGTTGTATGATTTGGCCAGATGAGACTATGGGCAGTGGTTGAGCCCCTAGCTTTGAAAACCTAGATGTTGGTATTTCCCTCTCTAGTAACTAACTAGGTATCAATGTAATGATCAAACAGTTGGAAGCCCTGTCTGCTGAATTGTGTTATTTTCTGTTGAGTAGTAACTGATGGAATTGTAATTTATTTGTGATTGTACTTTGTGATTGAATTAAGGACTCTGTGATTGACTAAATGACTGTATTACCTTGGGGTGGAGTACTTTGACTTCCATATTGTCCTTAAGGATGATTGAAGGATTGAGTTGATTGAATGATTGATTGACTAAATGATTGTACTTTGTTGAAAACTGTGTGACCATTGTGGGGAAAACTATGTGGCCATATTAGTGATAAGTTGTTCTGAATGCTACATTTTAATTTTTTGTGATAAGTTGTAATATTGTGAATACAGTACCTTGATTTTCTGTGAATGTTTTGCTCTGATTTGTCATTGAATAGAGTTTGCTATGCTATGTAATCAGAACTTTGAAAGCTGTTTACAGCAGCCATCTTCTGGAAATCTGCTCATGCTTGGCTTTACACCTTCATGCCTGGAATGCTCTCCCTCCTCAATTTTGCCTCCCATGGATTCCCTGGATTCCTTGAAGAGTTAGCTCAAATCCCACCCTTCATGGGAGGTCTTTCCTGGTTCTACAAGCTGTTGCTAGTTCTTTCTGCTCTGGAATTACCTCCATCTACAGTATAAAGACCTTCTCTGCACCTGATTATTTGTTGTCTCTCCCATTAGAATGTGAGCTCCTTGAGGGCTGGGCCTGTTTTAGCTTTATTTTTTTTTTGGTATTCTGCTAGTGCATAACTCAGTGCCTGAAGCATAGTAAGCACTTTATAAATGCTTGATAACATCTAGTCAGTCTCAGATCCCTAATCCTTGTGGAGAGAACACCAAAAGCTTTGGAATTTCAGTTAGAAATTGTCTTTCTCTCTGAAAGGGAAAGCTTGATTTCCACCCTCCTTCTTCCCCTCCCCCCCAGCCGTATTGCCTTTGGATTAGGAAAGTTGTAAGTTAAACATCAAGGCAGGTGGTAATCTGTAATCATTTCATCAAATAGTATTTATTTATGAAATTGTAGTGTTATGTATTTGGAAGCATGAACAAATTTTAATTTCTCTACTGTTTCTCAACTGAGAAAGCACTGCAAGAGGACATCACCTGAACCTCACTTCGTAAGTCACAAGAGAGCTCTCTAGAATTTGATGTTAAGGACTTTGCCAAAATCATCTTAATTTGAAGAGAACAGCAAACACTTAAGTGAGAAGATAAGGCTAGAAGTTTCAACCCTCATCCTAATGTTATCACGAAAGACCCAGATATCTTGATTAAATGAATCAGTTTCTCAATAAACTAAATAAGCACAGTTTGTAATGAGGAAAATAAATTTAATACCTTAAATTAAAATAATTTAATAATAAATTAAATTATTATTAATGAATAATAAATTATTATTTATTAATAAAATACTAAACTAGGTACAAATAAGTTAATTGAAGAGGAATAAAATGCTTTGATCATCAGATAAAGAAAGATAGATGATAGCACACTGAAACTATATGGGGATTGGATGAATGTATCAAACACAACTCTGAGACTTATAAAACAGCAAATCATTTTGTAATCACAAAATCCAGTTGGCATACCAGTGGATTGCATATTTATCTGACAGCATAGATTCCAAAGAAGGGACTGCCTTTAAGCGTGTGTGGAGGAGGGAAGGAGAAGAAATTTTCTCTCACCTCCCTCACTTTGGCCAGGTGCTGACCATTGAAAGGAACTCTGATAAGCTTGGAGTAGTAATGTCTCCAGAGACATTAAATACAGTGGCTAATAGCTGCATCTTCAAGGAGTTGAGAGACCTCTCAAGGATAAATTGGCCTCAATGAGGAAATGAACCTTCAGGCAGAGATACTTGGAGAATCATCTGTAGACTATACAGAATCATCCTACCCTTGGAGCTTTTGGAGTGCTACAACTAAAGGAACCTTCTTGAGGACCTTACAAATGGAGAAAAAGATTTGAAGTAACTGTGTTTAATGAGTTTTCTTAGCCCCACTTGTTCTCAACATTTGTAACTCTCTACCTTTGACTTTATATTTGCAACCCCTTTACCCTGGGATATTAGGTATGAAAAGGGAGAATATACCTTCAGTCTAACATGAATACTTTCATGACAACTATCCTTTCTATACTTATTAGTAAATAACCTTCTAGGAGCTAATTGTTAGGCTGATAATCAATGGGAAGCACTGTGTAGGGGCTCATATGTGAGCAACAATATTAGAAATCCAGACCTCAGAGTCACCCCTAGAACTCTGAGGATTATAAGTCACTCTCCATTTGGAAAACCCAAATGATAATAGGAGTGAAAGATAGGAGAGAAATCCCAGAAAGAGAGAAGGGAGGTAGATGCATAAATACAGTTACCCTATTTATTAAATAAAGTGTAGTGGTTAATCAATAACTACCTGTAAGACCCCCTCCACATCTAAACTTCTATGATTCAAAGCCATAAACTAATTGAAAAACAATTACGGGGGGGGGGCGGCTAGGTGGTGCAGTGAATAGAGCACTGGCCCTGGAGTCAGGAGTACCTGAGTTCAAATTCGGCCTCAGACACTTAACACAAAGGACTAGCCATGTGACCTTGGGCAAGTCACTTAACCCCAACTGCCCTCCAAAAAAAAAAACCAACAATTAGGGGGTGGCTGGGTGGTGCAGTGAATAGAGCACCAGAACAGGAGTCAGGAGGACCTGAGTTCAAATCCAGCCTCAGACACTTGACATACTTACTAGACATGTGACTTTGGGCAAGTCACTTAACCCCAATTGCCCTCCAAACAGCAAAAAAACCTCCACAATTAGAAGAAAATTTAAAGAAATATAGGTACCTGAATATAAATTAGTACCTATTTTTACTGTGGTTTAATTGACATTAATTGCTTTTGAATGTGCCTATACCCTATCAACTAGATTTTCTTGATCATTTAAAACAAAACTTTTAATTCTTTCTCTAACTTCTAGAGCAACCATTGTCAAAAGTCTGAACTTATTTCCCTGATGCTTAAAACTGAAGTTTCATTTTCAGTCTCTAAATTATTTTTAAAAATTATACACTAAATAATCAACAAATACAAACAATTCAATGCATAAAAGTAAGAAATGTACATTTATGAGAAAATGTGATGTTCTATTATATGTATTTTGTTTGTTTCTTTAAGATGAATGTATTTTTTGAGTCCAGCAAATAGTTTTTCTGATACTAGGCTTAGCTGAGAGTTTATTGTTAGCATGGCCTTTCTTACTCCATACTATCCCTTACTTCCCTATGTTTTTCTGCAAGGGAAGAAAATGCTTTTGTGTTCCATCAATTTGTTTTTCTGTTTTATACATAAGTTTAAAAGTAATTCATTATTAAAAGAAAAAGGGTCATTGTTCTGCCTTTCCATTTCATATTTAACCAGCAATCATTTAATTCTCATTGCATATATGACACTTTACTAGCTAGTAGGGGAAGTACAAAATTTAGGTAGGACTCATTTTCTGCCCTAATGGACCTGATAGTATACTAGTATAATACATGAATAAATAAGTATTATACATGATAAGTGTATAAGTGATACACAAAATATTAGTTGAAATCCAGAATGAGAAAGAACATTAATGACTGGGGCAACCAGAAGTGCTCCCTGGAGGAGGAAGTGTATTAATGTAGCCTTAGAAAATGAGTAGTATTCTGGAGACAGAAGGTTTGAGAAGAAATTCCATCCACAGAGCACAAACAAAGACACAAGAATGAAAAATACTGGTATAGTGGATGGGAGGAGAGGTTGTAAGTCTTCTGATTTGAATATAACCTTTTTCAAGGACTTTTCTTGTCCTCTTCTGCACCCTGTCCTCCCTCCCCCCAATACTATCTCCTTCTTAATAAGTCTAGGTCCTCTGCTTCAAAATTGTCTTGAATTTCTTATATGTATCTTCTTATATGTAAAATTCTGTCTTTGTATGTCCAGCACCAAATGAAGTCTGACATAGAGTAAATGTATAATAAATGCCAATTGAGGACATCTTTGGTCCTCTTCAACTGTTAAAAAAAAAGAGAGAGTAGGAATAGATAGTCTTTAAGGTTGCTTCATCTATAAAGATATTTTCTGAGTATAAGGGTTAACCCAGACAATTCTTATACCTCCACTTAAATTAACTATCAAGATATTTCCTGGTACCTTAACCATGTGATAATTCTTTTCTGAATCAGTCAATAAGTATTTGTTAAACCATTACTTTTTACATGGTATTATATTAAGCAGTAGAAATACACATACAAGCCAAAAGAAAGACAGCCCCTGCCCTCAAAGAATTTAAATTCTAATGTTAGAAAACAGCACACACACACACACACACACACACACACACACACACACCACCTCCTACCCCATACACAAAGTGAAGCTGAAAATCAGGGAGGTAAACAGAGGAGGCACAAGGTACTCAGTGTGGGAAGATGGTAGAGAAAGATGCCCAAAGACTCAGAGTGGATACCAGAGAGGAATGAAGGAAGCTTGGAAGAAGGATACTCTATCAAATCAATCATTCATAGGCTTTAGATTAAATGTAGAAAAGATGCTTCATCTATTTCACTTTGAAAATTGAATTTTAAAAGTATTGGCTGAACTGGAGTCGGGTTGCACAGGAAGCTGGTTGAGAAAATGAAGTCATACCTTGTGTGTCATCTCTAAAAAGAGAAACCCTGGCCCCAGTCTTGGTCTTCTTGCCTTCATTTTTGACTGATGGCTTTTGTGAATTTCAGGGAGCCAAAGGATTTGGATTTTGCATCAGGATTTTAATAGCATCCCAAGGATAGTCTCAAACTGTCAGTACTGTCTTCATTATGAAGCAAAGATGTTTGTAATGAGGAAAGGAACATTACAGGCTTTTAAAGAACCCAGAAGAAAAGATAAACCATATCTAAAGGGGGAAATATTGCAGATTCCAACAAAAGATGTGAATTATGCCATGTGTGCTCACTAAGTTTTAGCATACTTTCTCCTGGACTCTGTATTACTGGTAGGACACTGTACAAGAGACTTGGGGGCTGGGGGTGTGAAGGGGATGTCAGGAGGACATTGGTGTTTTAAAGTCTTTTTTTCAGTTATGTCCAAATCTTAATGACCTAATTTGGGGTTTTCTTGGCAGAGATACTTGAGTGGCTTGTCATTTCCTTCTCCAGCTTATTTTAAAAATGAGGAAACTGAGGCAAGCAGGGTTAAATGACTTGCCCAATGATTAACCCTTTCTTAAAGCTAATTATGTCTGGCTGACTAGTTCCTATAGATAGATAATCATTTTGGGAAGTATGCCAATAGGGTTTGTGAACTACCATATTAGAAAACCATACCTCTATCCCTAGAGCTTAATTAGAATCTACAGGGGAGATAGTACCTACCCTCTGGGAGCCCAGACTGCCAGTGTGAATGAAGTATGGGAGAGTAGCTCCAGAACCGATGTTAGATTGTGATCCTATAAAGTATGCATCTGACAGTCACTCTCTACTTACCTTATTCACAATTGTCCCATATGAGCTCTCTATGTAGTAGTTGCTTTGGTTTTGCGTGTACATTTATGAAAATGTAAAAAAGGCTTAAATGATATATTGTGGAAATTCAAGGGAAGGGACATGTTTTCCTCAGCCTGGTATGCGACTCATGAATCCACAGTCATGGCTCAGTGGATAACAATGAAGCATGTAATGTTCTCAGTATTTCTACAAAGCTTCAGTGGAATAGCAAGTCAGAAAATTCCGGCAGCCCAAGATTTTGTTGTAGCACTTTACACATAAGGGAGGAGGAATAATTTTCCTATAACTGCCTCTCGGCTCTCCTCACTACCTGCACAAGATCAGTCCAGCCACATAAAAGGTATAATGACAATATGACAATAACTCAGTGTAACAATGCTCAAAGCAACAACAATATTGCAGGGAGTAAGTTTTCAGCATTCCAGAGGTGGGTGAATGGAGACACAGGCTTGCCTGAAGATAATGGCTGACTGATCAGTGGGATAAAAACCTTTCAAGTGCCTCAGGAACAAGCTTTTCTAGTTGGACTTATTCTTGGCCGAGGTCAGGAACCCATGTCAGCTAAGGAAAGTCATTTATGCCAACAATTTGCTTCAAGTATTGATGAGAGAGAGGAAAAAAAAGCCAAATAACTGGATTAAATGGCTTTTGCAGGCTGACCTCCCAGAATAGGATGAAAAGCATCCCAAGTGCTCTAAATGCTCAATTATAAGGTGCTTTGAGGATGAAAACCTCTTCCCTAAGTACTATGTACTGCACCACCATTAATGTACCTAATGAAGAGACAAATAATTTCATCATTTGTGATTTTTATCATCATTTTCTCTCAGATTCAGGGCTGTCTCATATCCATAGCAAGTTTAAGAAAATTGGAGTCCCACAAAACACAAAGCTGGAGAAATCTCTCAGCAGAGCTATTGTTGGGAAATACAAGAGACAATGAAGGCAAGAAGGAGACATGTTGGAAGAGGTAGGAACAGCACAAATGGTATGTGCTATCATGGTTAGCAGAAATATCTTATGGGTGGATATTATTGAAGTGAGAATATGAATACTCAAGCTGGTCACTGCCCAGATGGTGGGACAGACAGGTCGATTTCTGAGAGGACACATCTGGGTCCTGATCTAAGTGAAGGTCCCCATTTCCCATGTACCTGGGATCACAGATGGCAGAACCAGCTGGGCAGTGAAATAGATGTATATGTCTGTGCTACTCATAAATTAGAAAAAAGGAAAGACCTACTTGCCTGTCTTGTCAGTGCAAGATTGCAAGTCTACCTTTAAATATTTCAAGGATGGCAATACACTTGACTTTGTTATACTATTTCTATATGCCAGGAAAATTTAATTTTGGACACATGGGTGGAGGGGAAATATTGTTTAGCTGAGCTTCAGGCCATGTTCGCTATTGTAGGTGATCTTTGGGGAAAAATCTGTTAACTTTCATCTATAGAATCTCAGCAAAAGAGGGCAAAACTTCAGGGAAAGAGGACTAAAACTTCATGCTATGATAATTGCCTTGAAATTTTCATCTTTAGTGGGAAATGTTTTTACTCAGCATCTAAAGATTTCTGAAACATAATCTCAAAGCAGCATGTCAACTAGTCTGAATGTTATCCAAATAAACAAATTATTGATACCTGTGTGTTCTTGAAGTGGTAATTGTATTTTTAAAGAAGATTGTATATATATTTTAAAGAGAGGTAGAAACAAATCCTCTTCCCCACTGTATAGTATAAGGGATAGGTATAGATAGAGACAAAAGAATAATTTTTATAAGACCTAAGAAACTCTCAATTGAGGGAGACAGACAAGGAAAGAAGAGATATCTGGGAAGAGAGCAGGGTAAGAAAAGCTCACATCTACGGGCCATTTGATAACTTTGCAGTTTTGCGAGTCTTGGCTAGCTAGTTACTAGGTAGGGCATATATGACCTGCCCAAGGACCCTTGGGTTGGCAGGAATTGGTGGAAGTATTTCCAATATCTTTCTCCACTCTACTCCACATCCTGAAGGAGGGAGATGTGATAGGAACTCCTTGTTTCTTCCCAAACTTTAGGCAACCCAGTTGTAGGGAGAAAGAATAGAAACATTTTTGAGGTGATTGGTGGGGGAACTTATGGTGATTTCCTTCCTTGTGGATGCCTTCTTTTTCTGCTCCTCAGTAGATACAAAGGCACAACTACTCCAACCAAGTGTCCTCCCTCCAACTTAGTCTGAATCTCTGTTCTGTTGTGGAGCGAAGTTCCATGAATATCTTCAGACTCTTGTCATTCCCAGTCCCATGCCACCACTTCCATTGTCTTCAAATCTATTGTAATATTTTACATTTTCAAAAATCATAATACATATATATATATACACACATATATATATACACGTAAACATATGTGAATATACCTATACAGTTTTCTCCCCAAAAGAGAATTTTAATAATCTGAGCCAAACTGCCTTTTGTATCAAAGGAAAAGTTACCATTAATAAAGGTATTTTGGATTTAGTCTCCTATACTCCTCAAATAATCAGAAATGAAGAAAAAAATTCCATTTGGATAGTCTCCCCTCAAAAAAAGCACTTTAATCTCAGATCCTATAAATCTGCATTTCCATGTGCATAAACACTGGGTCCATGGTGAAATAAATTAGCACTGTAAAGTATACACATGTCAACAATTACTGAATGCAATAATTTAGGGCCTGGTTCACTACACTCACCTTTGGCCAATAGGCACCCTTGGTCTAGGAAAGTGATTTAGGGGGCTAAAAGGATTGCAGTATAAACATTACACCAACCCCATCTTTCATATTAAGAAACCTTCTAACTCCCCGAGCATGATTTCCTACATTTATGGCATGCCAATTTGCTCCCTCCTACCAACAATTCTTAATGTCATCATTTTTGCCCTGGATTAGTTCTGATTTACAAATAAGCATGGCTGTTGAAAGGAAAGTAGACCTCTGATTTAACCAAAGGCAAGAAAAACGCACATGGTGGAGAATGGGGAGAGATTTTAATTTATCAAAACTAGGAGTTGCCTGAGTAGAAAGAACACTTAATACATGAAAAGAAAGGATTGTAATTTTTAGTTTTAAATTAATTTTCTTCAGGATGTAAAATTGTTTCCTGAAATTGAAATTTAATGTCTTCCGCTCTTGAGATGCAAAGCTTTCAGGGAGAAATATTGATTTCAGATAGTTTGTGGCTAAACTTCCCGAATGCCTAGTATACAATAATACTTAATACATCACCTAGGTGGTTTTTTTTCTGCCTAAGCATTTTGTAAGATATATGAATCTAAAGAGGGAAAAAATGTACAAGTACAAAAAAGTAAAATGAAACAGGAACACATCATCATGGTACAGGAGCTACAATATTTATACTAAAACCTAAATCGTGCTTGTCTTTCAATCGAATGTTGGGAAGAATTATAAAATGCTAGACAAACTAGTGCATTGCATTACTCCATACACTTCATGCTAAGTGATACCTGATGAGATTTATGGGTATCATCAAAGCAGAAGTTCTTGTCTTGTTCTACTAGACAAGAATTAGTGTACTGAGCTTAGTTCCAGAGAACAGCTAAGTCACTAGGAAGAATCCGTTTACTTTAGTAAAAATTTTCCAAATCCTTAGAAAGATGGATATGTTAAGCACAAAATGTTCTTCATGTTTATAAGGTGATGAAGAAATAGAGTAATAGCTCATTAGAGCTTGATGAGACCTTGGAGATAATTTGGTTCATATCCTATACCCCTGACTTAAAAAAATAAATGAGAACAAAAAATCAAAGAGAGGGGAAAGTGACTTGAGCTGTCGTGGAGATAACTAGTAGAGCAGTAATGGTGATGATGTTGATGACGATGATGATGATGATGATGATGATGATGATTATGATGATGGTGATGGTGGTGGTGGTGGTGGTGACCGATGATGATAGCAGAAGTTCTGGTGGGGGCAGTAGTGATGATGGTAGCTGACTTGATACAAAGTGTTCCAAAATTCATCATTCAGGTTAATATTTTTAATATCTTAAAGCTTCATTAAGACTTTTGGGGAATGTTATATAACCCTTTAAATTTTGGAAAGTGATTTACATGATCATTTGATCCTCGCAAGAATCCTCTGAAACAAGTCTTACAAGTATTATAATTCCCATTTTCCTAATGAAGGAACTGAGAGTTATCAAGCTTAAGTTATTTGCCTAGGGTCATACAAGTAAATGTCAGGGGTGAGAGCTAGAATTTGAACTTGTGTACTTTGACCACATCCTTTTATTTTCCCTCTATATCACATTTTCTCTCTATCTGCTAATTATTATAATGCCAATTTCTTTGTGAACCAAGATAAACTTATTTAAAGAAAGATATGCTTTGTAAGAATATAAACAAAGGGTCTCTTTGGTTGGCCATACCAGCAAGATGTGTGCTAATGATAGTTGATATTGTACTCGTGTGTTTTCTTTATACTTTTCCTACATGGTACTAAAGTAACTGCTCAATTCATTCAATGCCATAAAAATTTATTCAGACCAATGGGGGGAAATGTCAAAAGGTTAATTATCCTGTTTTAGACAAAGTAATGGTTTAGATGATAAAACTTTTCACTTTTCAGTCAGTTGGGTTAGTGTCACATAGTCACAGGCTACTGTAGTAAAATCTGACACCTCTATATCTCATTGCACATTTTTTAATACTTCTCTTCTTTAATCTTAGTGCCATCATTAATACAAAAGATAAGGACATCATAACAGTTTCATTACAACTGAGAAAAACACAAACACTCATATCAGGTAAGGAAATGTTCCATTTAAAAAATAAAATCTGGCTTCATCTAATTTATCTGAGATTCAATTTCACATGCCAAGAACTTCGCATGATGACTGAACATAGTAGGTACTTAATAAAAATGTATTGATGGATTGACTTTAGAGAAGTATACTTAGTTCTGATGTACAAAATATAGTAAGGGGGTATGTTTACATAAAAAATAATTGAAAAATAATGCAAAATGGCACTGAAAATATACCTTTTCCTCTCTCCCCACCAAATAGCTGGAATAAAAGACTTCATGTTGGAAATCCATTTCAACTCGTTTCCATCAGTGCATAGCACAACACTTTGTAAGTACTTAATAAATATTACTTAGTGATAGAAATAATCCTTTTGTCAAACAGAAAGTATTGCCATTTAAAAGCATTACTGATGTGCTTAGATTTTGTGTAATGGAACTAGGATCATAGGATTATAGACTTAGAAAGAAACTTTAGCAATCATGAAATTCAAACCCTTCATTTTACAGATTAGGGAACTAAGGACCAAAATGGTTAAATATCTGGTGCAAGGTCAAATAGGTGGTAAGGGGCAAACTGGATTTGAACACGGGTCTTCTGATTACAAACCCAATGTTCCTTTCTCATAGTGCTAGAATTTAATATCATAATCTGTATTATGCGTTTTTTCTTGGAAAAAAATCATGATCTAGCACAATCTAAGGAGAATCAACATTACAGATTAAACCAAAGGAAAATGGAAAGATAATGGGCTTAAAGAGGCAGACTATGATTGCTTGTGCACAATAAGGGGCATGTAGTTTTTTGTCCGGTAAAATGTTACCATCCTAAAGGTAAAGGAGCCAGTTGTATAGTTAGAGACAGAGATAGCTAGAGATGGATAGATAGAAAAAGAGAGACCAAGAGAAAAAGAGATAGAAAGAGAAAAAGACACACAGAGACAGGTAAGGAGGGAGGGAGGGAGAGAGAGAGAGAGAGAGAGAGAGAGAGAGAGAGAGAGAGAGAGAGAGAGCGAGAGAGAGAGAGAGAAAGATAGAGAGGGGGAGGGAGAGAGAGATCGACCCATATTCTGGAGAGAGAAGGTAGGGAAAGTCAGTCACTGAGGAGGTAACTCTTTCTGATTTGGTAGCCAGTCTCCTCTCATATGACTTTAGAGCAATTGTCTCTTCCTTCCTCCCCCACCACTCCCTCTACTGCTTTCAAACAAGGGAGAGTAGGAGAATGAGATCAGTGTGTGGTTCACTTATTGAAGGTTGCTATCTTTCTGACTTCAAAGTGAAAAAAAAACAAAGGGAGAAAAAAGTTATACAGGTCATTATGTGATATTAGTTTATTCTAACACAACTTACAATTTTCACTTGTCCACAGTTGCAAACAATGAAATGAGTTCAAAGTGAATATGAACCCAAAGCTGCCATTCATACCTCTTGAAGACTGGCAAAAGTTGTGATATGTACACAAATGTCCTTGAATGAAAAAAATCAGGCTAAACAAATGGAATAGGAATTTGTTTTTTGTTTTCCTTCAATTTGATAAGAATGACTTTGTATAAAGTAGGTGTTTAGTACATATTTTTCCATAAATAAATGAATGCTTGACTGCATAGCATTCTGGATAAAATTGCCATCAATAATCAATACTACATTTGTTAAGGACCTATTATGTAGACACTAGAAAATGTAGGCATAAAAGTGAAACTATCCTTGCTGTCAAGGAGATTACATTTCATTAGGAGAAACAAAATGTCCACAATTAAGTAAATACAAAATAAAACCCAGAAGATGTGTTTTGGTGGGAAGTCCTAAGTGACTGGAAACATCAGGAAAGGCCTAATATAGAAAATGACATTGGAGTTAATCTTTGAAGGAAAGTAGGGCTTTTAATAAGTGGAAATAAAGAGGGACTATCTTCCAGGGACAAGGACTACTGAGGCAAACACAGAGAAAAATGGGAGATGGAATGTTGTTATGTGAAGTACAGCAAGATCAGTTAGGCTCCACCTTTAAATATATATAGAGGACTAATGCATAACAGTCCTAAAGTATAGGAAAAAATACACATTTTTTAAAGCTTTTTGGGTGTTCCTGGCACTGTGACAATAACTAAGCATATAAAGCTAAGTTTCACTTAAGAATGGCATTAAATTCTAAATTGAGCTAATTATATTTGATCCTAGAGGTGAGAGGTGGATCAAAGGAGTTTATTAAGTAGTCAGTTTAAAAATATTTATTAAGTACCTACTATGTGCTAGCCTATGTGCTAAGTGCTCAGGATCCAAATAGTAAAAAAGAAAAACAGCTCCTGCCCTGAAGAAGCTCATAATATAATGGGGGAAAACAACATACAAAAAAAATCTTCAAAAAGGGGCAGAGAGAATGAGAAGGGACCAGGCAAAGAAGGCCATTATAGCCAAGTTCAAATACGTACAGATGGGTAAGAAAAGAAGAGATGTCTGGTCTGGGGTCTCTTCCTTAAACAGAGGTTTAAAGAGGAGTTCTCCACTCTACTGTCCTTTCAGAGGGATCCAAGGATCAGAGGTGCTGAGGAGATGTGACTACAAAGGCTGAAGTGATTTTGTAGGATGTAGGTTTCTGGGGATATGATAATGAAATCCAAAGGAGTACAACAGGGTGCAAAGTGAAGAAATGATCAGCAGAGAGCTAATGTCATTTTGATAGGTGTTATACTGACATAATATTTGCAAAGCACTCAGTACAGTGCTTGGTGTGTACTAGGTGGTCAGATAGTTTTGAACAAAGTACAATCATTTAGTCAACTCAATCATTCAATCAATTTGCCTCCTTAAGGGTCATCAAATACAATAGCCAAAGTTCTCCACTCATGGGGCACACTGAGTTACAAATCAGTCACTTTTCAGTCATAATTCATTATTCAATCATTAGAAAATACACAGGCCATCCACCCCTTGGTCACAAGTAAATCACAATCTTCTCAGTCGCTACACAGTATCCAAGTAAAGTCTTCTTTCAGGTTGACTTGGGGTAGGCTCTCAGATTCCCTGGATCTCCTTTCATGATCCCAGCTCCCACCTGGATTCACTAAACTGTCAACTGGATTCACCTCCTTCTTTCCTTCCTTCCTTCCTTCCTTCCTTCCTTCCTTCCTTCCTTCCAAATAATCAGTTGAAAAAGTTAGTTTGAAAAGGGAAATAAAATAAGAGTTAATGATACAAAAAGCTTATATTAACAAAAGGCTTTATGTTTTTAAAAGATTTTATATCTGTTATTTAATCTGAACAAAAATCCCATGAGGTAGATTGTACAGATATTATTATCTCTTCTTTATATATATATATATATATATATATATATATATATATATATATATATATATATATATATATATATATATAAAATTTATACAGGAAAATTGCATGGTTTGACTGTTTCCCATCACTAGTAAATGAATGATCAGAACTCTAATCCAGGTCTTCTGTATCCCAAGACAGAGGTCTTCCCATTATTTTACAACTGTTTCTGAAGATATTTACATTCAATAGCACATTTTTCTTTTTACCTTTACCAATCTAGTTTCCATGAAATCAAAATGGGAAGCTGTATGCATCTGTAATTTTGTTATTGAGTTAAATATCTTAATGTCCATCCTCATTATTTCTCCAAAAACTCTATTACTTGGTCTTCTGGTGCCAAAGTAGTTTACCTTATTCTTTCCTTCTTTTGATGAAATTACACCCTTTTAAAAGAGTTATCATATTTCAAGAAGCAGCTATTTGTCCATCCCAGGCAAATGAGATATCAATTTGCCAAAAC
>CM053594.1:306867211-306901985 GCA_028646575.1 Pseudocheirus occidentalis
GGAGAGCTAGAATAGGGTAAATTATATCATATAAAAGAGGCAAGAGTAGGGGTGGCTAGTTGGTGCACTTAATAGAGCACCAGACTTGGAGTCAGGAGGACCTGAGTTCAAATTTGGCTTCAGCCACTTAACACTTTCTAGCCATGTGACCTTGGACAAGTCATTTAACCCAAATTGCCATGCCTTCACCCTCCAAAAAAAAAAAAAGAAAGAGGCAAGAAAAAACTGTTACAAATGGAGGGAAAGAGCAGGAAGGTAAAAGGAAATGAGTCGATCTTACTCTCATTGAATTTGGCTTAAGGAGGGAATAACATGTGTACTCAATTGGGTATCTTATCCTACAGGAAAGTAGGGGGGAAGGAGCTAAAAGGCGGGATGATAGAAAAAGGGGAAATTGGGGGAGAGGGTAGTTAGAAGCACACACTTTTTAAAAGGGACAGGGTCAAAGGAGAAAATAGAATAAGTGCGGGGTGGGATTAAGAAGGAGGGAAACATAGTCTTTCACAATGTAACTACTATGGAAATGTTTTGCGTAACTACACATGTGCAACCTATATGGAACTGTGTGCATTACTAGTGGGGGTGGGTTAGGAAGGAAGAAGGGAAAGAATCTGGAAATCAAATTTTTAAAAACAAATGTTAAAAAAATGTTTTTTTTAATATGCAACTGGGAATTAAGATCACCAAGTAATGGGGTATAGAAATCTATCTTGCCCTACAAGAAAGTTGTGGGGGAGGGATGGAGTAGGATATAAGAGAGCCGATAGGGGGAAGGGTACTCAATAGGCTTGCTATCTTGGGGTGGGGGTAGGGGAGAGATGGGGAGAAAATTTGTAACTCAAAATCTTGTGGAAATGAATGTTGAAAGCTAAAAATCAATAAAGAATTTTTTAAAGTTCAGAATAATAATACTAGCTACCATTTAGATAGCATTTTAAGATTTGCAAAGGACTTCGCAAATATCTCATTTTATTCTCACAATAACCCTGAGTATTAGGTAGTATTACTATCCTCAATTTACAGATGAGGAAACTGAGGCAGACTGGAACTTGGACTTTCCTGACTCCAAGTTCATTGGTTTATTCACTGTACCACCTAGTTTGATATCATGTGGCTCTTTTAATTATAGATAAATTCATTCAAATTATTATTTTAACCTCTTTATTAAGCACACCAGATCTATTAGTATGCCTTCCTCTGTGAACACCTCTGATTGAGCATTTTAAAGTAGAAAATGAATGTCCTCACATAACCAGACATATCATTTCTGTTGAGGCAACAGAAATCGATACCCACTTATTGTGTAACATGGGTAAGTAACTTAGCACTATTGTCCCCTCTTTGACTTGAATGAAAAATAGTGAGAGGAGATAACCAAGGAAACTTTCCCTCTGCTATGGGCACAGGAGTATTTATCATTTTTGGAACCTTCATTTAAGAGTACAAAATACTTGAGCTACACAATTTGCCTGGAACATCTGATATTTAATTTTAATTTCTCCTTATGCTATATGTTCAACATCTTTGGAAGAGTAAAACACTTAAATCATTGAAAAGAGTGAATTATAAAATTAGAATTCAGCATTCCTGATGACCCTAGCTTAAGTTTTACATTTTCTGTAAATTAGGATGAAAACTTTAAGCCTTTTAATGTATTTAAGTTATTGCAGTGCTGGAAACTTTTTAAACAATCAAGATTTTAAAATGTCTTGAAGATGTTACTCTTTTTAAATGAATCTTTTAAGAAGTATATGTTAAAAATATGTGCATTCTCAATCCTCATGTAGTCAATATCATACTACTTAAATTCATATAATGCCAATTTCCAGTTTGGTTTAGAAGTAAGACACCTAGGGTATGGATGCAAACTTTCAAATGCACCATCTGATCAAAAAACATAAATATATGTGTTTTCTTTTCGATAGAAATTGTTATCTCTAAGATTCCTTTCAATTGGTACATTCTGCAATTCTGGTGGCCCTGACTCAGTTGTCTTCATCTTCCTCTGTCATCTATTTTTTTTCTTCAACTTGTTCCAGACAACCTTAAAGATTTTGTTTCTGCAACTAAAAAAAAAAAAAAGAAACCACATTCAGAACACAAGAATAGAAGAAAGAAAAAAAGGGAAAAACTAGAAGAACTTATCCCACCAAATATCAAATGCCATTTTATTTTAAACCACCACTTTTCGATGAACTACTCTCTGGAGTTTCAAAGCGGCCCGTCCACCTGCAGCGCAGACCTGAAGGGAGAAATAAAGGCAGTTTGGTGGTCGGGTGCCTTTTCCTCTTCAAAAATAAAACTCTTTACAACATACAAGACAAATGATACAAAGTGAAAGAGCACTGATGCAAACTGGATAGGCTTACAGCATAATTGAATTAGGTCTTGTGTGCCACATATGATGACAAAGCTGGCCTCGGGCTGGGGCGGGCTGAATGGAGGGTGCCTGCCTGTCAATAAGGCTTCTTTAAACTGGTTAAATGCATCATCAGCGTGTGCAGAGCCCTTCTAGCTAACAGGTGGCTGAGAGTAAACCTCAGCTGGTGCCACACAGGGCTGCTGCATTGACCTTCTTTAGGATAATTTCAGGCCTCTTTAAAGAAAAATTTGTTACTGTACTTGGTGTAGTGAAAACAATTTGGGGATGAATAATTTCTTTTGGTCCCTGGAGGCACCGGTGGCTCTCCCTCTCCCTTTTGCTCTCTCAGTCTCTCTCTCTCTCCCCCTCTCCTTCAGCTCTCTTTTTCCCTGTCTCTCCACTGAATTAACATAAAGGAACAGTGACAACAGCTAGCTGAAAAGCGTAGCTGGTGGGAGGATTAAGTATATCATTGAAAGGAATTATGTTGTAAATGACTGGGAGGGGTAGGGGCTTCTGTTCCTTAGTCCCATCTGGTCCTTGAAGAATACCTTGTTGTAATTACCCCCAGATGGCTTTGTGCTACACTGGGTCTGGACAGCCAGGTGCCACTGTGCCCTGCTGGGTGTGATATTCATTGCTACATGCAGTGACAAAAATGGACTTTATTGAAACCTAATTTCTTCCAGGGTATTACACAAATATGAAATGAAGCTAGCTCATGGGGGGAAAAAAGAGCTTTGTTTGTTCAGAACCAGAAACAGTCACACCTAAGATAGGGAAGCCTTGTTATTTTACTTTTAACAATTGTCTTTAAGGCATGAAATAATAGCAATTTACTATGCCAGATCCATTCAGTATTTTTTAAGTCTTTGAAAGAGTAAAACTGATGCTGAGATTTCCCCCCCCCATTTTTTCCTCCAGAAATCTCAAATAGCTATTTGTTTGTTTATTGTCATGTTTTCAGTATCGTCTTAAGAACATTGATGCCACATGGTGGTATCCCCCAGTCTGAAAATCAGGGAGACAATTTAAATATGGATGGCCATTCTTATTGCAATGTAAAAAGGAAAATTTTCAAAGTAAAATTAAAATTAATAATTGTGTTGATATTAACTGACAGTATACTTCTCAAATTATGTTTTACTTACTTTATTTCAAGGCAGTTTCTCCCATAATTTTTCATTTCAGGACTTTTTTTTCCCCTAGAGATAACACAAAAAAAGTTTTTAAAATGGTAAAATCTGGGATGATTATGTTATTTGCAAACTATATTCATTTTGATGGACTCAAATCCATCAACTTCCTTGTTCTAGATTGTATATTTCATAGTTTACAAATCATAAAACTGAACATTCCTTGGTTTTGTTAAACTTCAATACAAAATATCAATTTTCTTACTTTCTATAGTAGGATGAAATTCTTTATTAGTTTTACCAAGTAATATTCAGGTTCTTGTCTTTAACTAAATCAGGAATTCTCCAACTCATGATGGTTAAAGAAAAGGGGAAAAACATATCATTTAGTGTGGAAATTAGGTTTGGGAATTAGAATGAAAGTCAGAAAATAAAAATAACTAGTACTTCTTTTTCCCAACAAATTATATGACACTCAGGTCAAATAAACCAATACAGATACCTTTGCCTTGCTATGAATGTTCTACTGAGTTATCTTTGGATAACACTTACTGAAATAGAACACTTTTGAGAAGAAAAAACACACACATTAAAGCAATAAGGGGGGGGAGAACCAAATTTAGAAGATTCAGGATCAAATCTACTTGAGATCACCAAATGAAAGATTTTGGCTGAAAATATTTTTGATATAATGAATTGGGGGGGAAGGGGGAATTTGGACTTGTAATTTCATTGGTGGAAGGAACTCAGGATCAGCAGCTTTCTTCACCTATTCAGGTTAGCACCCTCAGGGCAATTGAAAGTCCTTAGGCCTAGGGTTGAGAGGTTAAACTAATTGCTCAGGTCACAAGACTAGGACTCAAACTTCACCAGCAGAAGCTGAGGCCTGAACTTATTTCTTTCCAATTCCAAGGTTACCTCTCTATCACTATGATTTTCTCTCTCTCTCTCTCTGTCCTTGTCACTCTGCCTATCTCTGTGTCTCTCTATAGTATTTGTTCCCGCCACCTCAATTCTTTCCCAAGGACCTCGAATATGAGAGTAATTCAACAATGATCAATCAACAAATATTTATAAAGTGCTTATTAAGTGGCACTACCTTGATAAACACTAGAGATACAGAAAAAGGCAAAAACATGGTTCAATTTTATCCTCAAGATAAGGAGGAGCTACCCCCCTTTTTTTAAGTTTCCAATGCTTTACTTTAAGAAATGTTCTTTGGCAACTGTGTGAAAGATGGATTGTGGAGAGAAGACTAGAGTAAGAGAGATCTATTAGAAGACTGTTCAAAAAACCCCAGGCAAGAGGCAAGAACACTAAACTAGTTCATTAGCAGTGAGAAAAGAAGTGAGATTTCAGAGCTAGCATGAAGGTACAACAAGACTACTATTCTGGATGGAGGAGATAAAGGAGGAAAGAGCTTTAAAAGTGACTAGGAGCTCTCCCAGCTTGGATCAGCTGACACCAGGAGATTTAAAAAGGGATGGTTTAGAGGTAGGGATGAGAATGATGTAGTTGGGCAGGTTGATTTTGACGTGTAAATCAAGTATGTAGGTAAAAAACTCTGACAGGTAGATATTATAACAAGACCTTTCTTTAGAGCATTCCCAGATTGTCAAATAGAAAGGCACCAAAGAGGACTTGCCCACTCATGTCCAAATCAGCTAAGACAGAGGCATTCTGAGTTCCCTATGACTTTGGTGGGGCTAGTCTCCTTTGACTGGCAGTTAATCAGAATGTATCTTGAAACTTGGTAAGGCTGAGGCAATAGTGAGCTCTCTCTTGATTTCTGGATAAAGCTTTTTCCTATGAAATCCTTTGACTGCATCCAGAGGTTGAAAAACATAGTACATACACTGTGGGTACAGTGAGAGAAAAAAGTCACCTTCCCTTCTACTCTTGACTCTGAGAAATGGGCCCAAGACTATTTGTTTCTACTCTGCATCTTTTGTCCTTCTCAACTCCATGTTCAGATGCTGGCAATGATCCCCAGGGGACACAGGAGTTAGTACTAGGGTGCATTTGGGGCCAGGATTAGAAACAGAATAGTGTAGTTGACCAGCTTGTGAAGAAAGTCCAGAGAAGCCAGGGTACCTGGGACTTGAGAACAAAAAGGGGTTTGAGGTTCACTACTACTCTATAGGAATTAAGCTAAACTGTGAATCTAGTCCCCTCCTCAGAGACTGAGAGGGCAAAGGGTTAGAGATATTAACCTCACCTGTGTTTGAAGAAGGAAGTTTATATATTCATGAACATATTCCTTGAAACAAATATTCACTTGTAAAAATTAATCTAAATCAGTGGTTCTCAATCTTCCTAATGCTGCGACCCTTTAATACAGTTCCTCATGTCGTGGTGACCCTCCAATAATAAAATTATTTTCGTTGCTACTTCATATGAATGTTATGAATCATAATGTAAATATCTGATATGCAGGATGTATTTTCATTGCTATAAATTGAACATAATCCACAGGTTAAGAACCACTGATCTAAATGGTAGTGGCTAAATGGAATTGAGGTACAGGGGACCACCTTTACAATTATAAGAAACACCATCTTTGAAAACTAGAATCATTTACAAAAAGAAAGGAAGGAAGGAAGGAAGGAAGATAGACTTTGAGAATCTTAACTATCAACAATTCCAATATTTTCCTCAAAATTTCATAGCAATAATAATGATAGCTAACATCTACATAGTGCCTACTATGTGCCATACATTGAGTTTTAAAGTTTTCAATTATTATCTTACTTGTTCCTCAAAATGACCCCAAGAAATAGGCACTATTATTGCCCACATTTTACAGATAAGAAAACTGAGGCAAACAGTGATTAAATTACTTGCCCAGGGTCACATAGCCAATAAGTGCCTGAGATTTGATTAGGTTTCAGATCTTCCTGATTCCATGCCTGGTACTCTATCCACTGTGCCACCTAGGTATTAACTAAACTGAAAATGTATAACAACATACTTTGTGACTAAAGAAAACATTTTAAAAAATCTTTTATTTAATGTAATGTTAATCTAAATGACAGACATAATCTGGCACTTTTCTCTCCTAAAATCACATTATTATAATTCCCTACAACAATAATGGTCTTCTAATCCAATGTCTCATTCTATATAGCATTCCTAGTAAATGGACACACAACCTTAGTTTGAACATTTCTTGTAATGAGGAATGAGTTTACTACTTCACCATATTGCTCTTTCTATGTTTGGATAGCTCTAGCTATTATAAAATTATATTAACTCAAAATCGTTCTCCTTGGATGTTGTATTCTTGTTTCTCCTGACAATGACAAAGTTTTCCCCTAAATATCTTTTGATTGATATATTTAATTCCTCATTTTCCATTGTCTTTCTTTCTCCATCCTTCTGTCTTTACTGCCTCCTTTTTCAACAAAAATTACCTTTCCATTTTAACTTAGAACTCTTGCTTTAAATTTACCTTGGCATGGCAGAAATTTGCCCATCTTAAAATTTTTCAATTATTTCCCAAATGCTGATATACTGAGGTTAAAATGAAGTCCTTTGATCATATGATTCTCTCTTCCTCTTCTTGCTTTCATCTTGGTCCAGTCAATTTTCTTCAATAAATATTTCTTAAGCACCTGCAATATGCAAGCTGCTGAGTTTACACAAATGAAATATAGTCTCTTCCTTCAAAGACTATTCAATCTGAATCAAACATTGGAATTGAAACTATCCAAGACCTTGCCCAAATATTATCTCTTCCATGATGGCTCCCCCAGTTTTCCCAGGCAGAAATACGTTTATCTCATTATGACCCATACATCACTTTATATGTTCCTACCTGTATATCATAATAGGAAATTGACCTTGTATTGTAAATATTTGCATACATTTATTTGGCTATTAGATTCTAAACTCCCTATGACAGAAAAAAAACTACATCCTTCATAATGTATTCTCCCTTCAAGTACTTGAGTACCTTACCATTAATTAAAATATTACATATTTATTGAATGAATGAATATACTTTTATCCATTTTAGGTGGATAGTTAGGCTCTTCACGGAGCTTGAATCAGCCTACTCAGTGTCAAACAGGAAAATATAGAAACCCATTTTGGTGTCCCTAACACTGCTAATAACCTTGGAAGGTGAGGACTTGTAAAATGTCCTTTGTGTCTCTGAGAAAATTCCTTTTCTTCTCTATTAGACTTTAAATGAGACTTAAGAAAAATCTTAATTCAGTATTTCCCGAATGAATATCTGTACTACTATTCCACATGACCTAAGGACTCCGCAAGCAGGGGAGACAGGAAGAGATGGGAAGTGTGACAGGGCAACTACCAAAAAAAATTTCCTGTTCTCTTAGATGCCAACAATGAATTTATTGTAATTGCTGTTGTTGTTTAGTCATTTCAGTCATATCTGAGTCTTCATAATCTCATTTGGAGTTTTCTTTAGAGTGGCTTGCTATTTCTTTCTCCAACTCATTTTATAGAAAAGGAAAATGAGGCAAAGACATTTAAGTGACTTTTCTAGGATCACACAGGTAAGTGTAAGTAGTAAGTATCTGAGGCCAGATTTGAACTCAGGAAGATTATTCTAACTGACTCCAGGCCTGGTGCTTTATCCATCATTGCCACCTAACTGTCCCTTCTAACAAAGAATAAGTCTAATGCTATTCGCATAAGATAAGTCATAAGATCACAAATTTAGAGCTTGAGTGGACCTCAGAGGCCATCAAGTCCTACCCCATGTAATGATTATCACATTGGCATACCCAGGGTGGCTGCTAGCACAGTTTCTTAGATATGCTTTACTAGGAAAAAATATGTATTTAAGGGGTCAACAATCTTTTTTAATCACATTCACTAGTTCAGGGGAAAAGTCAGCACCCTGAACTTCAGAGAAAATATAAACAGAAAACACAAGCAGAGAAATAAAGACAAACAGACAGGGCTCTGACTGCCTGAATCAACTACACACTTCACATACATCCCTGTGTGTACTTATGTATTATCTCAGTATGTATTTATTGAGAAAACCTTTACATCTGAGCAGCCAGGGAGCTCTGAACATATGGCCTCTCAGAATCTTGACCATGGAATCACAAGATCCTTCTCATAAGTGAGCCACCAAAGAAAAATACCAACTCAGGGTATATACACACTTCTCAGAGTCAGAAGGCATCACAACCCTCATGACTCAGTGCCTAATTAGAAATTAGCAAAAGGTGTGAAAGCTTTCCTACAAAGCAAGCCTCCCCTAAGTGAGCTTCCCTTAATGGGCTCCTCCTGAGGCCTATTAAAGGCTGGTGAAAATCTTAAATCCAATAAACATTACACCCCTAGTTTGACAATTAAGGAATCAGAGAAAATGAGAAGTTTCCAGATTTAACCATGGTCATACAGATATTGTCCAAAAGAAGAATCTGAAACCCAGCTCTTCCTGATCCCAGGTCCAAACTCTAGGCATTATTCCATATTAGCTATACAAAAGACTTCAGCACCTGATATTCCCAGATGGTTTTTAAGAAGCCAAAGAAAACTTACAACAAAGTAAAGATGGACAGTTCTCAATATGTGTATTATTTATCATACATCCTGTCTTGAAATGAAAATTTGTTACATATTTTGAATCCTCTGATGTTTTATTATGTACCTGACATGCTTTTTTCCCATTCTTACTTCAAATTTAAGATCCAATATTTAAGATTATGATATGTTTTTGTTCCCTTTTTTCTATTCTGTATTTGTGTTCTGGCATTTGAATCTAAAGCATTTTTTTTAATGAGAAAAAAAAGAAGCCACAATGCCTTCTTTGGGGCCTGAAGGGATAAGGTTTGGAGGAAAATGAGCTAACTACAGCAAACACTGTATGAAATGTTTATAAAATCTGTGATCCAAGTTCAAATCTACAATTAGGACTTTTCTTTCCCATTTGGAACTGGAAGGCTTGGGGGTAGAATTGGGTTTGATTACATTTTCTCCAAAGTAGGGAACAGACCCACCAGTTCTTATTCAAGTACTCAAGATACAATATGACTATCAAGTTTAAGATGACTTTTATTTATTCTCAGTCACTTGAACTCATTCCTTTGCCCTACTTGCTTCCACAACACCAAGTTGCCCATTAAAATGGGGAGAGCTGCTGTTTAACCTTCCTATTTTTAAAATAAGTCAAGAAAGTTTTTTTAATCTGTTTCTTCTTTCATAACTGTGACTAATATGGAAATATTTTAACATGATAGCACATGTATAAACTGTATTGAACTGCCTACTATTTTCAGAATGGGGAGGGGAGGGAGGGAGAAAAAGGTCAGAACTTGAAATCTCATAAAAATGAATGCTAAAGTTTTTCTTGATATCTAACTGGTAGAAAAATAAAACATTGTAAAATATTTTTTAAAAGAAATAGTAGTCATAAACTCCAAAATATAAGAAGCTGAGAAATATAGGAAACAAAAAAAACGTTATTATAGGGTAACCCAATTATTTCTTCTGCATTAAATTGCTGACATTTTCATCTATACAAGCACACTTCCAGAACGTGTAAGGCAAATTCAGATTCAAAGGTTCAAGTTAAGTTCAAAGATCCCTAATCACATATAAAATGAGAAAAACCTAAATGCAGGGGACCAGAATATTAAAGACCACAAACAACAAAGGTTAGAGTGAAAAGAGAAGCAAGAAGAAAAAGTAAGAATTAACATTTTACTGTCATGCTTTTTTTTAAATTAAGTAAATCTTAGAGCTTTAGTTCCCCCACAAAGCAGTTGTGGGGAGAGACTTGTACTGATCCTATGTACACCTGTCTTACAGAAGTAGAGTAGGACAAAGGAAAATAAAAGGAAGGGAACAGCTGGGAAAACACTGCCAACAAGATCATAAATTCCATTCAGTCAATTTTTATTAAGAACCTACTAAGTGTAGCCTATGGTCAAGCCCCATTCTCCACAAATGTAGGCTCACACAAACCAGGTTCAGTTCTGGGGGTTGCCCTCAAAGGGTCAGTTTCTCAGTTTCTCTCCTTGACTCATTGCCCAGATTTGGGTTTGATTACATTTTCTCCAAAGTAGGGAACAGACCTACCAGTTCTTATTCAAGTACTCAAGATACAATATGACTATCAAGTTTAGAATGAACTTTATTTATTCTCAGTCACCTGAATCCTTTCACTTCAGCCTCACTAAACAACTTTTAGCTTGGACCAGCAACCATGCTCTGGCAGTTTTAACTTTTCATCTCTGGAACTTCTGTCCCCAGTCCCTGCTGTACTAATTGGTGACTGTTTCACCTGTCTTGGTATTTCAGAAAGACCCTACTATGTTTTGCTTTGTTCTTACTCCATGGCTATCTCAATAATATCACCACCCCATTCTTACCATGTGTGTAACCCATTCATCTTCAGATTCTTAAACCATGATCAAATTAACTCTTCCATTATTCCTGTAAAAAGCATATCAATTCACTCCCCTAAGAGTAGAATGGTACACACTCACTACTATATCTTTTGAAATGCTTAAAATGAATTTTGATTAATATCATTTGCTTTTTATATTACCATAATTTCCTCCAATATCCACCCAGAAAGCTATCTGATATAACAAGTAATTCTTTTAAAGACAAAAACAAAAAACAGGAAAAAAAATTAGCATAACTGACTAATGGATGAAAGAAGTCTGGGGGAAAAATGTACTATACGACACTTGTGGATCTCCAGCTTCTGCAGTGTAATTGAGCAGGGGAAGGGGCTTCTTACATCTCATTTTGGCAGATATCCCTGTCCTTTTTAATTTTACAACATTCACTTTGTGTTGCAGTTATTCTTTGCAATTGTACTGTTAGAGTAATTTTACATAATTGTTTTCTTGGCTTTATTTATTTTATTCTGTGTCAGTTCATATAGATCTTTCCATATGTCTCTCCATTTATCATAGTCATCATTTCTTATGGTGTAGTGACATTTCTTTATGTTGACAGACCATAATTTGTCTAGCCATCCTCTGATCAACAGAGACTTGTTTTATTTCCAATAATTTGTTATCAGAAAAAAAGTGTTGCTATAAATATTTTGGTGTGTGCAGGGAGTTTCTTCTTATTAATGGCTATCTTGGGTATAAGGGAGGGAGATTGAAGCATTTATCAAGTGCCTATGACATGTCAGGTAGTGTTAAGTAGTTTACAGTATTATCTCTTTTGATCTTCCCAGTGACCCAGAGAGATAGGTACTGTTATTATCCCATTTCAGTTCAGAAAAATGAGGCAGACAGCAGTTAAATGAATTGCCCAGGGTCTCACACTTAGTATGTATTTGAGTCTGGATTTGAATTCAGGTCTTCCTATCCCCAAGTCCAGCCCTCTTTCCATGGTACCACCTAGCTGCTCTAGGCTATAATACTAGTAGCAGAATCTCTAGGTCAAAGGGTATGGAGATGTTAGGGATTTTATTTGAATAATTCAAAATTGCTTTCCAAAACATTTGCATTGAAGATTCATAGCTCCACCAGCAATGTACTAGTATGTGTCTTCCCACAATCCCTCCAACAATAGCTATTTTTGCATTTTACCATCTGTACCAATTTGAAGAATCCCTAGATTTCTTTTTTTTAAATTTATTTGTTGTTTTCACATTACAAACATTTACAAATCCCTCCCTCCTCTCTTTGCTTGTAATAAAGTAAAATGCTTAAGGAAACTAACAATACAGTGATTTCATCTAACAGGGCATGTAACATTCCTTGCCTGTTAGCAACCTTTCACCTACCTTCACCTCTCTATTCAAACAAATGATTAAAAGAAGTCTATTGAGAAGTGGCATAATAAATTGGCATATGTGAATGTGATGAAATGTTATTATGCTATTTGTCTGTGAGAATCAGGTATGAAAATCTTTCCTTTTGGGCCATCTATCCTAATAATGCCATGTATTTCTCCTCAAGTAGCTATCACCAAGGGATGGAGAAAAATCCCTCTCATCCATTTACTTTAGCCCAGAAAAAAAAAGTACAGAAAAAACAAAGAGACGTAATTAAGGGAAAATAGAGATTCACTTTTTCAGACTGGAGAAAGAGGTGGAAGATTCTTGGTCATTAGGAGATGACCTTAGTCAGCATTGGTGGGTATGCTCATGCTCTATAAGGTCGTGTACTTTAGTTGGCCCATGTCCTATGATTTCATCATTTTGAATTTTAAAAATCCTCAAATTGATCAATGATTCCCCTGAACATTTCCATCCTCTTCTCACCATGCCTCCTTTCCACATAAGCCAAAGACTGCTTTGTACATTGTGCATACAAATACAAAAATGTCCTCAAGCATAATAGAAATTCTTTACAAAGCTGCAGGCAAAAAAATTGGAGACATTTCCTATGGCAGCTTCAGTAAGACCTGGGTTCAGGGTTCAAGTCTTGCTTCTGGCATATACTGTACAACCCTAGAAGAGACACTTAATTGCTTAGTACTTCAGGCAACTCTTTTATAAAACAATCCCCAGTCACATTGCAAGAAGGAGTTTCTCCACTGAAACTTCTCTAAATCAATAAAATTGTGGGTCCAGACCAAAAATTCTTCCCTCTTCTCAAAAAAAAACCCCACAAGATTTGTGTCATACATCTCAAAGTTGTTCTAAAGCACAATAGGAATTAATGTACCCTCCCCCTCCAAAAAAAAACAAAATTCCTAGCACATTGTATTTAATCATTTTCTCTAATGTCTGAGCATTTGAATACACAATAGATACAGTGATAGTAGAGAATTTTAATATATTACACAGTATTAACTATGTCTTGAAGGAAAACATAGCCAAATGATAAACTATTTATTTGAATTTAGTTTTGTTTTTTCAGAGTAAGTCACAGATCAAACACATACTTTACTTTCTTAAACACTAAGCCTTCATTCACTAATATTAGAGATGAAACATTCATATAGTATGACATATATTTATTTATCTCATAGAAAGAATTGTAAAGGACATTGACCATCTTAGTGAGAGTTGTAATTCCACTGTGAATCTCATAAAGGTTTGTCTCATAACCTTTATGAAAATGATCAAACTAAATGAATGTGTGTAATGGTAATGTAATTTAAATTTGAAGATCCCTTTGTATTGCTAAAATGAGAGGTACTTAGCACTTAGTAATTAATCAAGCCTCTGTTAAAGAAACAGAAGGTACGAATCCCTATTGCTGACATAACAGAAAGGGTTTGGCTGAAAGAGGAAGGAGCTAATGCCCTGTGTATATAAGGAGAAGCCCTTGATGGGTCAGACAGATATCTTGGAGCAAGCTCTGCAGGGGTGGGGGGAGAAAAGCTGCTGCCTCTGGGGAAGCTGAAGAGGAAAGCAGGGTCCCCTGCCCTCTCCCCCGCCCCTATGCTGGAGAAAATTATTTTGATTTTGAAAACCTGGATGGAGTGATTTTCATTCTGGGAACCAGCTGAAACTTCTGTTGAGTCTGAGGGTCAGTTGGAGCTGCTTAGATTTCTGAGAGCCAGCCAGAGCTGCCAGGGGACTGAGGAAGCAGACTATGATGCTGGTACTTTGCAAGAACCTCTTTGTGGCTTTGTTAAGCCTTGACTTCTTAGGACTAGATACTGTGAAGGATTTAAGGTGGACTAGACACTGTGAACTTCAGTGTGGAGCAGGACCTACACAGAGAGCTGTACAAGGACCTGGGAGCTATCTGCCTTTGAACCCAAGTGACAGTTTGGTGATTCCAAGTAGGATCTGGAACCATGGAAGTGGATACAGGGAATCTGAGAGATCACCCCAAGTCAAGCTGAAAGAAGACTTTACTTGGATACTGTGTACTGACTGAGAAATTGTAATTTACTAGTGACCTAGTGGTAGAAGGTCTGTGTATTTTCTGATGATTGAATAGTGAATGATGGATGATTGAATGATTTAATTGATTGGATGATTGATTGATTAAATGATTGTACTTAGTAATTGGTGACTGAATAAGTGAGTGATTTGTAACTTAATGTGCCCCATGAGTGGAGAACTTTACTATTGTACTTTATGTCCCTTAAGGAGGCCAACTTCCTTAAGGACGATTGAATGTTTGAGAAGATTGAATGCTTGAGTTACTAAATGATTGTTCTTTTGTTGAAAATTTTGTGACCACTGTGGTGAAAACTATGTGTCTATCTTAGTGATAAATGGTTGAATGCTGTATTTTGACTTTCTGTTATAAGTTGTAACATTGTGACTGCTGTACCTTGATTTCTGTTAATGTTTTGTTCTGATTTGTCATGGAATAAATAGAATTTTCACTATACTGTGTAATCATAACCTTAAAAGCTGTTCACAGTAGCATTCTTCTGGAAAGCTGCTTGTGCGTGGTATTGCAATGTGTCCCAGAAAAATGCATTAAACTAGCAGATCTTTTGGTCTTAAACGAGTTGGGTTAAAGTGTTTTCATTGTTTATCAAAAATCTTTTTAATTTTTCTTTTTATTCAGCACAGTTAGTATGGCAGATTTATCAAATAATTCTTGCTTGTAGGAGTTTCTACTCAGATTGTTGGAATAGAGTCACTTTATTTTTATTGCCACTCTTCTTTCTCATGGATGAACCTATTATCAGAGTCTACTAAGTGTGATACTTGTCTTTTTGTCTAAAACAAGCTAACTAACTTAAAAAAAAAACTTCTACATGCTTCTGTCTGTCAGTGGTATCCTTGAGTGACTGTGATCTCTTCCACTGAGACATGGTTTGTATAAAAAAAACAAAATGGGGAAAAGTAGCTATGGAAGTGATGGAATTGTCAGGGAAGATTTAAGAGGATTAGTAAAAGCAATAGGAAGGTGAACAATTGTTATAGCACAGTAATAGCATATGCCATGCATGTTTCTACCAGCTTTGCGGTTGTTGTTGAGTCATTCAGTCATGTCAAACTCTTTATTATCACATAGACCATAGCAAACCAGCCCCTTTTATCCTCCACTATCTCCCAAAGTCTGTCCATGCTCATGTTCATTACTTCTATGGCACTATCTATCCAGTTCATCCTCTGTCATCCCTTTCTCCTTTTGTCACAGATCTTTCACAACATCAGGGTCTTTTCCAGTAAGTCCTGTCTTCTCATTATGTGGCCAAAGTATTTAAGCTTCAGCTTCAGTATTTGAGCTTCCATTAATTTTTCCTAAGTATTGACTAATTTGATCTTTTCATTGTCCAGTGGACTATCAAAAGACTTCTCCAGCACAATTAGAAAGTGTTGATTCTGCAGCACTCAGCTTTCCTTATAGTCCAACTCTCACAGCCATACATTGCTACTGGAAATAGCTTTGACTATACAGACTGTACAGACTTTTGTCAGCAAGGTGATATCTCTGCTTTTTAGTATGCTATCCAAATTTGTCATAGCTTTCCTTCCAAGGAGCAAGCAACTTTTCATTTCATGGCTTCAATCATCATGTGGAGTGATTTGTGAGCCCAATAATATACACTCTTACTGCTTCCATTTCTTCTCCCTCTATTTGCCAGGAAGTGATGGGACCAATTGCCACGATCTTAGTTTTGTTATGTTTTAATGTTAAGCTTCAGGCCAGCTTTTATACTTTCCTCTTTTATCTGCATCAACACTTAATTCTTATTCACTTCCTGCCATTACAGTGGTATTGCCTTCCTACCTAAGATTGTTGATATTTCTCCTGGCCACTTCAATTCCATCTTTTGATTTGTCTAGCCTAGCATTTTGCATAGTGTACTCTGCTTGTAAATTAAGTAACTAAAGTGACAATATACAACCCTCCTATACTCCTTTCCCAATTTGAAATTGTTGACATAGTGAGCTGGGCTCTTTAATAGGATCATCTTTTAGGATTTTGTTGTTAAAGACTGTTGACTTCATTCTCCAAAATGTCTGGCTTTAGATCAGTAACCACAGCATTGTGAACATCAGTGATGTTAAGATCTTTCTTGTATGGTACTTCTGTATATTCTTGCCACCTCTTCTTAATCTCTTCTACTTCTGTTAAATCCCTACTATTTTTTTTACTACTTTCATAGCCATTTTTGAATGAAACATTCCCTTAATATCTCTAATTTTTTAAAGAGATCTCTTGTCTTTCCCATTCTATTTCTTTGCATTGCTCATTTAAGAAAATTTTCTGGGATAGCTAGGTGGCTTAGTGGATAGAGTACTGGCCCTAGAGTCAGGAAGACCTGGACACTTGATACATTTAATAACTGTGTGACCCTGAGTGAGTCACTTAACCCCAATTTCCCTGCCTTCCCCCAAAAAAGAAAAAGAAAATTTTCTTATCTTTTCTTGCTATTCTCTGAAATTTGGCATTCATCTGGGTATATCTTTCCCTTTCTCCTTCTTCTTTTACTTTCCTTCTTTCCTCAGCTATTTGTAAAACCTCATCAGACAGCCATTTTGCTTTCTTGCTTGTCTTTTTCTTTGGAATTTTTTTTTGTTCCTTACTCTTTTATAATATTGTGAATGTCTGTCTGTAGTTCTTCAGGTACTCTACCTACCAGATCTAATCTGTTAAATCTCTTCATCACTTCCACAGTAGACCTTTGGATGGGCTAGACTACAAAGTGGCTTGAATATGTATCCGTATCCCCCTTTGATGACACTGAATTCACATTTCAGATCCCATTACATCCAAAAGCAACATCAACTTGACCTTCTGCTTGGATTATCTATAACCAGGTTAAGGAAATTATGCTGATTTTTTAATATGAGTTCTTTAAATCAACTGAAAAAAATTCTTTTCAGGCACTTTGAAAATATTTCCCTGTGATGTCAACTGTAATTCATTAGTGATTTGTAAATATATATTTAGTATGTGAGATATGGATGCTGAGGGAGCAGGATATTCTTCATTCAAAGTAAATGAATACTGTATACATAAACTTGGCAATTTCCGTGTACCGTTGTGACACTTATCCAGATTTACCCAGTAGGATAATGAGAAAAGTATCAGACTGAGAGTTAGAAAACTTGAGTTTGAATACCACTAGAACATTTCCTAACCACTAAACCCATCTGAACCTATTTCCTCATTTCTAAAAATAGAGCAGTAATTGATGTAATACATACCTCACAGAGTTGCTGTGAGGAAATCTTTGTAAAAAGCTTTGCAAAAAACTTGTGTATGACAGGCCTTGGTCCTGCGGCCTGTGAGCCCCGTGGGGCCTGGCTCCATGGCCTGTCAGCAGAACAGCATCGCCACAGGATCCCTGAGATGATGGCCCGGGAGGAACTGAGTCAAACCCTCCCTCTTCCTCCTCTCCTAGGCCATGGCCACCTGGGCACTGACCCAATACCATGCTTCATACACTGAGGGAAACAAGATGAAGCAGCTTCAACCTGAACTGTTCAACTCATACTGTTGATGCTGAAAATGCAAAATGAATGCCCTGCAGGGTTTCACAAATATAATTCCAGTCTACCTTTTATATATATGATTGTCAGCCCAACTTATCCAATGATGTCTGTTTCAGGTATATGAACTGATGTACTGATTTAGTTGCCTGGCCATCCAACTACATATTATATTCTGGACAATAGGCCTTTTTTCATCTTTTTCCCCCTGTATGGAGATCCCAAAATGTTCTGGGGTTTGACATAACACAACATTATCCACAAATAAGAACATCAGAGAACTTCATTGTCTACTTTTACTCTGTATAAACCTTCTTTCATGACACTGATGTGTGCCTTTGCTGAGCATCCCTCTTATGTTTTATCCTTTGTTTAATGTTAGTAATTAAAGTATTATTTTTCAGCAGTATCTCTGATTGCATTCATGAAGAATTCTTGGGGTGGCTAGTTGGTACAGTGAAGAGAGCATGGGTCCTGGAGTCAGAAGGACCTGAGTTCCAATTTGGCCTCAGACACTTAACCCTTACTAGCTGTGTGACCTTGGGCAAGTCACTTAACCCCAATTGCCCATCCTTACCCCCTCCAAAATAACAAAAAGAAATCTTGTATAAACCTACTTATGAGAGACTCTTCATTGGAAGAGAGCCATTAGGCGGTGGTGGTCTAATCTGTGAGGTCAAAGACTTCTTTATTGTCCAAAAAATACACTAAATTCAGCAGAATCCTTTTTACTCTGTACCTTTCAGGCAATTGGGTAACTATAAAGATATATGTTATGCTGTAGGAAATCTTTTATGAATGCTGACAGGTTCATAGTTTTAAGGTTCCTATGATACGTGTGTAGATCATTCCTGTAAAGACGTCATAGTAATAGCGTATATTTCTTCCTCTTTTGGTTCATCTCATTTTGTCCTTTCTTGTGACTTTAATTAAATTTTTGTTTGGCATTGAGGGATACAAGGGGTCGGGTATACATTGGGGGTGAGGGTGTTAGCCATGGAGTCAAGACAGAGTCAGAGCATTTCAGAGGCTGAAGAAGAGAGGAAAGAGGGACCAAAGTCCACTTGAAAGTGAGACGGTTCATCATGGAGGCCAGTGTCAAGCTAGGGATGCAGTCCATTACAATTTCCACAGCCTGTACCATTTACTGTAATTTTGCAGGGGAGACCAGATAAGATGCATATGGCCCTTACCTCATAGTCATGTTATTCATTTACTTGGCAGGTAAAGTGGAGGAGCAGTACCTCAGGCCAAGACAGATCATCAGTGTCTCTCACAGGTATTTAAATCCCAAGAGTGAACCTTTGGAATTAGATTGCTGGTTTGAGGAACAGAGGGACAGCATTATTAAGTGTGAGTTACTCGTGTTGAGAGTTTTACACCTCCGGGTCTCCTTCCAGCATCCCCACAAACATCAGCTCCGCTACCTTATGTCTTTAAAGAATTGGATGAAATGTCATAGCTGGGAGAGGACCCTTGTCTCTCTGCAGCTCAGACACTGTTTTGGGAAAACTATCACAGAGCATTGTGCCTTCAGTATATCACCCAGCACATAGCTGTAGCAGTGTTCTATCTTGCTTTGCAGTGCTATGAAGTGGAGGTGCTTCTGGATTCCAAGGCAGAAAAGCCCTGGTGGCAGGTTTTTAGTGAAGATCTTACCAAGCTGTGTCTGACGTGATTCAGATTTGCACAACGGACAGAAATTCCTTTAATTACTCTAGAGTACTCAAGGAGAGTCAAACCTTTGCTTTGTCTGAGGGCTGAATTTGACCCAATAAAATGGGTCACAACTTCAAAAAGTTGCTAAGTCACAGTGATCAGCTTTGCATTAGCAAAAGGGGAAGAACTAAATCTAGATTGCTTTCTGATTGCTCTTTGGTATCTGTGGTGGCTCCCTGAGCATGTTTGGAGCTTGAGTTTGGTTACAAACAGGTACATGTTGAAAAAGGAATTTATTGTGTTCAATTGCCTTTTGTACCTTGGGAATTTTTTTGAAAATTAACCTTTTGAATTTGGTGCATACTGTATTTAGGTATCTCTTCATTAAAGGAAAAGCCAAAATTGAAAATTTGCTTGTATCCTTTGAGATATCTTTTCAAGCCACATATAAACTTAACCTTCCAACATAAGTAAACAGTATTTTATTTTACAGAGTAAAAGATAAACTATTTTTTTGTAAAGATGTGAAAATAGACATGTAGTTTAAGAGCTTTCAATGTTCTTTGCACCATGTGTTGGGGATGGGATGGTTTGATATTAGTTATAATGTTTTTCCATTTTGTGTTATTATCCCCTCCCTGAAATATATTATAAAATCTGAACATCTCTTCAATATAAATGTTCTTCCAAAAATCCTGTATATTCGAAATCTTGGAACACCTTGATCTCTGACGCTTTCCAGAAAATGCAGGGGGTAAATAAGAGATAAGTGGTAGGAAAAAGTATGTCTATTTCCACTGATGACTGTGTACAAGAAATAGTGTAAAAGTGAAAACTATGATGGACCAGTCATGTGGCAACCATCAGGGAGTAACAGAAAAACACATAAGGGATGAACCAGTACCCACAAAATGTAAAAAGCAGACAATGGCCTATTGTTCTCTAAATAGTCATGTGGAGAATCTCTGTGAGAGACCAGGAAAAAGAATCAGAGGAAGAAACCATAGAGATGTGGTTTATCCAGCACCCTCCTGGATAAGACCATGGATTGATTGAAGTGTTGGGAGAGTAGCAAAACACTTTTACAGTTAAGGAACCAGGGCCATGTTACTAACAGTAACAGAAACAACTCATCTTAAGATTTTCACTTGTCATTTCCAGAACAAATGTCCTGTTTGTACATTAAAACTGTTTGTTGGTTTCCTAATAATATTTTTTAAAAAATGTATAATATAAAGGTAAATAATTAGTTTCATTTCAATAAGTACTAGAAGAATATTTGCAATGTATTAGTCATTATTTATACATAAAAGGCTACTTATTAAGTTAGTAAATCTTCCATTCCAGTTTCATTGGGTTTTTTTTTACTTCCTAGAAGACTTCCTTATTTTGAGGTGATGTGGGGGAGAGAGATAGGGGAATTCTTTTTGGTACAAGGGAGAAGGGAAGAGTGTAGGAGGTTGGATTGAGTTTTTTGTTTGTTTGTTTGTTTAGTTTAAGTTCCTGAGGTTTCCACTGACTATATGTCAGACAAAACACTGCACATTTTAGAAAAAATGGAACTCGGGGTGTGCTGGTACATGGTTAGCATTCAGATCTCCAAAAACAAAATGTATACACAATACATTTTTAAAGTTAATCTGTATTATTAACATTTCTCCATTACTTCCTTAAGTCAACAATTAACAAAACAATAAATCAAGCCCTGATTTGTAGTCATTGCTCATTTCTGAAGTATAAATACTCAAACTGAAAATGAGTCATTGACTCCCTTAAGTACACACACACATAAACCCTGGAAATCCAAAGGCCAGTCTCAGACTGTTTCTCTTTAATAAAAATTTAAAATGACTTCCTTTAATAGATACATTAATAAAATGCCTTAAAAAAATGATGTTGTATTTTCCTTTTTAAGAGGTAAGTTCAGTGTACCTTAGAGTTCAACTTGCAAAATTTACTTCATGGCCTGGTTAGTCTCTTTCCTTAAAGGAAAACATTCAGAATGAGAATGAGAGACAAGATTAGCTAAGGAGAGGGAGTGGAGTAGGTGTGGGGTGACAATAGCACCAAGGCAGCTTTGCTCCTCAATGAAATCTTCCCAGACTGAATCCAAGGGCTCCTGATGAGCCTACTGACTTTTCTCTGCCCCACTAAAGATGGACTCTTCCTTTCCCTTTCTATCCCCTTTTCCTTTCTTTCCCTAAGAATGAAGGGAAATTGGTATATAGAAGGGTTCAAGAGTGATTTGGCTTTGAGGTAATTATAATTGAGTCAAAAAGAAGAGCAATAGGCCCGGGCTGATATTTCATTGGCAAAAAGCAGGGGTGTCAAATTCCAATAGTAAACTTGGAGCCAGGTGTTGACTTAGAAAGCCACAAATTAACATTATGTGTGTTGAATCATATTTCTATTCATCTTACTCAATATTTTCTAACTATATTTTAATCTAGGTTAGGTTGCACTTTGGAGGTTTGTGGTCAATGCAGCCAATAGAGAGTTTAACACATCTGGAAAGGAATTCCCACATGAGGAAACCCCTTTCATCAATATAGGTCTGCACCTTCCATGCAATTTATAGTCTTAGAAAACTGCTTAGATCACTGAGTCATTAAGTGACATGTCCAAGGTCATGCATATCAGAGGCAGAAACTGAATCCAGATCTTCTTGGCTTTAAGAATGGTTCCCTTACTGCCTGTGATAGCAATAGTATTGTTGTTGTTTTCTTGTTCAGTCATTGATTTATGCCCAACTCTTTGTGACCCCACTTGGGGTTTTCTTGGCAAAGATACTGGAATGGTTTGCCCTTTCTTTCTCCAGTTCATTCCAGAGGAAACTGAGGCTGACAGAATTAAGTGACTTGTCCAGGGTCACACAGTAAGTATCTGAAACCTGATCTGAACTCATGAAAATGATTCTTCCTGACTTCTGACCCAGCATGCTATCCACTGTACCATCTAGTTACCCTAGTAGTGGAACAGTCACCTTCCCTTCATTTGACTACAACAGTCTAGTTTTCAAAGCACTTTCCTGTAGCTTGCTTTATCCCCTTCACTTCATGGCTACTATTCTCTCCTTAGACCTCTTCCTTGCTTCCCCACACTAGGATCTAAATGCTTTCTCTAAGAAAGCACTCAAGAATCCATTCAAGCCACAGTGTTAACTAGATAGCACAGCTTGAACTTGACATTGTGGTTTTCTTCCTTCTTAAGGGGGCAGCTAAATTACCATTTTTATGCATAATATCAGTAAGCACGTTCCTTAAGTCTCCTCTATCTCTGTCTTTTGGCTACAGATTATTGTAATTCAATATATCTGATTCAAGCTTATTCTCCACAGTGATTTGTTATACATCTAATTAGTACTCACCTTCTGAAATGAGTTAATGTTGTGGTTTTCATATACATTCACACATAATACTATCACTGTATTCAATTTGGGAAGATTGCAATTAATAATATAAGAACAACGATGACAAAGAAATGATGAACTGGTAATAATGAGAGCCAGCTTCCTATATTAGTTTTCTTGATCAACATAGCAGCAATTTTGGAAAGATACTAAAACAGATTAGAAAGTCACTAAGACAATAAGCATTTATTAATTACCAACTATGTTCCAGATACTGTGTTCAGCACTGGGATATATATATATATATATAAAGATGAGATTTCATGTTATCAAAGAGTTCACAATCTAATGGAGGAGATAATGTGCAAGCAAGATATCTACAGGACAAACTGGAAATGGTCAAAGTAAAGGAGGCACTAGCATTAAGGGGCATTGGAAAAAGCTTCTTGCAGAATTTGAGATATGAAGGAAACCAGAGAAGCTAGGGGGCAGCAATGAGCAAAGAGAGCATTCCATGTATGGCAGCTAGTTCATGAAAATGCCTGGAGTTGGAGATGTCTTGTGGAAGGAACAAGGGGGCAAGTGTCACTGGACTGAAAGATATATGGGGATAAGAAAGATAGAAGAACACTGAAACCATGTTATGAAGGACTTTGTGTGTCAGGCAGTTTTATGTTTGATCCTGAAGGTTATAGGAGGCCAATGGAGTTTATTTAATTGGTGGGAAGGGGGAAGTGAGGAAACATAGTGAAGCCTACATTTTAGGAAGAGCAATTTGAGAGTTGAGTGGATGGAGGTCAGACTGAAATGAGGAGAGACTTGAAGTAGGGAGACCTACTTCAATGCAAGAAGGCATTGCAATAGTCTAGGCATAAGATGATTAGGGCCTGAACCAGGGAGGTACTCATGCCAGATGAGACAAGGAGACATATGCCAGAGATATTCTGAAAGGAAAATTGACAGGACTTAGTGATAGATTGGATATAGAACACAGGAAAGACTGAAGTGTCTGTGGTGACAGGTTGCCTAACTGGGAACCTTGGTCACAAGAGAGATCCTGGATACTAATAAGAAATCTTGGAAGAGAAGAGGGTTTGAAGGTAGAATAATGTGTTCAGTTTTGTATTTGCTGACTTTAAGTTTTTTGTGGGATATTCAGGTCAAGATGCTCACTGGACAGTTGTGAATAAAAGACTGGAGGTCAGGAAAGAGTCAAGGAAAAGGGATAATCATAGATATAGAAACAAACATCACCAAATAAGTACTATTGATATCCTGAAAGTTTTCTTCTCTGATAGAACATAAGCTTCGTGAGGATAAGATATTTCTTTTGTATTTGTGTTGCTGGTGCCTGAAACACAGTAAGCACTTAAGAAATTGTTGCTAACGGATTAATCTACTCTACCCTTTTGTTTCAAAGATTAAAAAAAACTATAAAGAAGCCAAGACTTAGAGAAATTAAATTACTTGCCCAAGTTCTTACAACTAATAAGTGGCAGAGCTCTTATTCAAACTGAGGTCATGTGACTCCAAATCCAATACTCTTTCCCCCACATCAATCATGTTTCTTACATATATTGACTTCTTTTGAGATTACTTGTTTGATGGATGTGTTCTCAAGAGAAAGAAAATATTTTAAATCTAAAACATTGGGAAATTTATCTTTATTGATAAGTACTTTTTTTCAATAAAACTCAAAGGCATGCTGAAATTTTCTGTCAAAAGCATTCATAATAAAGCTAGCATCTTTGTATTCTGCGGACTTATGTACTTAAATTATGAACTCATTTACACTTTAAAATTTACCTCCCTTATAATATGTATGGCAACACTAAAAAGGAATTGGGTTTTGTTTGTTTGTTTGTCTTTATTCAGAGAATTCTCCTTGTCTCCTTACACATTGTCTCCTAAAATTCCTGAGAATTTTACAAGGCAGATAGGTCTTGTTCATTTAAAATTAATTGAACAAACATATTGGGTTCCTATTATGTGGGGTGTTCTGCATCAGAGGCTGTGGGGAGAGATATGACATTTGCAATTGAGAAATTATACTTTCCAGACAATATCCAACATGTAATATGGACTCTTATAAGAAACAACCCATGTCAATTTAAGACCATGACTGTTCCAGACTGTTCTTCTTTGGGTCACTGGAAACCACAAGGTTTTTTTTTTTAAGTAAATGGCTTTCCATGGCCGATTACATTGTATAAACAATGAAAAAAACAATAGATCATGATGACCTATTAAAAGTTGTCGCTATAAATCTCTAGTGGAAATCACACAGGTTGTGGAGAAGAATAGAGATTATCTCATACATGTTTATAACAATTCTGAGGCACTGGTTTTTAAATCATTTGGTTATCATTTGACAGAGGGAAGAAACAAAGCACAGAAAACTAAGAGGCAAAGTTAGACATTAGAAGTGCCCACTGTGTACAAGACATTGAGTAGGGTCTTGGATAAAGTCATTAGTGAAATCAATGGATTCATATTTGTGAAATATGAATAATTTGAAAAATTTGAAAAAAAAATTCAAATTTGAAAAATTTGAAAATCCCAAATGGACACTTTAAGATATGTCACCATGACCAAAAGAACAGCAAAGTAAAATTACCCTCCTCTACCTTGGTAAAGTTTTAGCACTGTCACTTAAGAGTTGTGTGGCCTTGGCCTATCATTTCACCTCTCTGGAATCTAGTTTCTTCATCTATAAAATGACAGATTTGAAAAAATTATTTCTAAGGTCTTTCTCAGTTCTAATATTCTCTGATTCTAACTGGGCATTTTGTCAGACAGCTATGATATCCAGCTTCTTGACTGAGGACTCACCTCTCCCCACCTGGAACTATACCTTTTTCATCAGACCTTCAGAAATCATTCCTGCATTTTCTGGGGACATTAATCCACTCCTCTTGGGCACCATCACCTTGGGGCCATGCTGTATTGGTCAGTTAGTGAGTACAAATTCACCTAGCCCACTATAGATAACTGATCCCAGAAGAAAGTAATCTATGTATCACATCACATCCAGTCATCTATCCAGACCAAATTTCTATACAGCCCAACTTTTAGATCTACCCCAGCTTTCTAACTCCTGCTCCAGGCATAATCTAATCAATACTACCATTGTTTCTAGGAAGGAAAAGGTATATCAATCCTCTGTCCTATGAATTCTTTTATCTTGCTCCTATTACTATGCTCATTTTAAAATTATTCCTCCTGGAAAACAAGATGCCTGGGGTTAAGTTGGTTGTAAAATAAGAGTAAATAGTATTTTACAAAGTATCTAAGGGACCCTTCTTTTTAGTAAAAACACATGAATTTAATATGTGGATTTTCTGAGATTTATTTTAACAGGGTAGATATTATTTTTAGCTTCCTTCTACGTTCTCACTCATTTTTTAGATTTTCAAATAGCTTATTTCCTGAAATGGAAGCTGTTACTGGAACTTTATTTTGTATAAGGTGAGACGATCTGACTATGATTTCAAAATACCAGAATAAGGAAAAAAAGTAATGTAAAAATATAAATTTCCCAATATATCTGGTCAGCCTAGTATGAGATCCCATAATTGAAAAAAATTTCTCCAAAGTGCCAAAAGTAATATAAATTTTAACTTGTAAAGAACATAATTGAATCTAATTATGATGCATTGGGCACCTATTCAGAGAAACATATTTGAAAGACATCTTAAAGATTGGTTCAGGACTAATCCTCAAGAAAGAAAAATAGCCCCTACTTTCTCTTTAGGGATTGACAGATAAAAAGAGCAAGGGTTTTGATGTGGACACAATCAATCCTTTGAAGTTTAGCTGTTAAGTATTTTTCCCGGGCCCATACTGAATCATCAATAAGAAATATAAAGATAATATAACAGCTCATTATTAGTAACCTGAAACCTTCCCAGTCATGCCTCCTTTTAATACTTATTTTCGTTTATCTCTTTCATACCTATTGTTATAAATGTTGTAATAGTGCTTTTTTTCTAAGAAAAAGTATGAGCCCTTTTCACACACACACACACACACACACACACTCACACACACATACAAAATTTTCTGTATTAAACACCTATTGCTCATCTCGCCTTGGTAGGATTCTATACATTTTCTACAAACTCAGGGGAAAAGATCTTTCCTACTCCCTAAGGCTAATTCAGGTTTTTCCTTCCCAACTACAGGCATCCATCCTGTTCCCCTGCTTATAACCTCTCCTTTCACTTTGTTCTTTCCTTTTCCACAGTGTTTTCCAACTACTAACAGGAATTGCCTGAAGGAAGTGTTGTGTTTCACCTCTGCATCACCCTGGCTTCCTATCTCAACTCCCCTATTTATCAGTGACAATACTATTCTTTCAGTCTCCCAGGAACAAAATCTCAGTGGTATCTTTGATTCTCTCTTCCCTTCCTCCATCTTATATATGCAAACTGTCTCCATATCCTCCCACTTCTACCTTTGAAATGTGTCAGATTTGCCCATTCCTCCCTTTTTCCTCTAATACAATGTTATATCTGGGTGTTTCACTTCATGCCCAGAAAACTGTAACAGCCTCCTAAATTTCTTCCTGCCTCCACTTATGCTTATCAACTTTAATTTACCCCACAACGATTTATTAAAACTAATTATTATGTCACTTCATCAAGAGTCCCCTAATGCTTTTGCCCTCTTTTTTGCAAGGAGTGGGAATTCCAAGTCTCAGTCCATGACTTCATGTGATACAGATCAACAACTTGGGGGCAATTTATTGTCGTAAGATTTTAGGGGGGGGCACTGAGAAGTGACACCCAAATCCAGGCCTAAAATTTGGATTGTATCAGAGACAGAATTTAAATCCAGATCTTCCCAAAGCTGAAACTAACCCTCTATTCACTCTGCAAAATGGCCTAACAATGACTCTAGTATCTACCTAATAAGGTCTGAACTCCTCAGTTGAACCAAGATGCTTTATAATAGGGCCCTAGTCAAATCCTCATTATTCGCCAGCATGAAATCTAGAAGACCTTTGTCTTTCCCCTCCATTTATCCAGAACTTACTTAATATCTTAGTGGCTACCTCAAAATAAAATTCTGCAGAGAGACCTTTCTATTTAATCCACATTGATCTTTCATTTCTCTTCACCAAATTATATTCTCCCTTTCTTTACTTCACTGTTTGCTATCAATCAAACAATAATTTTTTTTCCTTAGTTTTTGAAAAGCCTTAGTCTTGCTTCATTTTTTCATTCAAATAACCTGCCATCTCCTCCATGGCACCATCGTGCCCCCCCTAACCAGAAATCACAATTAGACCAATTTTTCCATTATCCCTCACTGGAGTACACTTAGAGTTCCATTCACCAAAATTTCTGAAACAAAGTTCCCCTCCCCAGTTACCACTCCCTTTTGCTTGTTGTATTCTCCATTAGAATATATGCTCCCTGAAGTAAAGGAGTATCTGTTTTTGTTTTGTGTCCCCAACAATTCACACTATACTTGCAAGTAAGTGCTTAGATATTTTTTTCATTCATTCATTCATGTATTCATATGTGTATTCATTCATTCATCCATTCATTCTTCATTCATTCATCCATTGCCTTCTTTGTGCCATGAACTGTGCTAAAAGTTGAGGATTCAAAGAGAAAAATGAAACAGTTGTTAACCTTTGAGGAGTTTTCAGCCTAGACAGAGGAGATTATATATATGTATGTATGTACATATGCACCTATGTATGCACACATGTGTGTATAAAGGAAACAAGATAACTTTATACATGTATGTGTATTGATGAATAAATGTATTATGTATAAATACATGTTGTATATACACTCAAACACATGTGTTATAAGACAGTGGAATCAAAGAAATTTGGGTACATGAGAAAAGACTTCCTGCAGGAGGTAATACTTAAACTAAGTCTTGAAGGAAACTAGGGGTGTATCTTGTTTTTCCAAAGATGCCCATGGGCTCCCAGATCATTTCCTGTTTTTTTAAAATACTTCTTCAGAATTTAGTGCTTTCATCACCATCACCATCACCATCACCATCAGCAGCAATGTCTACTTATTCCAACTAGTTGATAGTCAATAAACACACAATGGAATCTTTCTTACCTCTCCTATGCATGTTTTATGCTGTAGCTTTTATTGCCCATAGACAAATTATTATCAGCATGTTGTGAGAAATCAAAGTGGAAGCCATAATTCAAAAGCTATTTATATAATGCCTATTTTACAAATGGTTGCAGAGGTAGAAGAACACAGCTGAAGCTACATGAGAGATACACTCTAGAAGCTCCACCCATGCCTGTGTTTAAAAAAAAAAGAAAGAGAAAAAGAAAAGTTATCTAGGAGTGGTCAATCATGTATTTAGTATTTTGTCAAAGCTAACCCATGGTTTGTTAGATTTACCACGTGGTATTTGGGGCAGAATGAGAGTGAGCAGTCAAGAAGCCCCCAGGAGGCAGGTACAGTGGATCATTTATGGTGAGCTGATACACTTTTGTGCTCTCCTCGGTGTTCCTCTGGTATGGCTCTGTCTGCTGACCTTCTGGGAGAGGTAGCTAGGAGTTTATATGTCTTCTGTCTATTTTCTCCCAGGTATCTGCTTATTGATACTTGGTTGAATCTCATGCTGCTTGAGAGTCTAAATACAGATTACATCAAAAACGAGACCTTAGCAATGATAATACATCTAAGAATTGGCTGAAAGTGATAGACCTCACTAACCTTTATAAATGGACTCTGTTCTCCATTCCTAAAGAAAATATTCCTAGCAACAGGCCTAGCAACAGACCTTAGAATGTGAAAAACCTGGGAAAGAAATGATATTTTTCTAGGTTTTAAGCTGAACATGTTTAAACTGAATACTTAATTAATTACTTAATGGTGTATTAATTTAATATGTTACTCAACTGTACAAAATTTTTGCTCTTTAACTTGGAACTTGTAGATAGTTGTGATTTTTTCTAAAATATTAGTCCAATCTATTTTAAAACAAGCCATTAGGCCAAATTGAAAAGGTTATGTTGATGGCTACATGTTTGTTCAGATACTCATTAGAAGAAGTGACCTTTGAGGACTCTTCCAACTTAGAGATACTGTGAATCCTTGATTCTGTCAAAGAAAGATAACTCTCTAAACCTAAAGATAAGACCAGGATGAGCCCATGATTTCTGAAGCAAACAAGAACCACAGAATCCTATAGATGAAAAGGGACCTTAGAGGTCACCCAACTCAACTTCTCATCCATTATATGAATGCATTCCACTGAGAGTGGGAATGTCCACTCTTTGCTTAAACATTTACAGGGCTAGGGACATTGTTAATTAATGAGACAATCTATTCCCTTAGAAGACAGATCTAATTGTTTTTTTAAAAGACCCTTATTAATATGAATCAAAAATATACTTCTTTGTTCTTTCTGCCCATTGTTCTTCCTCCTGAAATCTGAAGTTACAGAAAATAAAACCAAATATAAGAATATAGTTATTAAGCCTCATCTTAAATTAAGCCTAGAGGCAGCTATGTGTTAGATAGAGTGTGTATTCAAGAAGATCTGAGTTCAAGCATGATCTCAGACCTATACTGATCCTAGGTCTTTAATCAATGTCTGCCTCAATTTCATCAACTATGAAATGGAGATAATAAGAGAACCTACTTCCTTGGGTTCTTGTGAGTATTAAATGAGATAATGTTTGTCATGTGCTTTGCACAATATCTGGCCCACAGCATTGTAATGTTAATGGTATTAAGATCTTCCCTCCCATTAATAAGCCTCACATGGAGCCCATTAAGGGAAGCTTGCTTAGAGGAGGCTTGCTTGTAGGAAGGCTTTCACATCTTTTCCTTATTTCTAATTAGGCACTGAGTCAGGAGGGCTGTGATGTCTTCTGGCTCTTAGAAGTGTTTATATAGTTTGAGTTGATATTTTGCTTTGGGAGCTTGATTATGAGAAAGATCTTGTGATTCCCTGGTCTAGATTCTGAGTGGCCATATGTTCAGAGCTCAGATATAAATGCTTTCTCAATCCAGGGATGTATGCAATGTGTATAGCAGTATTGCTTTGATTCAGGCACTCAGAACCTTGTCTGTTGGTCTTTATTTCTCTACTTATATATTCTGTGTTTGTATTTTCTCTGAAGTTCAGGGTGCTAACTAGTGAACGGACCTATAAAAGATTGTTGACCCCTTAAACAGCTATCTTTTCTAGTAAACCTGTGCTAGCAGCCATCCTGTGTATGCCAGTGTCGTTGCCATTACAGGTAGCTACTTCATAAATATTAGTTTCCTTTTTTCCTTACCAGCTGAATTTTAATCTCCTCTAGTCTGAATATCCTGTGTTCCTCCAAGGGTCTGATTTGCAAACTCCTCAATGTCATATTGCACTAGAGGTTGTAAATATCCCTCTAAAATATGATTTCCCAAGTATAGCCTCACTAATACATAATGATAGTATTCACTTGGTTTTCTAGACTGAATAGAAGTTCTTAATCACATCTGTAACTTTTCTATCACCTCACTGTGTGATCTTGGGCACAAAATTACCTCCCTTGATCTCAATTTATCTTTCTATAAACTGAGGGGATGGAATGCACATTACCCAAAGTTTCTCCTAGAAAAAAATGACAATTTTATTTTCTTTTGAATTAGGGAAAGGCTGGGTGGATAACATATGTCTGTTAAGTGAAAATATTTTTATAGATAATAAATAATAACCTACAAACTTTTGTGCATGATTTTGAGCATTTCCGTTCTGCTTTTGTGATGTGTTCTTGCTTATTTATATTCTTTTTCTTTGATCCAAAGAAATAACATAAATATATTGTAAAATAAAAACAAAATTCATCCTAGATACACTATCATGTTATCACTCCCTCAAACTTCCCCATCTCCCAATTCTTCAGCTTCTTAAATTCCAAGACCTTTGCCTTCACTCTACCTCAGCATCCTATAGAGAAAGTCACACTGCCTCTCTCATTACCAATAAGTGTTCTATTTCCTTAAGCGGAAACACTGTTCTTTCATTATCTAACTATAAATTCTTGCACCCCACCTACACCTTTTTCACCCTTATTTAGACCTCCAATCTATGTATTCCTTGGACTTTTTCACCTTGTTCACTTACTTGCTCTATCACCTCACTGTGGGATCCTGGGAAGGTACCATCATCTCCCTTGACTGAAATTTATCCTTCTATAAACTGAGGGGATATATCTCATAATATCCAGTTTAGATAACAGAACAAAATAATTTTATTTTCTTTCAAATTGAGGATGTGCTGGGTGGACAGAGGAAGCTTCTCTGACTTCATTTTCATCCTTTTCCTGTCTCAGCACTCCTGTTTGCCATTTAAGTTTTACAAATATCCTTGTTTTTAAATATCCATGTTCTATCACCACTTGCCTCTTACCAAATGGATTATTTCTGCCATCCACATATTCCACCACAGAAATCAGATTCTTTTATTCTTCTCTAATTGATTGTATATCTCCTTCATCAAAGAGGTGATTACAAAACTTCATTTTCCTTCCTAAAGCTTCCCAAGCTTTCCCCTATTACTGTCCTCAAGATAAGGATCTCACCTTTGTAATTTGCTGAGAAAATGATAGCCAATTAAGTGAGATCTCACTTTCTCCACTTTCTAGATTTCAAAACCCTTTAACATCATCAACTCATCTGTCCTCCTTTCCTTCAGTCTCAGCCAAAGAGGTAACTCTTATTCTTGCCAAAAATTCCCCTCCACGTGGGGATCTTTAATCCTATCCCTTTCCCATTTCTCCTGTAAACTGAAGCTTCAATGTTCAGTCCCTCCATATCTATTCATTCCTTCTCTGCTACTTTCAAACATTCCCAAATTAATCTTTTATTGATTTTAAATTATTTTTAAATAGCCTTCACCAGACCCTACTACACATTTATATTGTTCATTTAAATCTCTCCACCTTGTCTACCAAACTTCTCATTAAAATACCTACTCATTCCCTTCTTCCACTTTCTTTCTTCTCACTCCTTAATCCTTTGCTTAACCCCTTGCAGTACTTTGCTCTGGAGGAGAAAATGAGGCTGATGACTTTGCACAGCCCTCCCTCACTTGAATCCAATTAGCCTGGGCTTCATGGTATCACCTTTCTGCTGTCATGGTCCTCTTCAAGAATAAAGGACAAAAAATGATCCTTTTCAATATGGCTTCAACCTAATAAGCCAACTGAAACTGCTCTGTCAATTATCTTTTACTTGTACGGTCTTAATTTCCCAATTGTCTTTTCTCAGTCCTCATTCTTTACTTTTCTGTTGTACTTGATACTATTGACCACCCTCTCCTCCTAAAGACTGTGGTCTCTGAGTTTTTGTTACAGTACTCTCTCTTAGGATGTCTTCCCACATGTGAGTAAGCTCCTTCTCAATCTTCTCTGCTGGCTTACCACCTCTAGCTTGTCCCCTAATTGAAGAGTACACCAGGGTTCTATCCTAGACACCCTCTTCTTCTCCCACTCTATTCTCTTGGTAACCTTATCAGCTCCCGCAGGTTTAACTCTGAAGGTGACACGCAGATTCATATATCTATTCCCAGTTTCTCCCCTGAGCTTCAGTTTATCATCAGTTGTAGTCTATGGGATATTTCCAACTGAATGTCCTGATGATAATTCAAATACCCATGTCCAAAACATATCCATTATCTTAATGCTATAAATTCTTTCCTTTTCCAAATTTTTCTATTTCTGTTGAAGGCATCACCATCTTTCCAGTTTTTCAGGTAATCTTGGCATTATCTTAATTTCCTCATTCTCCCTTAGCCCACATACCTAATTAATTACCAGTTTTGCTGTTTCTGCCTCTACAACCTTTGTAACACCCAGCCCCTTCTCTCTACTCACACATCTGCCTCCTTATGTCAGGCCCTCATCACATCTGGCTTAGATCATTGCCATACACTCCTAATAAACTCCTACCTCAATTATTTTACAACTCTAGTTCATCTTATATATTGCTGTCAAAATGGTTTTCCTTAAATACAGATCTGACCAAGTCACAGACACACACACACACACACACACACACACACACACACACACACCCATTTAATGATCTCTAATTACTCCCTATTGCCTCTAAGGTAAAATTAAACTCTTCTGTTTAGCTTTTAAAGTACTTCAGAATCTCTTCCCAATTCACTTTTTCAACATCGCTGGATATTATTTATTTTTCCACACTTTCCAGCCACACCAGCATTTTCTCTATTGCTCATACTCCATTTCCCATCCTTATGCCTTCGTACTGACCATCCTCCATACCTAGAAAGCTATTTCTCTGCACCTCCCCATAGAATCCCGTTTTCATTCAAGATGCAACTCAAGCAGACCTTTTGCATGAAGTCTTTCCTGATCCCCTAGCTGCTAATGTCCTTTCTCACACATTGAATTGTTTTTTTCCACTTTTTTTATTATTTAGTCATTTTATGTTTATTCCAAATACACATATGTATGAACTTGTCTTCCTCATTAAAATGTAAGCTCCTTGTTAGTAAGAATTGGTTCATTTCTTTTGTTTGTATTCAGTGCCTGAAAGTATGAGTAGAACTCAGTACACTCTTAATAAATGCTTGTTGATTGGATTCCATTTCCATTGATTGGTACAACCTATGTTATTGTACTTGATTGCAAGTCTCCTAGCACCATTTTATCCTATTGAGCTTATGGTTGACTGAGATTTGTTGAATTCTTTTGCATAAACTTTAGCACTCCCATATCCCCTATATATGGGTTCAGAACTTTATATTTTTCCAAGTTACATTTTCATCCTCAAAAACTTGTTTGGTGGTTCTATCAGAGGAATTAGACAATTAGTCCTATAATGAAATAATGAGACATCTAGTAAGAAAAGTGATCACCTTCAACCAGGCAGACAGCTTCTGAAAGTTAGCCCAAGCACCATTGAGGGAGGAAGGAGATAGCTACCAACAAGCTAGAT
>CM053594.1:306902085-306914693 GCA_028646575.1 Pseudocheirus occidentalis
TAGTAAGAAAAATGATCATCTTCAACCAGGCAGACAGCTTCTGAAAGTTAGCCCAAGCACCATTGAGGGAGGAAGGAGATATCTACCAACAAGCTAGATCAGTCAATTCAACACTGGTGATCAGCAGAGATGGTATCTTTACCCTGACATCTTGGAATGCATCATTCCTCTGATGCCTCATCCTTAGCTGAGGGATACTCAAAGACCACATTAGCAAAGTCCACATTCTGACAATTCCTACCAAAATTTAAAGATTTCTAGAGTCAGTTTATTGAGTGACTATTGTCTGAGGGCCAGTATAAGTACAAAAACTTAAGAGTGATGGATGGTCACCAGCTAATAAATATTTTGGCCTACCACCTCATAAAAGTGTAGAAAGTTTGGATACTTTGCATCAGTGGGAGTAGTTTCTACACTGATGAAATCACCAGTTGTATAGAAGCATTAGCATTTCAGCCTATTTATTTGAGCCCAGAACCCAAATCTGTCAAGATAATTTTAAGTCTTGATTTGGCAAATTGTTGTATTAACTCTGCCTTTTGCATCATCTACTAATCCGATATATAATTTTTAAAATTTATACCAATAAATCTTCGCCACTTTTATTTATATTTATTTATACAATGTATAAATTTATTTTATTTATACAATTTATTTATTTATAAAAATTTATTTTTATTTATACAACAATATGACCCTAAGTCATATGTTTCATTCAAGTCATAAATAAAAATATTGAACAGGATTGAGGCAATGATAGATCCCTATCATTTTTCTATACCTACTATAAGCCCTGATAAAAATTATATGTGGCATATAGTGAGTTATGAAGTATGCAAAGCACTTTACACATGTAATCTCATTTGATCAAAGACCTGCTGAAGAATGCATAAATATAAATAAGATGTACCAAACCACATTTTACTGAACATGTTTATATGACATTATCTTTATTAGACCTCTATTATTTAGACATTAAAAAATAAAAACCTGCCCTCCAGGATTTTCTAATCTGAGCAATCAACCTTTTGCAAATCCAATTACTCTAATAAAAGCTATCCTGCATATCACCATAGTATCCATACAATATCATGAGAGTTTTCACTGCTGAAATCAAGATATACTATATTTTTGTTGTTATTAAATCATTTTAAAATCCTGTTATACTCTTCATGACCCCCTTCAGGGTTTTCTTGACAAAGATAGTGGAGTGGTTTGACATTTCCTTCTCCAGCTCATTTTACCGATAAGAAAACTAAAGCAAACAAGTGACTTGCCCAGCGTCACATATCTAGTAAGGGTCTGAGAATGAATTTGAACTCATATAGATGAGTCTTCTTGACTCCAGGCCCAGAACTCTATCCACTGTGCCACTTAGCTGCTCCCTACTATGTATATAATATAAACTATACTAAGCATATAAGATATACATCATATGTCATCATACATGTCTTTTATGTTACACATAACATATACTATGTATATAATCAAGATATACTATGTACTAAGAGTTCTTCTGATCTACCAGTTTAGCAGTTCTATCAACAAAAGAATTAGGTTTGTTTCGCCTAACAGGCTTAGTGAAGTCATACTGCTTTCTAGAATATAATTACTACATTCTTTTCCAATGCTTAATTGAAATCCAATCATACTCTGTTTCAGACTATGTGAAGTCAGTATAAAACTTACTTGACTTTGAACGAGATTTGGATGTAAGTATTGGTGGTACAGCTTATTATACCCATATTCCCTGGTGGTTTGTTTTTTAATGAACCAGAAAAAATTCATTCTTTGATTCATTCAACAAAAATGTCTTTAATGACTCTTCTACTAAGGCTAATATGCTGAGGACTGTGGGGAATAAAGATATAGAGAAGATATGATTCTTCTCCATAATATTAAAATTTTTAAAAAATTAATTCTTCATTTACTCAATGAGCATTCTTTAAAGGACCTACTAGCTGTCAGGTATCATACTAAGCACTAGAGAACACCAGCAAGAATTAAAACAGGCTTCCCAAACTAAGTGGTACTTGAGATGATCATTGAAAAAAGCACCATTCTCTCTGTCACCCAGGCTCAAAGTCTTGGTATCATCTTTAATTTTTCCCTCTTTTTCACTTTCTTCATCCAATCAGCTTCAAAGTCCTGTTGATTTTACCTACACAATATCACTTGAATTTGTTCCTTCTTCATTCACAATGAGAACACCAGAGTGCAGTCCCTCATCAGCTCCCACTTGTAGTATTATTAAAACAGCTCCCTAACCTAGTCATCTTGACCTTTTTTCTCTCCAATCCGTCTTTCATATAGCTGATGAAATAATCTTTCTAACCTACATGTCTGACTCTGTTAAAAAAAAAAGCCCCTCTGGTTCTTTAGTGGATTTTAGAGCCCGTTGCAATCAGTCTCCTCTTCACGGCTGCCATTTTCTGCTTTGCTGTGGGGTACATACCCCACCTTCCTCCTTATTATCAGAGAACTATAATCAAATCATGACCACTGCCTCTGGAAAGGGCATGTCAATTGACTGCCCTATTCCATTCACAATCTCTATGAACACCCAGACCATAACTCCAATCCATCCTCATCATTCCACTACATTTGTCTTCCCCTCCATTAGAATATAAGCTCTTGGAAGACAGGATGAGTCTTGATTATTTTATTTGTATCTTCAGTACCTACCACAACACTTGGAACATTATAACCTTTTAATAATTGTTTTTCTGATTAATCTGATTCCAAAGTACCATGTCAGCTTTTTCTCCTCAGTATTACTTCCCTACACTAATTTGCATTCCAACAAAACTGAATAGTCAGCTATTCACTAATTTCATCCTATACTCTCCATCTCTATGCATTTGCATAGTCAATATTTAAAGGACATTCCTTCATTTCTGCCCCCTTGAAATCCTTTTCTTTTGTATTACCTCTTCCATGAAGCCTTCCCTGTCACTTCTCCCTTTAACACTCCCCATTTCCCAATTAAAGCAATGTCTTCCTGCCAACATTTTGCTCAGGATAATTTGTCTGAACCTCTTGCTGGTATTTATCACATTCTGTTTTCTCATGCTTAATAGTAAACCTGTTATTTTGTCCCCTTTCAGTTGTATGCTCATGGAAGAAAGGGACTGTGCCATTTTTTTCATCTGTATGTTCAGAACCTAGCCTAGTGCTTTCCTCATAGTAGGCTTCGAATAAATGTATTTTAAATTATATAAGGGATCTCTCCAGTTTTCTATAAATTCCCCAGATCTTTTTGATCAATTCTGCCTGCAGAAACAGGAGAGCAGGAAAAAGGGGTTAAAATGGTATAATGTATCATATAATGCTAGAGATTCTTGAGTCTTTGAGATTTTCCCTTTCTTTGTGCCAAAGTGAGACTCGGGATCCAGAAGTGACAGTACTGATGACATGGAGAGAGGCTTCCTTGCCCCAGCTGAGGCCTGACTTGGGATGAGGTACAGGCTCTTCTGGTCTCTGTAGATCTCCCTTTCCCCTTCCCTTTCATGAACAAGCAGCCAAAATTTTCTTTCTGACATAGAGATTGATCATTTTTGCAGAAGATGGTCAAGTTGCTATACTGGTATTTTCAACACTCCAGAAGACATTCAGGGCTGAGAGTTGAGTTGGCATTATGCCATGGTGCCAAATATCTTAGAGGAAAAATGAAGTATGGTAGAGCTGGAAGGACATTTGATGGTTCTGTAGGAACCATGATTGTTGAGAATATTTGCAGTTAATATGTTTTCCTATTTTTATCTTGCTTTTCAATTTTGAGTAAAGTAGTCATTTTTACACCTCCACCACCATCACCCCTCAGATCATGGAGGAAAGAACTCAGAATTCTGAGCATGAGTCTTAGGAATAGCAGGGTTCCCAGGATGACAGCCCTCATTCCAGTTCTCAAATCCATGATTGAGGGGTCCAGCTCTTAAGAAGGGTTTTAACATCTTCACCAACAACAACCAATCCATGGGCAGGTAAGTGTGAGAGCCACTAGAAGAGCAGAATCAACAGATGCTAGTCCTGCTTCTAGCTCAGAGACCACAGCCATCGTCCAGGATCACAATCCCAGTGTTAAAGGAGCCAGTCACATCTGCTATCTGCCAACTAATGGCTACTTACAGTATAAGCAACATGCTCCAGCTGAAAAAGCAGTCGTTTGGAGGGAGAAATAGGAGGCTGAAATTGCCAGGTGAGTCAGATCACCACTACCATGAACTCCCCTCAGACTATGATGCAGACAGTCTAACAGGGCCATGGGGAACTTTCAGCCTCAAGACCACATGTGACCCTCTAGGTCCTTGGCTGTGGCCTTTTGAATGACGCCAAGTTTTACAGAACAAATCTTTTTATTAGGAGGTTTTGTCCTGTGATGTTTGGATTCAAAGGGCCACACTTGAGGATCTAGAAGACCACATACGTTCTAAATGTCACAGGTTCCCCACCCCTGGTAGATCCTTTAGTCAAAGATCCAGAGTAACAGTGCCCCATTCTCCCCTCCCTGACCCCTGATAACTAGCCCTGGTCTCAGCCCAGTTCCCACGGTCATCATCTAGGAGAGCAATCTTTGTGGAGATAATACCTGGAAATGTTTTTGTAGGTGCTACCTCCTCTGCCTCCTTAGCAGCTGCAGCTACTGAAGACCCAGAAAAAAAAATTTTTGACACCAAAGTCCTTGGCATTGTCAAATGGTCAAATAGCAGAGACCGATATTATTTGATCAGTGGAGATGATAATAAAGAACATGTGTTATCATCCATTTTCTGGTTCTGCCTTTCCATCTGTCTTAGAGCTGAAATCTGCTATGTGTACTGCCTCCCCATCTTAGAATGAACTCTTTGAGAACAGGGAAGGTATTGTTTTCTATTTGCATCTTTGCCACTTAATAATTTTCATTCATTCATTCATTTTTAAACCTAGTAATTTATTTCATTAATTCATTCATTCATATGATTGAGAGCAAAGGGGTTTGATTTTAAGAGAAAGAAATTCAAAAGTATTGGCAGCTCACACGCACACATTTGAGGAGACTGGATGTGGGACAGGCTTTAAAAGCTTGGAAGTAGCTGGGGGTGCTACAATTGAACTGAATTAAATATTTTAAGTTTATAGATTTGCAGTATCTCTCTTTTCATCCACAGTGCCCCATGGGTATAATATACCCCTACTTTATTTAATCACCAAGTATTACACTGAGCACTAAATGATGATATGTCATTCAGCAAGAGTGTTCTTATTTTAAAGGGGGTAAGAAATTAGTCTTTCAAAGGAGGCACCAAAGTAACAGTATTCACACATTCCAAATAACACACATCCTTTAAAAAGGAGTAAGTGCATTATATAACCAAAAGTTAAATTCAACGCAACTTCACCCTTGTGCAAAGTTATCTTGAAAAATCTTCCATATCAAGGCAAAGTCATGGAAAATGAAAATCATTCCTTTTTGATTTGGGGGGAAAAAAGAGAAATGAAACCTAACTGCTATCAAATATAGAACTATACTGCTGTATGTGTCACTCCTGGCCAAAAATAGATTTAAATGTTTTTTCTTTTTATGTTCTTGTTGCCTTGGTTTACAGCAGAATGCAATTATTAGGTAAGTCAGTTGAAGCAAAGTAAAATTTTAAAAATCACAAAGGATCACAGGGTACTTTAATGCATCAGTTCCATTTCTGGCTATAATTTAATATAAAGATGTCCTGTGGAAACACAACTTCAGGAAGAAAAAAAAATTCCAAAGGAGTCAAGACATATTTTGCTCTATTTCTAAAGTGACTAAACAAACATCAAATAATTGATGACAGATACATTACATTTGTCTTTCTGTTAGAAGCAGATTTTTACAAATCTTTTTTTTAACTTTAGCAGTTATGTGACTGAATTGTAAATTGTACAGTGTTTCAGTCAATTCTTCAAAAGAACAAAAGAGAAAATGTTGCTTCTCTTGTGCCACCTGTTACTGTTTCTGTGAAGCCTACTGCCTACCTCTCACCTCTTTTCTTTCATTTTATATTTCTCCTTTTCTTCTTTTTTTATTTTTGGAGGGGGAAGGCAGGGCAATTGAGAATAAGTGACTTGCCCAAGGTCACAAGGCTAGTTTTGTGTTGTCTGAGGTCAGATTTGAATCCAAGTCTTCCTGACTCCAGGACCAATGCTCTATTCACTGTGCCACCTAGCCGTCCCTATTTCTGCTTTTCTAATGGTGGAATGTGAACACAGACATAAATCGCACTGGAGGGCTGGACTTGGAGTCAGGAAGGATTGTAACCAGTCCTGCCTCTAACATTTACTCAGTGACCCTGGGCAAATCAGTTCACTTCTTTGAGCCTCAGTTTACTCACTGGTAAAATGGTGATGATGATACATGTAGTACTAACTTCACAGTGCTGTCAGGATCAAATGAGATCACGTATGGAAAGACCTTTGCAAATGTTGAGTGCTACATAAATATGTTATTGTTACTATTATTATTAATATGCCCCTTGGCACTTCTTACTATGGTAAATTTTCATAAATTACTCAAAAATTGTTGTCAAAATGTTATTAGTTCTAAATTATTATGGTTTATTGCAGATGTGAAGATGCATCTTGATTACTCTTCTCATGAAACTAGCTTTCATAGACATAACTGTAAATACACACACCAGTTTGTGACTTTTTTTTTGGCCTTTTTGGAGGGAGAAGGCAGGGCAATTGGAGTTAAGTGACTTGCCCAAGGTCACATGGCTAGAAAGTGTTAAATATCTGAGGCCGAATTTGAACTCAGGTCCTCCTGACTCCAGGGCTGGTGCTCTATTCATTGTGCCACCTAGACATCCCAACCACTCTGTGATTTTAAAGCCATTTCATTTCCATTAGCCCCAGTTCATGGGGCTACTATAGTATACTGGGACAGCATAGTATACTGGGAACAGTGCTGGTGGTATCAAAAACACCTGAGCTGAAATCCTACTCATGCTAGTTGGGCAGCCCTAGATAGGTTACTCAAGTTCTCTGAGGTACTGTTCTCAACTTATAAAATGTAAGCAGTAATAGTACCTGTCTCAGAATTATTGAGAGGAAAAAATTATTAATTACATGTAAAATTATTTGCAAACATTAGTGTGTTGGATAAATTTATGTATTATTATTATCATTGTTGTTGGGAGTCCTTCCTCATATGATGGTGGATATAATACTCAGATAATGCCCCCCAAATATATGTTAAAACCATCGTTCTAATATAGAATGATGAAAATGCAGAGGTTTTCAAATTTAAGGGAAAAAATGATGAGACATTTGAAGACACAATGAGTCCTCTAAATACTCATGTTTCTGAGGTTGGCATAATATTTTATGGGGAGAAGAATGTTCTTCCCCTTTTTCATTGCTCTCCCTTTTTTGCAATGATTTTGTGAAGGACGTACTTTTAGGAGCACTTCCTAGAAATGAAGTTCATTACTTTGACCGTGTACAGAAATCCACAACCTCAGTACTGTGAAAGGGAGTTTTTGTAACAGCAAGTCTTACATTTGGCATTTACAGCCAATGATAGTTTTTATGAGTTAATTTAGTCCTTCATTACAGCACACTTTATTTTTTTTGGCCTGAAACTTCTAAAATTTTAATTTGACTCAGGCAAAAGGTTATCATTGTAGAAAGTTATTACCATGGGAACAGGCAACAGAAATATCATCACTTTTAAATCAAGAGTATTAACCAGAGAAGGTGAAATCATTTAGATTATGTCTTCCTACTCTGCTTTCTTTATTTTTCCAGAAACTTTTGTAGCTCCAAACCTAGATATTCGGTTGTTTAGTATTTTTTCAAACAATATCATCTACAAAGATTCTGATGCTAGGAGGCCCCTCCTGTCCTTTCCCCAAGTTGTAACTGTTTGTTCCCAGGTAAAATTAATAAAAGATACTATCATACATATTGTTAACATGATATTCAGTAAGATATGACTAAACTTGGCAGAATGCAAAGAGTCTTAAATTTGGACTCAGGCACCCTGGGTTCAATTTCTGGTTCTAATACTAACTAAATACTAACCTAGTCTCTCTGAATCACATTCTCATCATCTGTAAAATAGAAATAATAATGCTTGCACTATTTACCCCACAGGGTTGTGATAATTAAAATATGCTGTTAACTACAAAATGCTATGTGAAATGTTATGCCAGTCTGGGAAAATTTTGGTTTCTTAACCTTGGCCCAACTATATATCATCAGCTGCCCATAGGGAAGCTTTTGAGAATACCCCATCATCACTTCATGAATAAATTTTTGTCCAATTGAATTTTAAAATAAATTTACTTTAAGCATGAGCCATTTCTTCTGAGCAGTGCCCCTTACCACCACAACTCTCCCTGTCCTGCAGGCTGTCAATAGTAAATAGTCAAAACATATTTTTTGTTCTTGCTGTCCAGCTGTATCTGACTATTCATGACCCCATTTGGGGGGATTCTTGGCAGAGATATAGGAGTGATTTGCCATTTCTCCAGTTCATTTTACAGATGAGGAAATTGAAACAGATAGGGATAAGTGACTTGCCCAGGCTAACACAACTAGTAAGTGTCTAAGGCCAGTTTTGAATTTAGTAAGAGGAGTCTTCCTAACTCCAGGCCTAGAACCATATCCACTGTGACACATCACTGCCCCTACATATTTATTAATAGCTAACTAAGTGCCAGGTACTCTACTAAACATGGAAGATAGTACTCTACTAAACATGGAAGATACAAAAGCATGTGAAAGACAGTCTTATCCCTCAAGGAATTCATAGTCTAATAGATTGCTTATTACTGAAATCATGTTTGACTTCACCCTTTCCTTGGACCAAGTCACCAAACTTTGCCATGTCTTAAATCAGAAATCCCTTAGGTTCAATAATTCATCATTGCTGTTTTCCAGGAATAGATCTCATAATGATTAACTTTTAATTGATGAGTATAATTACCTATTTTTCAATCCTCATCTTTCATGACCTCCCTGTAACATTTGAGACTGTTTCATGACCTTCACTTTCTGAATGCTGTTTTCCTTTTGAGGTCTCTGGCACCACTATAATATGTATTCTTCTCCTTCCTACCTGAATGTCCCTTCTCAACCCCCTTTTCCAGGATCATCATCCATTTCATTCTCATTAGCTATGGATATACTCCAAGGTTCTGTTCTAGACTCTCTTTTGTTTACTTTCTATATTCTCTCTGCTGGCAACCTAATCAGGTTCTTTGAATTTGAGAGTCATTTCTTCACATATAACTATGTATCTATGCATGTGTGTCTATGTATCTCCTGAGCTCCAATTATAAAACACTAACTGCCTATTGGGCATTTCAAAATGGATGTCCCTCATGCATCTCCAATTCTACATTTCTAAAAGACAATTCATTATTTTCCCCACCTACAAGAAATCCACTTTTCCAAATGTCTGTGTTTCTGTTGAAGTCACCACCATTTTTTGTCAGCCAGGTTCATAGCCTTAGAATGATCTTTAACTTCCCACTCTCTCACATCCCACAAGCCTACTAGACTATAAGTTTCCTGAAAGAAGGAATTGTCTTTTGCCTTTTTTTGTATCATCTTAGCCCAGTACCTGGCACATAGTAAGTAATTAATAATATTTATTGGTCAATTGATCTTATCACTTGCCTGCCAAACCTCGTTGGTTATAACTGTAAAACAAATATCTTGCAAGTCTTTTTCCTCCTCTTGACTCACACAGATATCACCCTACATCAGGCCTTCGGAATCGTTCACCCAGATTATCCCAATAACTTTCTAATTGATCTTCCTCTGTCAAATGCCTCCTCTCTCCAATTCATGCTTAAAATAAAATACAAAGGGATCACTGTAATGGGAATGGGAATTTGAAGATCTTCCCTGTCCCTTAATAGACCTAGGGTGGAGTTTGAAGACTCCCTTGCTTTGAAAGTAAACTCTGCCCCCTAATAGGCTGCATGTAAACACATGGAGACTGTGCTGGAGGGAATTTGCAGAAGGGTACAGCGAAGCCCACAGGAAGCTTCCCTGCTGTGAAGATAAAACTCAATCCCCTAATAGGCTAAATATAGTCACAAGGAGCCTGTAGTGGGAGGAGTTTGCTGAAGAGAAGCAGAGCCCACAGAAAGCTAGTAGTCAGAGCTAGTTAGATGGTGGGGAAGAAATGACACTCAGGCAGGGAGACAGAGAGGTTTGTGAGTAAATATTGATCTTGTATTGGTTTGTGGGAAGGTTGAAGGATGGCATGGCTCTCAGTGTTATTATGACTTCTAAATATCCTTGGTACTAATATGGAATCGGCTTACTGGTTTTGGGATTGGGTTTTCTGGTTTCTAAATAAATGCTTCAGTTCTATTTTCTATCTGGAGAGTTTGGTATATTTTGCAATCAAACACCACGTGATACTTATAGTCACTGTCTTTATCGTGATTGTGGATGCTGTAAATATTGCCTCGGCACCACAATTCCTAAAGTGCAGATCTGACTATGTCATTTCCCTGTTTGATGAATGCTAGTGGTTCCTTATTACTTCTGAAACTATTGTGCAGAGAAATAAGAGCGAGCCAAGACCTGGGTTCAAGATAAATTTAGATGTTGACTTATTGATCAAGCACATGACTGCCAGAGTTCTCACTCAAACTGGCAGTGATTTCTGGATTTTTAGATCTTAGTTATATAGGCTGAATACTGCAAAATTATAATAGGGAGGGGAGCTAGCAGAAGCTATGACATACAGAAGCAAAGATCAGCCATTGGTTAAATTTATATGACTTGGGGGAGTACCATGCAAGAGTATAATCCATTAACTGGGTGGAGGGCACAGGGTGGAGGGGCATTGGATGAGGGGAACTGGAATTCCCCAGGTTGTAGTCAGAGGGGGCTGGAATTCCCAGAACATGCCAGGGTCATGTTCCAGGGTCACGTTCTGGGGAAAGAGGTTGGAAGCTCACTTGGTCAAAAGTATGGCAGGACAGGATGGTACTTAGATAAGATCTTTGCACCATAATGAACCTGGTATACTATAATGATTCAAGGAGAAAATATGAAATACCGATCAGGCGAGACAGAGTCAGGGAATGCCTTGAGCAATATGCTCAGACCTGCCTTAAGCAGTTTCAAGAAAATAAAACAGGGACAAAGACAGAAATGCAAGAGGGGCTTAATGGTGGGCCACAAGTCAGGTGGTGTGTAGTGACCTGAGATTTGGGTTTGGGTACAACAAGACCAAGTGAAATGTTTTCTGTTTAGCATTTTAAAAACCTTTACAACCTGACTACCTTCTACTTTTGCACTCGTTTTTTAATACTACAACTCTTCATATGTTCTTTGGTCCACATAATTTACTTTCTTGCTATTCCATACGTACAACATTTCATACACACACACACACACACACACGCCATCACCATACCTTTGCACAGGCTATCTCTCATGCCTGAAATATACTTCTGCTTTTACTGCTACCTCTTGGGTTCCCTAGTTTCCCTTAAAATTTCAGGTTCAAGGACACTTTCTGAATCATCAACCCCAAAGCATTGCAAAGACTTCTGGAGGAAATAAGGAAACATTCATAGGAGTTTGGCCCATCCACTATCACAACAAAGATTACATCATAGTTTTCAATACAAGTTTGATTCAAAACACTCAAGAATGTGCTGGAGACAATGTGAGATCACTCTCAAGAGCTCATTGTTAAATATTCAGTGTGAACATTTATACTTTAAAAACTTCCAAATGATACAAATCAGGGGTTGACTTATTGTTTTGTTGATTCTATAGATAAAAAGTGATGTGAAAATGTTCATATTAATTATCTTTACATGTTAATTAAAATGTTTATGCAGATTAAACTTAAAAGTATGGCAAGCATATAGATATGCATGCCTGTAGACATATATGTTTGTATGTGTGTATATGTTTATGTATGTTTGTTGTTAAACAATTTCCAGCACATTACTGGTTACATTATAGATTTTTTTCAGAAGTGTTTTCAGGACAGAAAGCACAGATGGATAACAGATTGGCCAAAAAGAAAATAGGAAGAGAATAGCAAATTGGATTGTCTTCAGGAAATGTCAGGCTACTTTCTTGACTCCTGGGTTGAACTAAAAGCAAAAGTCTATGTTTTTAATACTAATACTCAGAGTGTTAAGATGTGGCAGTAAGACTGGGAACACAACTGCCTCAGAAGATTTAAAAAGGTATATCACACACATTGGAATGAGTAGAGGTAGATATATGATGGATTAAAACAGGCAGAATCATGGAATACTGAGAGGAAACTCTGGAGAATAGGAGTGAAAGACATCATCACAGAATTACATGAGAGGAAGAGAAGATTCACTATTGACGTGGCAAGAATGAGGGATGACAGGTGAGAAGCCAGAGTGCTCCACTAAAATGCTCAAAATGTTAAGAGAAAGCAAGGGAGGCATCTGGCATATTGGGTGGACACCCCATGGCAACCTTATAGGAAGATATGGATAAGAGGCAGTCATGGAAGTACTTGGCATCATTGGAGTGACATCTGGAATCATTGAGATCACAGATCCTTTTAAATATTTATATTAGCTCCATGCAGAAAGCTTCCAAATACATATATGTATAAAATATAG
>CM053594.1:306915193-306930620 GCA_028646575.1 Pseudocheirus occidentalis
TTTCTTGCATCATTCTCATTTCTCTTCCCAATTTTTCCTCTACTTCTCTTTTTTGTTTTTCAACGTCCTTTTTCAGTTGATGTATAGCTTCTAGGCATTCTTCAAGTGTCTTGGAAGCATTTGGTGTGGGAGTTCTGACTGGGTTGTCTTCCTCCTGTTCCATGCTTTGATCCTTTTTGTCCACAAAAAGGATTCTAGAGTTTTATTGCTGTTCTTATTTTGCTTCCTTTTCCTCATGTTGTCCAGTCAATTAATTGGTTGGTTTTTTTTAGCTTTGTGAAACTCTGCTTCCAGGAAGAAAAGCTCTGTTCCAAATTGCTGGGGTTTTCCCAGATGCCGGAGCTATTAGGGGTTGTTGTCGCCCCCCCCCAGCTTTGGCTTGCTGAAAACTCTCCCCAGTACCACCACCCAAGACCATGATCCAGATCCAGGCCGCTCAACAGAAGAGTACTTGGTCCTGATCAATCAATTTAACACCCCCCGCCCCCCGCGTGATCCACAGGCCAGGGGCTCTAAAGCAGTTCCTGCTCTTCTCCCACTGCTTCCTTGCCTTGGGGGTAGAGTGGTCGAACTGCTTTTCCTCCCCCAAATTTAGCTTGAAAGCTTCACTCACTTTCACTGACCTCTAATCCTGGCTTAGTAGATGTGAATATCCCTTCAGGTGCTTTAGATCTTCTCTGAAGTAGACTCATGCTGTGGCTTGGGAGGCTCGGTTCCTCCCTGCTGCCCTGGGGCCTCACTGTGGTTTTAGTTCCTGGCTGGGCTGGCCTTGGCTCTCGGCCTGCCACCATGAGCCCCTGCTGCCGAGCTTCCTTCAGCAAGAGATGTGTTCTCTGTATTTTTATGAGTTTGAGGATCATATTTTATGGGTATTCAGGGTGGCTGTGTGGAACTTTGCTGCTTCTACACCACCATCTTGGCTCTGCCCCCTAGATCTGGAAGGTTCAATTTTTCCTTTAGTTCTAGTCTTCTCCTTACGAAAGTTTGAAATCTTTCTATTATATTGAATGACCATTTCCCCCCTTGATGTATTATGTTTAATTTTACCAGGTAAATGATTCTTGGTTATAGTCTTAGATCCTTAGATCCTTCTGGAATATCGTGTTCTATGACCTCTGATCCTTTAATGTTGTAGCTGTCAAATCCTGTTTAATCCTTGTTGTTACAACCTGATATTTGAATTGTTTCTTTCTGGCCACTTGTAGTATTTTTTTTTCCTTGACCTGATAGTTCTGAAATTTGACTATAATGTTACTTTGGATCTCTTCTCTGAGGTAATTAGTGGATTCTTTCAATACCTATTTGCTCTCTGATTCCAGGACATCAGGGCAGTTTTCCTTGACAATTCCTTGGAAGATGATGTCCAAGCTGTCCCTTTGATTATGGCTTTCAAGTAGTTAAATGATTCTGATATTGTCTCTTCTCAATCTATGAGGCATCTTAAATTTTCTTCCATTTTCCCTCATACTTTTGATTTTGTTTGACTGACAGCTTTCACAGGCCAAATTCTAACTTGTAAGGTGTTGTTTTCCTCAATTAGCTTTTGTACCTTCTTTTCCATTTGGCCAATTGTATTCTTTAAGGAGTTGTTTTATTCAGTGGATTTCTATATCTCCCTTCCCATTTGGCCAGTTCTATTTCTTTCTTTCTTTTTTTTTCTTTTTGGAGGGCAATTGGTGTTAAGTGACTTGTCCAAAGTCACACGGCTAGTTTTTTGTGTCAAGTGTCTGAGGCTGGATTTGAACTCAGGACCTCCTGACTCCAGGGCCAGTGCTGTATTCACTGCGCCACCTAGCTGCCCCCCAGTTCTATTTCTTAACCAGTTTTCCAGGCTGTTGACTCTTTTTCATAATTCTCTCACATCACTCTAATTTATTTTTACCATTTTTTTCTCTACCATTCTTATATGATTTTAAACTCCTTTTTGAGCTCTTCCATGGGTAATTTCTGGGATTGAGACCACTTAACATTTTTCTTTGGGTTTTTGATCATAGGTGCTATGACATTGATGTCCTCTTCTGATTTTGTATCTTGGAATTCCTTGTCAGCATAATAATTTTTTATGGTCAGATTCTTTTATTTTTTATTTTTTGCTCATCTTTTTTTTTTAACCCCTTTTCATTTCTTTTAAATTTGATCTTTTCTCCCAGGGTGGAAGTGGCTCTCTCTCAGGCTTCTTGTTCCAGTGACTACAAGTCCTGGCTGTTTACCTGGTGCTGCACTGATGTTGTTTACAGGATATCCTTGAGTCTGGTGGTATGTTCAGGGGTGGGGCATGACTGCTGCTGCTAGAGCTCGTAGGGGTCTGGTAGCTAACCTGGTGCTGAGTAGCATCCTAGTAGTGGTGTCTGATGGGTACTGAGGTCTACTGGGATGTTTCTGCATTTTCTCAGGGCTACACTGAGGCCACTGGATGATGCCTCTTTGCCTGGGGCTACACTGAGGCACATGGTGGTTCTTAGAGCTGGAGTCTGCTAGTTTCCTTGGCTATGTAGAGGCAACTAGGGGTTTCTGGTGTTGGTGTTTGCCTGTTCCACAACACAGGGGCTCAGGATCTCCGGCTAGTTCTCTGAGGTGGGGCTTCTTGTTAGCTTGCTGGGATGCTTCCTCTCCTGGAATGTGATTTCCTTTTATCTGAGTGAAATGGACCTTTCTTGCAAATCTTCTGTCTCCTGGACTAAAAGACCTCTCCATCCTGTCTTTCCATTGGCTCCAGTGTTCCAGGATTTGTTCTGGGGCACTATTTCATGGCTGTTTGAAAGGTGAATAGGAGAGAGCTACAGTGATTTTCTGCTTACTCCTGCATCTTAGTTCCCAGAAGTTAGTGCACAAAATCGGAAGTGATGTTTGTCCCCACAGTTCCCCTCTGCTCTGTAGACACAGGCTAGAAGCACCCGCAAGGGATCCTTGATCTGGAAGGATTACAAACATAATATCCATATCCTTTATGTTAATGCTTAAAGTTCAGTGGTTCCTACAGAAACTCACATAGGATAATTGTGAATAGACATTATGTTGATAAAATTCTTTAGGGGAACCTAGCCTAGCAAGACTTTCTTGTTTTTGAAACACACAGGATTCTCCCTCTGTGTAACCTAGGAAGTTGTAAATTGTTGGAAGGAAATAATATAGGATCATAGATTTAGCATGGAAGGAAATTTAGCAGCCATCTAGTCTCCTTGTCTCATTTTGCAAGTCAGGAAACAGGCCCAGGGATACTAAGTGACTTGTCTAAGGCTCTGTAATTACTAAAGGGTAGAGTTGGGACCTTTAGCACAAAATGTCCCAAACTAGCCTCCTTATCTCCCCTCTCCCCATAAACAAGCAAACAAAACTCCTTCCTCACTTAAGAAATTTGCTATTATTATTATTGAGGAAATCCCAATCCTTCTAGTCACTCAGGTTTATATTTTAAGTGGCATCCTCAGTCCCTCACCTTCACTCATCCCCCATGTCCAATCTGTTGCCAAGACTTGTCAGTTTTATCTTCAAAACATCTCTCACAAATGCTCTCTTCTCTCCTCTGATACTGCTATCACTCTGCTGCAGGTCCTTACCACCTCATGCTTGAGCTATTGTAATAGCTTGCTGGTTGGGCTGCCTGCCACAAGTCTCTTTCTCTTAGCACAATGCCTCGCTCATAGTAGCACTTAATGAATGTTTATTGACTGACTGAACCCAGATCCTCTATCTCCACCCACTGATGGCACCACCATATCACATTAAAGTCCCTGGTGCTGCTATAGTTCTAGGCTTAGTACAGCAGCAAATGAGGGAATGATCTCCCCTGCATAAGATACAGATTACTATCAGTTTGCCCTGTACCCATACCCTATATCATCCAAGGGTTCTGAGGTTTACTTTACTGATAATAACCGAGTAGTAGGTGTGGGCAGCTAGATGGTGTGGTAGATAGAGTGCTGGGCCTGGACTCAGGAAGACCCATCCATCTCTGTTAATTCAAATCTAGTCTCAGGCATTTACTAGCTGTGTGACCCTGGGCAGGTCACTTAACCCTGTTTAGCACAGTTTCCTTATCTGTAAAGTGAGCTGAAGAAGAAAAGAGCAAATGACTTCAGTATCTTTGCTGAGAAAATCCTAAATGAGGTCAAAAATGTTCTGACGTGATTGAAAAAAAAATGACTGAACAAGAAGTAGGTATGAGCCTAATGATATGCAGTGAAGGCTGTTCACGACAAGCGAGAGTATCTGCATTCTGGATCCTGAGGGCATCTTCCTGAGGTGATTGTCAAAGAAGTTGACTTCACATCTTCCTGAATGGATATTACGCCCAAGGGATCACAGAAACAACTAAAGCAAATTCTTGGCTCCCCTCTTGCCATCCCTAAAAGAAAAAGCAACAACAATTGCTCTCCTTCCAGATACCACTTCTGTTTTCTATTTGTGCTGTTCAATAAAACACACAGTGAGACTGTTAATTTTAATTTCTTGTTTGTTAGTACAAAAATCAACCAAGAGTCAGCATCTCCTGATCTACTGTTTCCTTCCTGAAGACCATAAACACCCCCTTTGGCCTTGGTCTACTAAAAAGAATCATGCAAGTCCTGCCAGCACTTCTGGTCCTTTTTCTCATGACACAATCCCCCAAAGTCCTCGTCTTGGCTGATCTGAAGCTTACATCAAACAACTTACTTCCCAGGATGAGATTTGAATTACTGCCAATGTGTCCCTCGGGTTCATCTCAGTTGAATTAATAATCAGAGTCTTCACAACATAATCTGTTGCTGGACAGCTGTTCTTGTCCTTTGTGAAGTGGATTTTCATAAGGAAATCTCCCTTTGTATGGGTCCTCCCATTGTGCTCCTACTCTCACAACAACTGCAGGAGACTGTCTCGTCTTCACAGTATCCTAGACTTAAAACACTGTGCAATCCTACCAACGCCTGCACAAGAAACTTCTCTACCTTATATAGGAAAGAAACAAGGATTTTTTAAAAAGTACATGTGCTAAAAACTGTGCAAATATCATCTGATTTGATCCTCACAACAACCTGGGAGGTAGATGATGTTCTCCTTAATTTATAGTTGAGGAAATTGAGGTGAAAGAGATGAAGTGATTTGCCCACAATCATGTTGCTAGGCAGTGTCTAAGGCCAGATTGTAACTCATGTTTTCCCAACTCCAGACTCAGAGCTATCTCTATCTGTTGCCTCTAGACAGAATAGACAAATCAATGATTTCTGCTCCCTTTTTAGCCACCCCATTCTTCTTTTCCCTTCCTTACCCTGTTTTCTGTACTGTTCCCTTTTACCTCTTGGATCTATGCTCTTGATTGGTGTACTCTCACTTGAAGCCACTCACATCTCTTCCTTTCCATTCCTGATGATCTGGTTGTCTTCTTCATCAAGTGTACCAAACCTTTTCAAATGAAACTCATGCGATCCATTCTAAGACTTACATAGGACAGGTAGGGGAGTCAATGATAAAGAAGTTTAAGTATTGTGAGAAAACTAGGTAGTAATCAACAAGCACTAGGATTTAGGTCTCCAGATATTGATCTCTTACTCTTTTTTGCTACATTTCCCCATCCTCAATTCCCTCTCTCCTAATCATCCCACTTACCCAAAACCAGAAACCAGGCCCTGGAGGTTTTAATTCTTTCATACCCCAATATTCTATCACAGTGTTCTGCTGTCCTGGTTAAAGAGCATCTCACCTGACCCATTACTTTAGTAAGGCCCCAGACATGCTTTACTTTGGGGCAGCTAAGGAGCATAGTGAATAGTGTTGGGCCAGGGGTCAGAAAGACCTGAGTTCAAATCCAGCCTCAGATACTTACTAGCTGTATGACCCTGGGCATGTCACTTAACCCTGTTTACTTCAGATTTCGTATTTGTAAAATAATCTGGAGAAAGAAATGAAAAACACTCCAGTATCTTAATCAAGAACACCAGATGGGGTCATAAAGAGTTTGAAATGATAGAAAAACAATTGAACTCGGCTATCATTTCTTGAATAAGGTATATAAATCTACTGCCAGTCACCATCACTATAACTTTCTAGACCAAAGTTCATCTCCTTGTCTACCATTCCTCTCTGTGTCTTGTCCCACCATTAGAATGTAGACTTAAGAATAGAGACTGTCTTTGCCCTTGTATTTGAATCCCAGTTCTTAGCACAACGCTCTGTACATAGCACCTAATAGATGCTTGTTCTTCCATTCCCAACATAGCCATTAATATGCAGTTTGGAGTTTACAATGAGAAATGACACTTAGGTAGTATTTTTTTTAAGAAGTGAAAAGGGATTCATGGAAAGTTTGGAGTTAAGAGGTAGAGGGAAGAACAAGGACAGCATATTGAAGGTTGGTCTACAATAGGATCACAAACTCTCTGGAAGTGATGTGGTGAAAAGCCTTGAAATCAAGAACAAATAATTAGCATTTTATGCAGAAGACACTGCTGGGAAGTCTGGTGAAATTTTGGGATAAAGGACAATAGGGTCAAAGAAACAGAAGAGAAGGGTGATTTCCCCTACCTCATGGATTTAAATGAAATGATAGTAGTGTAACTAATTCAGGTTGATTCCTAAGGAAGAACAGTTTGCATGCAAAGCTTGTATGAACAATTTCTGTTCCAGAATCAAGACTAGGATGGAGTTCTGCCAAATCAACAGCATTCCAACATAGAGAGAATGTATTTAGAAGTGCATGTTTGTGGGCTGATCTATAAACTGCTCTTGTCCTTCTATACTTCTGCCACTGAAGATCTTCAGTTATTTAAATAAAATCCCCTGGAATATTTTTAAAATAAGCAAATAAAAGTGACTCTCTGACAGAAAGCCAGAGGGATGAAGTTGTAAAGGTCTTCCAACTGAAGGCCTAACTTATGATAATGCTGTTTTCTCTTATTTCTGTAATGAGTCTCTGGACTTATTTCTTTCCAATCCACAGATGTAATAGCAGGTTGAGTCTGTGGAGCTTGGATGGCTAGTCTCCCTTAGGGTTCTAAGAGAGTACTTATGAGGGAATGTGGATGCCTTTCTAATGCTATTAACTTGAGGTTTCATTCTGGGGTTTCCCTTCCAATATCATGAGTTAACACCAATTAGCTGAAAAGATATAGCAAAAACAAAAGAACAAAAAAATCCCCTTGAATTCTTTCCTCTACCATGTTGATCCCTCAGGAAAGAGAGTTTACTCTAAAGTCATTTCACCAAGGTCATTTACAGAGGTGATAGAACCATTCTGTATGTCCCTCCCTTGCTGAGGGACAAAGTGTCTGAATGACTTGGTTGATTCATTGCTGGACTTGACCCTACCAACTGTATTCCTCACTAATCTTGATGGCTAGTAAACTCTAGTATGAATTCCATTTCCTGGATCTCTTCTGGCTCTTCTAACATTTCAAAATTCACAAACTTAAAAGATAGTATCCTGTTCCGTCATCAATACTCATCATAGAGCAAAAAGAACAGAACTAAAAAGACAAAGCCACATGAGATGCCATTTATTTATAGGATACATAGCAGCCAGTATTGGGGTAAGAGCCCAATGCCTCACCTTGAGGGTCACAACATTATCTTCCCTCAGTTTCGATCAGGAAGAAAATCTCATAATTTGACCAATTAGTACCTTTTGCACATATTCTTAGTTTTGGTTCAGAGTTTAGTCAAAAGGCTCTCTCTATGCATATATATATTTCTTCTTTGTTGAATTCATTCAAATTTCTGTCTCCATCAATAAATGTTATCTTCCATCCTATGAAAGAACTATTTTCTCTTTGTTATCTTTTTGCCACACCTCTAGTTCATCTCTAGGCACTTTATGTCTAATTTGTCTCCTCTATTAGAATGTGAGGTCTTTGGCAAGGGGGCAGAGACCATATTTTTTGCTTTTCTTTATATCCCAAGCTCTTAGTACAGTACCTGGCATACAGTAAGTGTTGAATAAATGCTAGTTAACTCATTGGTTGGTGTAACCTCTCATTATCTACAAACAGCCCTGTAAAACTGATCGGCAGACCTCAAGCCAATCAGCATTGGTAGAGAGAATCTTCTCATAGAGATTTCTCTATTCCGTGAAATCATACTTGTAGTGTTCCCCCCTCCCCATCTCACTCCCCCTAAAAAGTGGCAAAAATAAAACTCCCCTAGAATTTGTTTAAACAACACTAAGATATAGCAGATCTGTAAGCAATAGGGTAATCTACAATACCCTTTGTTCTAAAGATTGAATGTCAACTCCTTGAGAACAGGGTTAGCTGTTTTCTTGTTTCTTGGTCCACCGGCACCCTAGCACATTTTAAGTTCATTACAATTTCTTTTTGATTGATAAATTATTGATGTAGCTAAAGTGTGTTTTTCTCCCTCATAATGAATTTTCTTCTAAATGGTTTGTATACATACACAATGATTACAAATGCCTACCTTCTCTTCCCTCCCGCCTCATACATCAATTTCAGTTATTCCATGGAAATGGCAAAAAAAAAAATCAATTCTACCTGTTGTCTTAAGAGCTGTCTTCAAACAAACATATTGATACTACAAGTCATGATTCTCAGCCTAGGGAATGTAGCTATATTATAAAATATGACAAGAAATTAAACAGTCAATTTGTTTTCATCTAGTATAGTTTCATAATATTTTCCCTTCATAATATTTTGCTCCATACACTTGGGAATAATGCTATGATGTCCATTCTCCCAGCTACTTACTGGTAGTTGAGAATGTCTATAAGAATGGCTGCCTATTGGTAGTGATTCCATACAGTAGATGGCAGTATGATCACCTGAGGAAGAGTAGAATATGATAGTATCAGAAAATTTCTTCCATATCCATAAAGGTATATCCCTAGTCCTTTTCCAGGACTTAACTTACTTGAAGGTGAAGTAGGCCTTGTATCATCTATATATTAAGATTGGAGGGGGAGATAGAAGGTTTCCTTGTATCAAAATAATTCCTCCAAACATATTCTGTCTAAATTTTCCAAATGATGGCATCCTTTGGATGAAGTCACTGAATATTTATATTACAGTGTTATCAGCGAGTAGAAATTCATTAAGTCATCACTTAATTTAATTTTGCAGTTCCTTCAATAAAATAAGTTGAGCTAAATAGTAAGTTTTCAAAGCCTGGATGGAGTAAGACACAAGACAGGTAAAATTTGATAAAAGGGGAAAGGGAAAGGTACAGCACATCAGGTTGATGGAGAAATCAATTTCTTACATCAGTTGGAAAAGAATGATGGGAGTCAGTGTTTGTCAGCTGAGCGCTAACCATCATAATTTGTGCAGGCACTATGGAGAATGATAAGAAATCTAAATCATGATCACTTTTCCTAAGTAACTCACAGTTGTATCAGAAAGAGGAAGCACATACACATCAAATAATAAATATGATCTTTTATCATATGTTTTATTTTTATTGTTATGAATAGTTTCATATATTATCATATAGCACATTTTCCAATTCAATATTCTCATTTGTTCCATTTTTCTTAGACTTTTTCATTAATTTAAATAAGTGTTCTTTTCTTTCTTTTTCTTTTCTTCTTTGCTAAATTCATTCAAATTTCTGCCTCCTGCAATAAATGTTCTTCTCTTCCTTCCTATGAAAGAACAATCTTTTCTTTGCTGTCTTTTTGCCACACCTCTGGTTCATTTTTAGGTACTTTATGTCTTATTTCTCTTTTCTCCCCAGCCTTCCCTGACAATCATCCTCAGCTTTCCCATCTCTTCCTGAAGCCAGGGATTCAATAAACATCAGGTGCCTTCAATAAGCCAAATACTAAACTAGCTCCTAGGAATAAACATGGTACAGTCTCTGAGGCTCAAGGTATTTACAGATACTCTTAGAGATATAGAATGTATAAAAAGAGGTATAATACAACAATAAAGAGTAATAGAGGCAAAGGGGAAATTGAAATAAGTATTTAAAGAATTAAAAATCGGGGTCACATCAAAGTTGAGGGAAAAATTCCTTTGAATCTCAGGTGTGATTGTTGCTGTATACATGATTAAGTAGAATAGAGACTGGGGTCATAGGAGTGGAAGAGGCTGAAGCACTGGGAAGCTAGGATATTCAAAGGGTCCAGGGGTCAAAGTGCAAAAGAAGGCTGTGACCAGTATAGATCGTATTAAAGAAGAGGAAGAGTGAGCTAAAGATCTATTGATGGGGGCGGCTAGGTGGCGCAGTGAATAGAGCACCGGCCCTGGAGTCAGGAGTACCTGAGTTCAAATCCGGCCTCAGACACTTAACACAAAAAAACTAGCCATGTGACCTTGGGCAAGTCACTTAACCCCAACTGCCCTTCAAAAAAAAAAGGAAAAAAAAAGATCTATTGATGACAACAATGAAGATCTGAACAGGAAGAACATTTTAATGGTGATTGCGGCAGTAGAAGGGAGCAAAAACGGTATTGTGGAATAGGCAATGAATTAGCTCCAATTGCTGGCCTTGTGGTTTAGGTAGAAGATATTGGGAATGGGGTGGGGAGGGGCTGTGAGTGTCCTGGAGAGCCATAAATAACAGCAGTGACTAGAATAGTGTCTAGTCCAATATCTTGCCTATAACAGGCATATCATGCTTAATAAATGGCTTTGAGAAAAGGTGCAAAACATAAAACATAGGTTAGAAGTGAAAGAAAGAGCAGCTTGTTTTGGACAGAATGCCAAATCAAGTGTATTAAGAGAAAAAAATAGGTTACAAGGAGTATACAAAGATGGAAAGAATGTGAAAGAAAAAGATGGAGGGTCATAGGTTCGGAGTTGGAAGGGACCTTAGAGTATATTTAATTCACATACCACCTTCCCCTGTTGTCAGATGAAGAAATTGAAGCCCAAAGAAATAAAATGACTTGTTCAATGTCACAAGGAAATAAATTGGAGATTTGAACTTAGATCATCCAACTCCAAATCCAGGAACCTTTCCACTGAGCCATGAAGAAGTCAGGTGTCTGTGTGTTCAGACAGAGAGGCGGACAAAGGAGAAAATATTCTGGAACCTTGAAAGTAAGAATGGGAGTGAAATATGCTTATATATAAGTTTACTGTGGGAAGAAAGAGAAGGGTACCAGGGGCTGATGCTAAACCCTGATCTTTCATAATGAGTGGTGCAAGTCCTCCAACCAGATAAAGATGTCCCAAATGTGGTTGGTGAACAAGAATTTGTTAAGCACTTATGTTATAGGCCTTGTGCTAAATACTAGGATCACAAAGGCAAAAACACAGTTTCTACATTCAAGGAGTTCACATTGTAGTAGGAGAGACAACATGCAAATAATGAGGTATGTAAAAATATAGATAATATAAGATGGAAGTGGACTGGAATTTGGGGATAGGGAATTCAAGCTGGAAATATAAAATTGAGCATCATTTGTGTAAAAGTAATAATTAAATCATGGGAGCAAGTAAGATCATCAAAGGAGAACATGTAAAGATGGAAGACATGAGGGCCCAAAGCAAAGTCTCAAAGGACAGGCAAATATAGAAATCATTAAATGAACAATCAACTAGAAAATGGCATTGAGAAGGAACAGAAAGGAAGAACACAAGGGGGGAACAGTGTCACAGGAACCAAGGGAGAAAAGAATATCCAAGAAGAGGGAGCAGTCAATTATTTTGAATGCTATGGAAAGATGTAGGAGCATGAAGACTAAGAAAGGAGATGCCACTGTTAATCTATGAGAAAAAAATCATGTCAATCTAATCTTGTTTCCTTTTTGGTTTGCTTTTGTTTTTGATGGGGTTACTAGATTTTCACACAAGGATTGGGCTAAAAAATATTGATGTGGGACTGTTATGAATGGAAATGGAAGTGGGTTGGAGATGTAGTAAGAACAAGCAATAAAAGCAAGGCAGCCAGAGTGCTATGATGTTACCCACAGAGTATTTTTTTATATTTAGTTATTTATTTTTAGTTTTCAACATTCATTTACACAAGATTTTGATTTACAATTTTTTCTCTTCCCATCTTTCACCTACCCCCACCCCAAAATAGCAAGCCTACTGAATATCCCTTCCCCCAATCTGTTCTCTCTTATATCCTCCCACTTCACCCCCTAACTTTCTAGTAGGGCAAGATGGGTTTCTATACCCCAGTACCGGTATATTTTATTTACCAGTTGCATGTAAAAAAATCCATTTTTAAACATTTGCTTTTAAAACTTTGAGTTCCAGATTTTTTTTCCCTTCCATCCTTACCCACCCCCACTGGGAAGATAAGCAATTAAATATAGATTGTACATGTGTGGTTACACAAAGAATTTCCATAGTAGTTATATTGTGAAAGAATAACTATATTTCCCTCCATCCTGTCCTGCCCCCACGTATTCTATTTTCTTCTTTGACCTGTCCCTTTTAAAAAATATTTGCTTCTAACTACCCTGTCCCCTAATCTGCTCTCCCATCTCTCTTCCCACTCTTTTCCCCTATTTTCATGTAGGGTAAAAAACCCAATTGAGTGTGTATATTATTCCCTCTTTAGACCAAATTCAATGAGAATCAGGTTGTATTATTCTCTTTCACCTTCATGTTCTTCCCCTCCATTTTTACAGTTTTCTCTTACCTCTTTTATATGAGATAATTTACCCTAATACATTGCTCCCTTTCTTCTCCCAATAAATTCCTCTATCACCTCTTAATTTTATTTTTTCAATATCATCCCTTCATATTCAACTCATCCTGTGCCCTCTGTTTATGTATATATGAATATACAAATGCCCACAGTCACATATATATTTATATACACATATATCCTTCTATATATACATATATATGTATGTATACATACACATGTGTGTGTATATATATACATCTACATATATACACACACATACATACATATATATTCGCTTCAGCTATCCTCATACTGATAAAAGTTGTATGAGTAACAATTATCATTTTTCCACATAGGAATATAAATAGTTCAACTTTAATAAGTTCCTTATGGTTTCTTTTTCCTGTTTACCTTCTCATGCTTCTCTTAATTCTTGTATTTGAAAGTCAAATTTTCTGTTCAGCTCAGGTTTTTTCATCAAGAATTCTTGAAAGTCATCTATTTCATCTGTTTTGATCTGTTTTATCTTGATTTCTCATAAAGTCATTGGCTTCCAGTTGCTTCAATCTAATTTTTTGTTTGTTTTTTTTTTTTGGAGGGCACTTGGGGTTAAGTGACTTGCCCAAGGTCACATAGCTAGTGTGTGTGTGTGTGTGTGTGTGTGTGTTAAGTGTCTGAGGCCGGATTTGAACTCAGGTACTCCTGACTCCAGGGCCGGTGCTCTATTCACTGCGCCACCTAGTCACCCCAAATGAAGACCCCTTTTTTCAATATATCATTGTGTCTTTTTTTTTTTGGCTTTTTTTTTTGGAGGGCAGTTGGGGTTAAGTGACTTGCCCAAGGTCACATGGCTAGGGTTTTTTTTTAAAGTGTCTGAGGCCGGATTTGAACTCAGGTCCTCCTGACTCCAGGGCCGGTGCTCTATTCACTGCACCACCTAGCTGCCCTGCTTCAATCTAATTTTGAAGGAATTATTCTCTTCAATGAATTTTTGAAATCCCCTTTCCACCCGGCAAATTTGACTTTTTAAAGCATTCTTCTCTTCATTGACCTTTTTGGGTCTCTTTTACAGCTTGAGTTAGTCTATTTTTAAGGTGTTATTTTCTTCAGTGTGTTTTTGGGTCTCCTTTAGCAGGCTGTTGACTTACTTTTCATTATTTTCTTGCATCATTCCCATTTTTCTGCCCATAGAGTATTAAAAGAACTAATGGAAGCGTTTCAGCATATGGGACATATCTTTGACAGATAGAATCATGCATGATGAGAATGTGTAAATGGGTTAATGGCTCCATTGAAGTATTACACAAATTTGCATTAGAGGGAGTTCTCATTCAAGCAACATTTGGAAGAGATGGCCTTTCAAAGATTAGATTTTATGAAATTTTATTAAATCAATCAGGTAAATGAAATAGAGATACTACACCTGGATTTCAGGAGGTGTTTGACATATCCTCTCATAATATTCCTTAGGTCAAGATAGATCAGTACAGGATGTATGATAGTATAATTACTTGTCTTTTTGGTTCATCTAATGACCAAGCACAAAGACAAAGTGAGAACTCTATGGTAGTATTTTGCAAGACTATGTCCTCAACCTTTTACTGCCATTGTTTTTAGGAATGACTTAGATGAAGACAGATGACATGATTATGAATTTTTTAGTTGTCATAGAAATGAGACGGGTACCTAACATTTGGAGTAGAAAGAATGGGAATTTGAAAGATTATAACAGGCTATAATTATGGACTGAATCTAACAAGATAGAACTTAGTATGCTAGATTTAAAAACATTTTATTTCATATTGTGCATAAAATATTTCATTATATACATAATAATAAACTGAGGATAGGATGAAAGGGGCATGGTTCCAAAACAGTCCATGCACAAAAGACCTCAGCATTTTTGATGGATGCCCTTTCAATGTAAGTTAAAGTTGTGCTAGGCCTGCCTATCTTGTGCTACATTAAAAAATATAGTGACCAATTTTCTACTATATTCCATGTCAGTAAGACTATAGTTAAAATATTGTGTTCTGATCAGGGCACCATATTTTAGGAAACACATAGACATACTGGAGTTTATCCAAAGTATAGTAAACAGAATAGCACTAAGATTTGAAGTCATATCATATGAGGATTGTTTAGAAAACACTAAGGATGTTTAGCTTGGGGGTGTGTGAGTTTGTTCGGTGAGGAAGAGACCCCATAGGGAAATGGATGGGTAATGTATAACAGGATTTGCCTATTTGAAGTAAAATAATATAGAAGATGCCTTACAACTGTTATTTGTGTCTCCAGAGAGGTCAGAGACACCTAACTAGAAATTACTGGGTAATATATTTGGATTTAATGCAAGAAAGAAATTTTGAATTTCAGAGCTGTTTAAAAATGGAATGGGCTACTTCTAGGCCCTGCACTCCATCTACTGTGACACCTAGCTGCTCAAGCATATTTCCACTGGGCTTGAACCAATTGCCACATTTTATGTAATTATACCTTCAAATAGGGAAATTCAAATACATGTAATCACTTCACAGGATTTATTGTTTGTATTAATTGGGACCTAGCTGCATAATGTCTGTGAACATAATAATAGCTCACATTTATACACTATTTCAGAGTATGTAAAGAACTTTCTTCACAGCAATCCAGTGAAGTGGGCTGTAATATAATATTATCCCTATTTTACAAATGAGGATACTGAGCCTTGGATATTAAATCATTCATTCAAAATCACGTACCTAATAGGTGGTAGAACCAGGTTACAATTCAGACAATAGTAGTCGAAATCCAGTTCTCTTTCTACAGCACCACACTGCTTTTCTTTGCTTATGGAGATGGGCTTATTGAGCCTTTCTATCATTAGTACACATATTTTTTGAGTCATTTATCCTGTAGTGGTCATTAGCAT
>CM053594.1:306930720-306940923 GCA_028646575.1 Pseudocheirus occidentalis
AGGTCAAAATAACCTTAACAGAATTTGTTTTCACTGAAAGATAGAATGGGTCCTGTTCAACAAAGCAACTCTACAGAGCTCAGAGAGGAAGGTCTTGAAGGATTCACTTCAGCCAATTGTGGGGGCAATGTTACTAGTGCTGGGTATATTAAATCAATAGAATTGTTTGGTTCCACCCTGTCTGCTAGTGGCTCTTGGAAGTCAAACCTTTTTTGGTTCACCTGACATAACCTTGCCCCAGATGACCTGGGAATAGCAGTTATAAAGTTTACAGTTAGTCACTTTGGTATTTATTATTTGATTTTTAGCATAGGAGCTATCTTTATTTTTCCTTAATTAAAGAAAATGATGGGTCATACTTCTTTGTCTATATATAAGGTCTTAAAACAACTTCATACTTTATATTGACTATGTTACTTTTTATAAAATAGGATGCCATGGTTGCAAGAGAATACTGTATTTCAAAATAAAGGAGAGATGATGATGATGATGATGATGATGATGATGATGATGATGATGATGATGATGATTTTCCTGGAAACCACACATTTCACCCCTTTGCTTGTTAGGAAGCATTTCTTCACAATAGTAAAAAAAATGTTCCTAATTAAAATTCAACCTTTCTATATTTTTACCTAAAAGTCACTATTGTAATGTTTCTGGTACCCTAACTCTTGTTTCCAGAGATGAAAAAAACAATCATTAATTCATGAGTTTTTTAATCTGTAAGTGAACGCGGATCAAGGGAGGGCACATTACAAAGTGGGCATCTAATTACATTTCTTCCCCCATTACCTTTTCTGTGCCGGAGAAGTGACATGGGAATAGAGGCTAGATCTGTGATTTCTCTGCTTTAGGGAGATTACACTGAGTAACTTCCATTACTAATGTAGGTTGGTACTTTCTCTGTGACACATAGTCTTGGAGGGTTTCCTGGGGGCATTGAGAGTTTATGAATTGTTCAGGGTTATGTATCTAGTAAATGTCAGAGGCTGTACTTGATCTCACGTCTTCTGAGCTTCAAGCTTGCTTGCTATTGAATAATGGTGACTCATTAAGGTTACCTATTGGACCATAGGTCAACAAATTCATCAAATGATTAATAACTAATTGTAGCTCATGGTCAGTAAATCAATCAATAAATATTAAGCGTCTACTATTTGCCAGGTACTATGCTAAGCACTGAGCATAAAAAGAAAGGTAAAAGTCCCTGCTGTCAGCAACTCACAACCTAATTGGGGAAATAACATGCAAATAGCTATGTGCAAACAGGCTATATAGAGGATAAACTGGAAGAAACCAACAGAGGTAAAGCACTAAAATTAAGAAGAAGCAAGAAAGGCTTCCTCGAGATTTAGAAGGTGATATTTTAGCTAGGACTTGAAGGAAGCCAGGGGATCCAGGAGGCAGAGATGAGAAGAGAGAGCTTTCTACATATCAGGGACCAACTGGAGCGGGGAGAAACATTGCAGGCAGATAACTGGGGGACTTTGAAATAATCCGGTTGTGACATAAGGGCCTGTACCACAGTGGTGGCAGTGGCGCAGAAGAAAAGAGGGCTTATGTGAGAGATATTATGAAGGTACAATGGACAGGTCTTGGTGACAAATTGGATATGGGATGGGGTGAGGGAGAGTTAGGGAATCAAGGATGATAACTAGGGTTTGAGTAAGGGAGACTGGGAGGATGGTGGTGCCCTCAACAGCAAGAGTGAAATGTGGAAGGGGGAGAGGGGCTGATGGAAAAAGAATGAATACAATTTGGGACAAATTGAGTTTAAAATGTCCATAGAACAGGGATGGTTAGGTGGCAGAGTGAATAGAGTACTGGCATTGGAGTCAGGAGGACCCGAGTTCAAATCTGACCTCAGATACTTAACACTAAATAGCCGTGTAACCTTGGGCAAGTCATTTAACCCCAATTGCCCTGCCTTCCCCCCTCCAAAAAGCAAAAAAACAAAACCAAAAAAAGCCCATTATAGAATATCTTTTTGAAGATGTTTAACAAGAACTTATAAATGTGAAACTAGAGGGCAGCAGAGAGTTTAGTACTGGATAAATAGATTTGAGAATCATTTGCATAGCGACACTTACTGAAACTACAAGTGCTAATGAAATCTCTAAGTCAAATAGTATATAAGAAGAAAAAAGACAGAGCCTTAGGGGACACTCATCATTAGCAGGCATGATCTGGATAAAGATTCAGCAATGGAGACTCAGGATGAGTGGTCAGATAGGCAGAAGAACCAAGAGAACATGAAGTGATGAAGACCTAGTGAAAATAAAACATAGAGGGGAAGAGGATGGTTGACAATATCATTGCCCTGTGGCCTTGTTGGAGACTGGTAAAATCAGTGCCAGTAGGTGTTAAACTTCCCTAGGTGAGTCACTCATTTTGATGTTGATATAGAATATCATAACATCTCTTTATAGCTTGGGGCTTAAAAAAACAAACCTGTTGAATTTCAATAAAAATCTTAACTCAAAAACATGTGCCTTGCCTCCTACGCAGCTTGAATTAGAATAGACTTGGTTTTTCATCAGATGTCTGCCATATTCTGCAATAGGTGATACTCCAAGTTATTGGTAGTCCAGTCAATAGTAGTTCTAAAAAATTATATTGATAGTAGCAATCTTTCTCGCTCTGTGTGTTTTGGAAGATGCCAGCAATTACTAACAGCTTCATTCACTGTTCTACACGTTCATTGCAATGCTATGGTGAGAAATTTAGAATTTCATAAAAAAAATTCACCTTTCCTTTTCAAACTTGCCTCAACCAGATCAAATTTGTCTTTCTCTTCTCATTTCCAGCAATGACATTTGCTCTTGGTACTTGGAAGGAGCACATTTAGTGAAGGTCATGTTTTTTAGACTTTTGTTTATATCGCTGTCATGTTATAATTAGAAACAAACATTGGATCTAGATGCTTCAATTTCTAAACAAATTGGCTTTTAAAACCACTGAGTCTTTAAAATCTGGCCTGAACTTGTACATTTGGGAAGGTTCATTGCAGATCAAAATCTAGGAAATTAACCTTTAAAAAAGTTGTATAACTTTCTAAAACACAAAAAAAAGGATAGATGTTTTCTCAGATTTTTTTATGGTTTGGTTTACTCCTATGGGAGGCAGTTGTATCCAGACTGGTTATTGTCAGTTAACAACAAGCCTTAGTGAAAGATTCAATTTAACTCAATAGAGATTGCTGAGCATTTAGCTCCTACTTTCAAGGCACTGAGAGGAGAGAAACGAATTTCTAGTTAGATTTGATCATCCAATTTAACATAAGCCCGATAGGCAGAAGACTTTAAGACAGTTTCACACTGAATGTGAAGAACAGTAAATAAAAGCATTAGTAATGACTCCAAAGCTCACAATCAAAATAGATGCTACTATTGATTTAATTTGTTTAGAATTATTGTTGTGTACTAAAACAAGTTGGCCCAATGGAAAGAATACTGTCTCTAGGATCAGAGGATTTGTGTTGAAATCCTATCTCTCATACTTACTGTCTGCATAACCTCAGGAAGGGGTAGTTAGGTAGCACAGTTGATAGAACAGTGGGCTTGAAGTTAGGGAGGTTCATTTTCATATGTTCAAATCTGACCTCAGACATCTAGTGTGACCTGGCAAAATCACTTAACCCTGTTTGCTTCTCTTTCCTCATCTTTAAAATGAGCAGGAGAAGGAAATAGCAAACCTACTCCAGTATCTCTACCAAGAAAATCCCAAACAGGGTCACAAAAGTTGGAAATAACCACAGACAACAACAACATGAACAACAACAAACACCTGGGAAAGTTCCTTGATGTCTATTCATCTCAATTTCCTTATCTGTTAAATGAAAACTTGGATCATATGTAGGGATGTGCTGGAACCAGCTTGAACTAGCTCTTGGAAGCCAATTGTCAGAAATTGACAAAATGTTACAAATAAGATTTTGATTTATTATTTTGTTGATTGAATGAACAAATGTTAATAATGAAGTGTTACGAGTCCCATGTTTCCCATAAGAGCTGGTTCTTAAACACTTACCAGAATGCAATTAAGGACATTTCCAACTTGATATTTCTGATATTATTTATAGTTCCAGCTTTAGACTATTGTAATGGGAATCTGAAGATCTTCCCTGCTCCTTGGCCCCTTGATAGGCTTAAGTGAACCTGAGAACCTTCCGTGATTTGAAAATATACTCTGCCCTCTAAAAGGCTGAATGTGGTCACATGGAGCCTTTGGCAGGAGGCTATTTTTTCAGGAATGCCCATACCTTGTTATTTTGTGATTGAGCAGTGGATCGAGAGGGTTGTGACATTCTCTGACCCAGGAGAAGGCCATATATAAGACCTGATGTGAGGTTTTGCTTTGGGAAGAGTTGTGTGATTTGGCCAGATGAGACTCTGGGCAGCCATTGAACCCCCTCTGTTTTGAAAACCTAGATGTTGGTGCTTCCCTCTCTGATAACTAACTAGGTATGGATGTAATGGTCAGACAGCTGGAAGCCCTGTCTGGTGATCTGTTTCTCTGTATTTTTTTGTCTGCTTGTTACTTCTGTTTGTATTTTCTGAAGTTCAGGTTCCTGACTTTTCTCCCTGAATTAGGTAAATAATATATGTATGATTAAAGTAAGATTGTTAACCCTTTTGAATCCCTTTCCTTATAAAAGCAGATCTAAGAACCTGTGCTAGCAGCCATCCTGGGTATGCTACAGTGCTTACTGCTACAGCAATAGTGAGTAAGGAGATTTAGTATTTAGAATATACAGTTTTTAATATTTTAAATTGGATTTCTGGGAATTTGCTTAATCAAAGTATGGAATTATTTCAAATAATACCATACTCATAAATTAAACTCATAAGTTAAATTCTTTTCAAAATGAAATTTGATTTTTTGTATCTGTGACGTTTAGCATAAATGTGTTTCTGAAATTTCTAAACGTGCAAAATATCCTCTCTGGTTTTGTCTACATATCAGTGTCTAATTACCCAGTCTTTACCAGCACTCTGGTCATTGCAGTTGACTTGGCAATTCATCCCCACCATGGCAGAGTCTGCCTTCTTTGCCTTTCTATTTTGAAGATGGTCAAAGTGATCCATTGTTTAGATTCTGTTTTGGCTAGTTCAGAAAGAAATATTTTGCCCCTAGCAGACACACTGGAAAAATATTCAAATATAAAAGAATATACAAAATGTCAAAAATAATAAATATATTTTGAGGTAAATATTTTCCTTTCAAAGAATAAAGCTTTCTTTTGTGTGATTAGAGAGGAAAAACTTATTTGAATTCATGTCATTTCTGCCCACTGTATAATTCATAAGAAGATAAATGACTAAAAAATTCTGTGAGAAAAATGTGCCTCCAAGGGGGGGATCTTTTGTGCCAAGTTCACCGCTGAGATCATAAACTAGTGACAATAGGGGTTAATAATAGATATATTGGTAGACCTCTCTTTATAATAGAATCAGCAGTGCTACAATAATTATAATTTTCTTTTTCTTCTTTTTATAAAGAAATGAATCAATATCCATGCAGGAAGTGATTTTTTTTTCAATAATTTGTGCTGTTCTTTAAAAGAAATGACTTCTTAGATCCACAAGTCAATTGTCTCATTTAAAATTATTACAAGTCTATTTATCAAATAGAGTAAATTAAAATTTGTTGTGACCTATTGAAAGATTTTTAAAATGTGGTTTTCAGTAAAGTGTTTGAATAATCACGCACAATTCTCTTTTTGCTACCATGTGGTTTAATTTTTTTTAAATCAATGTTTCAGGGAGAGTCAGATGAATAAGCTCTCCAGGTGATCTTTTGCTTGGTTGAATTGACAATAAGATGATAGTGACTACGTTTGATAGAGTAATGATGTGTGCTGACTTGTCTATATGGCTAGAATTCACCAAGTCTGTTTTTGAATATTTTATTCCCTATGATAATAATAATAATAATAAAATATAGTCTTGACTAAATAATTAACTAGATATAGAAATGTATAATTGAATAATACATATACATGTGATTATTTTATGTCCTATACATATATATATCTTATATTTTGTTGTTATATATTATGTATACATATTAGGTAGTATGTCCATGTAGTATGTATGTATCTATAGATGTAGTATGTAGATATGTGTATGTGTTGCATATATATATCTACATATACCTACACCCCATATAAAATATCCACAAATATCATTATTTTCCTACATGCCCAGAGACTAAAATAATTCTATGAGGGGATATTTTCTTGTGTTGTGTATTGGTTGGTCAGAGGGACTACAATAGATAAAATGAAAAAATGAAACCTATAGTAATCCTGAATCATAGATAGGATTTATTTTTAATGGTTGAGAAGAGTAATGTTTAATAGAAAGATGACTAGATTGGCATTGAGAGGACTACTATTCAAATTTTGGCTCTGCTACTTGTGCAATTTTGAATAAATCACATGACATCTGTAAGCCTCAGTTTCCCTTTCTATGAAATCAGGGAGTTGGACTAAATTTATTCTCTAATGTCCTTCACAACTCCAAATCCTATGATTTTTGAAAACTCATAACTTCACAAAGGGCTTTTATGCCCTTCCATTTAAAATGGGGAAATAAAGTTGAAGGATGAGATAGCTTAACCTACTTTTTGCTGGCCTGTGGCCATCCCTAAATGTCTCTTGAAGCAATATCTCATTAACATTTACAGAAGCAACCTTTTCCAAGGGTTCTTTTGACATCATAGGATCATGACCTAGAGTTTGGATGGGACCTCAAAGGTCATCTAGTGTATTCCTCTTATTTTACAGATGAAATAACTGGGGTCTAGAGAGGTTAGGTGATTGATCTATGGACACACAGGTAACTAAGTGGCAGACCAAGTTTTTAAACCTAATTCAGATTCCATATCCAGCATTTTTTCCCACTGAACAACACCACTTCCCATAATATCCATTCCTGATTATTTGTTCTCTCTAGCTTGCTTCCTCTTTTTTATCCCCTTCTTAAAAGGATTTTTAGCTTCCCCAACACACACTATTTGAGGCCCATTAGATCAGTGTCCTAGTACCCCTTCTTATCTCCCTCCCCCTAATTCATTTTGTTTACATGGTTAATTTACTTTAATATCCATGTAATAACATGAAACAAACCAGCAGTTTATTGTTTTCTAACTTAATTCCTTGACCAAATTGGTTTAACTCAACACAGTCTACTAAAATTTCTTCTAATCAAACTCATTCACTGTTCTTTGGTTTCTGTCTTCTAGAAAGTAAACTCTTATAGAGAATGGATTGGGGTTTTTTTTGTCTTTATTTCTCCAGCACCTAGCACAATAGATGGTACATAATAGGTACTTAATAAATGCTTGCTGAATTGAATAATACCCTGATCTACACTTCCAACCTCCAGTTTCACCCACTTTTAATTACATACCTTATTTTTTAATGTCTTCAGTTAATTATATTCAGTTGCTTACTTTTCAAGTTTCACATGCAAAAATTTGAACTCATTGTCATCTCCCCTCGGTCCTCTCTCACTATGAGCTTACTAATTGCAAAATATATCATTCCCCTCTGTTCCTTCCAAGTGAGGACTTTGCTTCTCTTTGACCATCATTCCCCCATAACTAGTCCATCCATATTGTGGCCTCTTCAAGAAATCTTTCATACTTTGCTATGTCCTTTATTTCCAGTGTTAAAATTTCACTAATTACATTACTGATAATGTCTTCCTCCCAGGATTTGTAACAGATTATCCCAAGTCTTAGTATAGTTTTAGTGTATTCATGCTTATTTTTGAGAAGAATTTAATAGTTTAAAGTTTTTTTTAATATGATGATTAGATTACAACCTCTAATGCCTTTTACGCTTGTTTTCTTGTCTTCATAATCAACCATGCAGGATAAGACAGGTATGAAATGGTCAGTTATTCTTTAAACAATGGGGTCACATGACACTTTTGAAGGCAAAACCCAAAGGATTTATAAAATTCATCCATAAACATAACCAGTATTGTGCTGTGGTAGGGAAAGGAAAATTGGTCATAGGTCCTCTTTAAAAAAAATTATCTCATTTTTAATTTCTGGAATAAAACAATCATTTCCTTAACATAGTGCAATAAGAAAGATATTTGCACATGGAACTGTCAATCTATTATGTATAACTTGCTCTTCCTTTTAAATATATGACACAACTATGATATAAGTTTCTCTTTTCTTTTTTTTCTTTCCTCCTCCCCCCACCATGGCTGACATTAGACACACAAATATATGAGTGTGTGTGTGTGTGTGTGTGTGTGCTTGTGTTTAAAATTATTCTATACATCTTCTATCTATCAATTCTTTCTCTCGATGCAGATAGCATCTTTCTTCATATGTCCTTTACAGTTAATTTAGATATTTATAACAGTCAAAATAATTTAGTCCCATCTCTACTCATAAAGAGCAATACCAGCCTAATGAAGTCTTGTTTCTGGAGTAGAGAAGTGCAGTATGAGTAGTATAGAGCAAAATAGAACTGAACAATGCTCCCTAAAAGCTTTGGCAGAGTTATTCAGAATCCTCAGGGAGACAAAAATGTATAATTCCTTTATCCTGGTTATTCTTTCACAGTTTATCCTATGAAAAATTGTGAAGTATCTAAAATTTATAATCAACATCCCTTTCTTGAACTGACAGAGGTTTAGTCCTCCTTCCCATACCTTCGAGCTTCCAGGGCCCATATGATTTCCTGGCTTGACCTGGGTCCCACACTATTCCATTCAGGCATTTTAATCATATGCTACTCTTTGTAATACCATTTGGAGTTTTCTTGGTAAAGATACTAGAGTGACTTGCCATTTCCTTGTCCAGCTCATTTTACAGATGAGAAAATGGAGTTAAGTAACTTGCCCAGGGTTACACAGGAAGGAAATATCTGAGGCAAGATTTAAACTCAGGGCTTTCTAACTCCAGTCCAGTGATCTCTCCACTGAGACACCTAGCTGCCCATCCCACACTATAGCACCACACATGGATTTCCTTCTCTAGACAACACTCCATGTTCTTAATAATTCCTGGCCTCTTTCTTTAAGTAAAACATTACCCAAACTCTGCATTATCCTCCTATGAAATGTTCTCTGCTATGTGAACTTCTAATCCAAAGGACAAAATTATTTTAAATTGATAACTTCCAAAGGACCAGTGCTACCCTTCTGAGGTAACATAATTTCTAAACTGAGACCTCCGATTATTTATGTCAGAAGAAGAACTAATGGCAAGAATTCCTCCAATTGTACCATGATAGAAAGCTGATTCTAGCAGTATCTTGGAGAACAGCTCCTCTGCTGAAGCTGCAGCTTGCTGAGTAACCAGTAGAGGGGCTGACATTATAACTTGGGCTTCTTTTTCTGCTCTGCTGCAATCTATTATTTCTCTACTAAGCCATGATGACCAACAGATGCTTTTTAATTGAATTGCAGCTGTGAGTCAGCTTCTCCCCTACAAGGGTGTGGTTATCACTTTTGGTAGGATAGCCCACCCCACAACCTTAGGATTTTCCCTATTCTTTGGTGTCATATTCAGAGTATTCCAAGCTAGCACAGTAAGAGTCCCAGTCAAATTGGTCTTTCTCATTGACTTTACTTGTCCCTATGCAGCAACTCTCCCAGGCCTATGTGATATTTAGATAAGGCTAAGTAAATTCTTTTCAACTCCCATCTTTCCCTCTGGAAGTTAGTAGTAAGGTCAGATAGAAAACCTCAGAGTTTCATTTAGCATGACTCAAAGTGGGTAGGCTGGAGGTGGTAACCTTTGTCCTGGATTCCTACAGTTAAGCCCTATCACTATTTTGCTTATATAAATGTAAGGCACTTTTAAAATCACTGGAGATACAAAATAGAAAAACAACAATGTCTCTATCTTTAAGGACAATATGCTAGGGATGAAGGGGGCATGTATTCACTTAGCAATAAGGTAGAATGGGCAGAGAGGAAACCCAAATTAAGTGCTTTAGGGAAAAATGGAAAAGGGGCCAATAAAATTCATTAGTTAGAATCATGGATGACCTCACAAAAGTGCTAGCACCTGAGTTAGGTCTCAAAGGAATAGAATGAGTTGAACAGTCAGAAATGAGGAGGGAGTGCATTCCAGGTTTAAGAGACAGCTAATAAAAATGCACTGAGTTGAGAGATTATAGAAACGTCTAGTAATCCAAACTGATGGGAGCCAGTCCAAGTAGGG
>CM053594.1:306941423-306968671 GCA_028646575.1 Pseudocheirus occidentalis
GGGGTGGGTGATGAGGGAAGAACCAAAAGAATCTAGAATTTAAAGTTCTATAATCAAATGTTTAATACACACACACACACACACACACACACACACACACACACACATATATATATATATATATAATTATTATTATTAACTGCATGCTACTGGGAATTAAGATAGACAGGCACCAGGATAGGGAGACCCATCCTGCCCTACCAGAAAGTTAGAGGGGTGATAGAGGATATAGGAGAGAGCAGATTGGGGGAGGGGCTTTACAGTGGGATTGCTGTTTTGGGGTTGTGGGTAGGAGAAAGATGGGGTGAAAATTTGTAACTCAAAATCTTGTGGAAATGAATGATGTAAACAATAAAATAAATAAAATAATTTACAAAAAAGAAGTGATGATCTAAAGCAGAAAAGTTTAGTCAGTCTCAAAATAAGACAGATGAATCTTTAAATTTCAAACTATTCTGTCTCTCCATGAACACGTTTCATGGAAAAACTGTCTCTTTTAAAGGACTGCTTCTATGAAACAAAGAAATACATGGTGTTTCAGGTTGCCTTCCTTGAGACTGTTGTGAGGATAGAATAGAAACAGATTCTTTAGTGTTCTGATAATACCACATGGCAAGATACACTGATGGTAGGCAAACCACAGATGTGAAGAAAATGAACTGATGACAAGAATACTTTCAAAATTTGTAACATCTTACCAACTATAGGTGAGAACTTCTTTCTGATACTTGTCAACAATAGTTTCTGTTCCATTTCACAAAGAAAATATTACTGTACCTTGCAAGACAATAGTTTTTAAAAATAATGTCTAATCTTTTATTAGGTAAAATAAAGGAAGAAATTGAGGAGCTGCTAGAATTTGAAGAGGGAAATGTTGGAGAACCTCAGATCATGGATAATTTTCATTTAATGCAAAATGCACAAATTATACTTAATAGAAAAAGAGGTGACAAAAACCATAGCAAAGTCACAAAACATTTTGAAAACAAAATGTACATTCATAAACTGAAATGTATCCAACCAGCAGATCAATTGTAACAAAGCAGATTAATGTGAGAAAAGTTGGCATTTAATTGTTGCTGTACATCCTTTATTATTTTTTGAATTAATTAATTTAATTTTAGTTTTCAACATTCATTTCCACAAAATTTTGAGTTACAATTTTTTCTCCCCATCTTTTCCCTACCCCCACCCCAAAATAGCAAGCCTATTGAATACACATTCCCCCAATATGTTCTATCTTATATCCTCCCCTATCACCTTCCCCCCTAACTTTCTAGTAGGGCAAGATGGATTTCTATACCCCAGTGCCTGTATATCTTATTTCCCAGTTGCATGTAGAAAACAATTTTTTTAAACATTTGTTTTCAAAACATCAGGTTCCAATTTTTTTCTCTTCTTCCCTCCTCACCCACCCCCACTGGGAAGATAAGCAATTCAACATAGGTTGTACATGTACAGTTACCCAAATCATGTCCATGATTGTTATATTGTGAAAGACCAACTACACCTCTCCATCCTATCCTGCCCCCCACTTATTCTATTTTCTCCTTTGACCCTATTCCTTTTAAAAAATGTTTGCTTCTATCTACTCTCTCCACCAATCTGCTGTCCCTCCTATCTTCCCCCCTCTTCTCCCCTACCTTCCTGTTTTCCTGTAGGGTAAGATACCCAATTGAGTGTGTATGATATTCCCTCCTTAAGTCAAATTCAGTGAGTGTAAGGTTGTCCTATTCTCTTTCACCTTCTTGCTATTGCCCTCCATTGTAACATTTTCCTCTTGCCTCTTTTATGTGAGATAATTTACCCTAATCTCTCCCTTTCTCCTTCTCCCAATAAATTCCTCTCTCACCTCTTAAATTTTAATTTTTAGATATCATCCCTTCATATTCACCTTATCCTGTGCCCTCTGTGTACACATGAATATACATATGTCCACACTCACATATTTATTTATATATACATATACCCTCCTATACACAGACACACAGACACACACACACACACACACACACACACACACACATATATTCCCTTCAACTATCTTCATACTGAGAAAAAGTCTTATGAGTTACAATCATCATTGTTCTATGTAGGAATGTAAAAAGTTCAACTTTAATAAGTTCCTTATGGTTTCTTTTTCCTGTTTACCTGCTCATGCTTCTCTTGCTTCTTATTTTTGAAAGTCAAAATTTCAGTTCACCTCTGTTTTTTTTTCTTGCAAGAATATTTGAAAGTCATTTGTTGAATGACCATTTTCCCCCTAAGCATTATACTTAGCTTTGCTAGGTAGGTGACTCTGGTTTCAGTCCTAGCTCTTTTGACCTCTGGAATATCATATTCCAAGCCCTTTTATCCCTTAATGCAGAAGCTGCTAGGTCTTGTGTTATCCTAATTGTGTTTCCATAATACTCAAATTCTTTCTTTCTGACTCCTTGGAGTATTTTCTCCCTGACCTGGGAACTCTGGAATTTGGCTATAACATTCCTAGGAGTTTTCATTTTGGATCTTTTTCAAGAGGTGACCAGTGAATTATTTCAATTTCTATTTTGCCCTCTGGTTCTATAATATCAGAGCAATTTTGCTTGACAATTTCTTGAAAAATGGTGTCTAGGTTCTTTTTTTGATCATGATTTTCAGGTAGTCCAATAATTTTAAATTCTCTCTCCTGGATCTATTTTCTAGGTCAGTGATTTTTCCAATGAGATATTTCATATTGCCTTTCATTTTTTTCATTTCTTTGGATCTCTTTTATAGTATCTTGATTTCTTATAAAGTCATTAACTTCCAGTTTTTCCAATCTAATTTCAAAGGAGTTATTCTCTGCAGTGAATTTTTGAAATTCCTTTTCCATCTGACAAATTTGGATTTTTAAGGCATTCTTCTCTTCGTTGGCTTTTTGGGCTTCTTTTGCTATTTGAGTTAGTCTATTTTTTAATGTGTTATTTTCTTCAGTGTATTTTTGGGTCTCCTTTAGAAGGCTGTTGATTCACTTTTCATGATTTTCTTGTATCATTCTCATTTCTCTTCCCAATTTTCCTCTACTTCTCTTACTTGATTTTCAAAATCCTTCTTGAGCTGTCCTGTAACTAGTTCATATTTTTCTTGGATGCTTTTGGTGCAGTAGTTCTGACTTTGCTGTCTTCCTCCTGCTCCATACCTTGATCTTTTTTGTCCCCCAAAAAGGTTTCTGTGCTCTGTTTGTACTTCCTGTGCTTGTTCATATAGCTGACCAATTACTTGACATTTGATCCCTTTGCCAGGGTAGAATTCTGTTTCCAGAATAGAGACAGCTTTATCCTAAATTGCTGGGGTTTGTGCTGCCAGAGCTATTAGGAGGGCATTGTCTCTACAGCCCCCACAAGCTCTGGCTCAGTGATCACACTCCCTAGGACCAGCACCCTAGACTGTGATCTATATCCAATCAGGTTAAAAAAAGAGTGATTGGCCTCTGAATGGTTGCTCAATCCCCCTACAATCTGCAGGTGAGGAGATCCTGAAGCAGCCCTACTATGCAGCCACTGCACCTTGGTCACTTCTCATCCTGGGGACAGGAGCCAGACCAAGCTCTTCCATCTACCCCTGTTCAAACGAAGTTTCACACTGACCTTTTACTTTAGTGCTTGTGGATTGAGAAGTCTGGAAACCACCACAGCTGCTGGTTATTCACTCACCTGAAGTCTGCTCTGACTGCTGCTGGTGCCTGGTCATGCCCTGGGGCTGGAACCCTGCTGCATGTTGCAATAGATCTTTCTTGTTGGACTGCCAGGCTGTCTTCAGTGGGAGATTTCTCTCTCTCTGTAATTTTGTGGGTTTTTAGCTTTAGAATTTGTTTAGAGTCATTTTTTTACAGGTATTGGCATTATTTGGAGCTCAAACCCTCACCAAGTTTGTGCTTCTATTCCACCCTGTTGGCTCCATTTGTCCTTCATTCTTGATGAGGACTGTGGCATTGGGAAGGTAATGCCATGACTTGTAAGTGAATTGGATTTAAGTGAAGGAGGGTTGTGCAAAGTTATCAGCCTCACTTTTTTCTCTGATGCCATCTGGGTTCAGTGGCCAGATATAGATCAGGATGACTGAAGATGGTCCCAGATACTATGGGAGGCCTTGACCTTTTTAAGATATTGAAATTTTCCAGGCTTCAGTTTGACTGAGTCAATGCCCATTTGGTGATTAAGGATAGGTCAGAAATGAATTAAAGAGTGACCTCTTTTACCTAATTAAAAAAAAATTCTGGGAGGGGAAAATCTTCAGGATTTCTGGCCAAAACAGAAACATATTTATATTCACTGTGAGCCACTAGGGACCATACAAAGACCAGGTAAGGCATGGGCTGGGACCAATTGTTGCTCAATCAATGGAAACCAGAGTGATTTGGGTTTAAATAATCTGGTCCTTAAGAAAGAAATCTAGCCTATAAACTCCAAGATCAAAATTTATGTTCCTGTGGGGAAAGCAGCCACAGACAAAGGTTATTATAACCTATATGTACTAAGAGAGAAGAAGGAAGGAAGGGCAGGAGAGGGCAGGGGAAGAGAGGGGAGGGGAGAAAAGGGAAGAAGAAGCTGTGTTGCCCAACTGGAACTTCCCTAGTGGGGCAACTAGTACTACTCACATATTGCTGTTTGTCCTTCTTTCTCAAAGAGAACCATGATATCAGGAAGGTGATGTCATGATTTGTAAATAAATTGGATTTAAGTGAAGAAGGGCTGTGCAAAGTCGCCTGCCACACTTTCTCCTCCAGAGCCATCTGGGCCCAATGGTAAGGTATTTACCATACTCATTGTGAATGAGTGAATTTTATCACAATATTTGACAGAAAGAATAAAAGCATTTCAGGGTCTACAAAGATGTATATGTGGCAGTCTGAAATGCTAGGGAATTGTTGTCTGGTGACCTCACTTTTTGGCTTAGCAACCCAATCATTGTCAGGCAGTTTCCCCTAAGAGTCAAAGAAATATAGGAGCAGCATAGGGTTACAGGTTGGAATTGACTTATTCAGTCAGTAGGGTCACTAGAACCCAATTCACTAGCATTTCAGAGTTTTTGTTGGGACTTCACAACTACCATAATGGTCTCATGACACACATAATCCACAATGTATATTAACTTTCCCCTTAACTCTACCTCTCTTCAGAACTTCCTTATTACTGTCAGGGCACCACCATTCTAACAGTCACATAGGTCTGTAATCTCACCCATCCTCATCCCATCACTCTCACTCACTTTACTGAGCTGATCAGTTGCCAAATCATGTTGTTTCTGTTTCCATGATATCCCATGTTCTACTTTTCATTCACACAGCCATCAATCTAGGTTAGGTCCTTACAAACTATGCCCAGCATTATTGTAATGTTCTCCTATTTGATCTCTCTACCTCAAGTTTTTACTTAACTAATAAATGCTCCACATGACTGCCAGAGATTTTTTTTTCTAAAATGAAGACCTGATAATGTCACTCCCTATTCTAGGGACTTCAGTGGTTCCCTATTACCTCTAGGTTCAAATTCCTCAGTTTGGTATTGAAATCTTTTCACAAACCCGTCTTACCTTTTCTTTCTTCTAAAACATTTCTACAGTCCAAGCGCACAGTCCTATTCAGCCTACCATACACATTATAATTTATACCCAATCTTACGCTTTTGCATTAACCACTCCCTGTGCCTGGGATGTACTTCCTATTCATTTCTACCTCTCAGAATCCCTGGCTTATTTCAAGACACACATACATAACCTCCTGACTTCCATAACCCAGCACTAATATACTATCTTTATGTCTATATTTGCTATTTACTTATACGTGTTCATGTTGTCTCTTCTTCTAGAATATAAACTCCTTGAGGTTAACCTTGAGCTTTCATTCCCATCATTGCATCATCAGCATTTAGAAAGTGCATGGCACATAGTAAATAATGAATGTTCATTGAGTGATTTAATGGGTGGATTTTTCCTTGGTAATTTCCCCATTCTAAAGATACCTGCTGAATGGCAGTCACCAAGGAGGTTAAGTCCAATTAAAGCGTTCTTATCTTTGTTGTGTCATGGGTCCTTTTTGTTATCTGGTGAAGCCCATGGTCTGCTTCTTAGAATAATGTTTTTAAATGCAAAATATATATATATATATATATATATATAGAATTTCAAGGAAAAAATTATTTTTAAACACACACATTTACATAAATATACGCACATACACACACACATAAATATTTTCCAATCCAAATATGTGGGTCTTTAGAAATCTATCTACAAATGTCCACAAATCAATTAAGGGAAAAGGCAATAAGTGATTGACAAAATGCAAAATAGGCATAGGACAGAAAAAGCAATTTCATGACCATAAATACAACAAGTATATATTAAGCATTTGTTATGTTCAAGGAATTGGGGATACAAAGAAGAAAAAAATATGATATTGTCTCTGCCTTCAAGAAATTTACAACGCAGTGGGAAAATCAGGCAGAAACACAAATCAGCATGGTCTATAGAATAAGACCATAGATTTAGGGAAAAAAAACATTTCAGGAAAAAAACCCTTCAAGATAATTTGAGGAGAAGGGATCACTTTTATCTGAAGGAGTCCAAAAATATTTTAATGAAGATGGTGCCTGAACTGACTCAAAAGAGGAGAAAAAGAGGAATTCCATAGGAAGAAGTTTGGATGAAGTACATTACAACCATTGCACATGAGCTCTGTGTGTGTTTGTGTGTGTGTGTGTGTGTGTGTGTGTGTAGGGGAAAACTGGAGTTTACTAGTTTTTTTCCCAGTTTTTTGCTAGTTTGGTTAGAATATTGGGTGCATGAAAGAGTATGGAAAATATATTAGTGCTATATTATGGAGGACTGTAAAATGTAAGGCTGTCATTCTTTTCCCATGAGCAATAAGTAGGATTTCACTAAAGATTTTGATGCAGTAGAATGACATGGTCCAACCTGTGTATCAGAAAACCTTTGACAGCTCCATGAAAATGGATTAGAGAAGGGAGAATCAGAAGGTAGTGAAACTACTTTAAAATCTTTTATAAAAGTTGAGGTAAGAGGTCATATAGGCTTAAACCAGGCTGAGAGCAGGGTAAACTTTGAAGATAAAGCATCTACAACATGCTGAATCAACAAGAATTGACAACTGGTGGAATTTTGTAGTGAAGGAGAGAAAAGAGTGGGAGCAGAGTCTGAAAGAATAGCAAGTGGAAAAGGTCCAGACAGATCTTTGTTAGTGATCACATGTAGGAAGCAAGCTGAAATAGATTAACAAGTAAGGACATCAAAAAGGATCCTAGAAAACAAAGTATCCACCAAAAGAAAGGATAGAACACTAAAGGAGATTATGGGCAACTATGTAAAATGCTTAAAAAGTTTAAATTGAATGAGGAATTAAAAAAAGATCATGTAGTTTGGCAATTAAGAGTTTAGTGATAACTTTTAAAGTTATTTCAGCAAATTAATGGAAAATTTATAGAATCATAGATGAAAATATTACAGATTTAGAGCTTAAAATGTTATTAAAAGTCACCTAGTCATTTTGAAAGATGAGGAAACTGAGGCATTTATTAAGTACTGATTATGTTAAGTACTGGAGATACACACACACACATATATATACATGCATACATATATAATATGCAGATGGATGTATGGATGTATACATACATATATTTTATATACACATATATACACATATCCCAAACCTACATCTGAGGAGAGTATATCATAAGGGGTGAGGGAGGCGGGGCTCAGAGAAATTAAGTGACTTGCCCAGCACTCTCTTCATGGCGCCACCTATCTGCCTTTTGGAGTCAGGGATATCTGAGTTCACATCTGACTTTAGATACTTACTAGCTATATGACCCTAGGCAAGTCACTTAACTTCTGTTTGCTACAGTTTTTTCAACTGAAAGATGTGGATAATAATAGCACAGGGTTGTTATGAGGATCAAATCAGATAATATTTATAAAATGCTTAGCATAGTACCTGGCATACAGGAGGCACACATAACAAATCCTTCCTACCATCCTTCCTTCCTTTCTTTCTTCCTTCCTTCCTTTCTTTCTTCCTTCCTTCCTTCCTTCCTTCCTTCCTTCCTTCCTTCCTTCCTTCCTTCCTTCCTTCCTTCCTCTGTTTCTTCCCTCCCTTCCTTCCTCCCTCCCTCCCTCCCTCCCTCCCTTCCTTCCTTCCTTCCTTTTTTTCCTCCTTCCTTCCCTCTTTCCAAAATCAGTCTCCTATCCTCTATACCACACTGCCCCCTCAAGGGGTCAGCTTTGGCAAGGAGGATTACCTCAACTTGTGCAATCAGAAGATACGAAAAGAAAGGATTTGTAAAAACATTGGGATGTGGAAGTGAAATAAGGGATCTCTCTAAAATGGCCTCAATCCAAGTATAGTAGGAGGCAAAGGACAGAGAAGGAATAGAGGTGGCAGGAGTAGAGTTGGGGGGTTGAGGAAAGAGGGGAAGCTTTCTTTTATTTCATAGAGTCAATATATTCTGACTTTCCCTTACTTTTAAATTCTATCACATGAATACATCTAAGGTAAAGAATACACAACTCACTACAACTACTCCTCACAGCTCAGAATCTTTGATGGCCACAAAGCTTGGGTGCTGCGGTTAGAACACAAACCCAGCGAGCGGAGCAGGGAGTCCTTGGGAGTGGGCCACATGTGGCACAGCTTGATCTTTCAGATCAGGCAGATTAAGAACATAATATTTTCTAGCCAGTCAATGCAGGGACCTCAGTAAATGATTACTTAGAGCCTAAATCCCACACCCAGTTTTCTGTCATTTGGAAAATAATCAGAGTCCACTTCCAGCAAAATCTGCCCTTGATATTTTTGGCAAGCTATTCCAGGGGCAGATGTATTCAGGGGGAAAGGAGAACAACAACAACCGTGACAACAACAACATTCTGTGTTTCAGGTGAAATCTATATTTCATAGAGTCGAACCCCATCACATCAGGTGCTAGAAACATTGTTTTAATATTACAGTGACTTAGAATGTGGAGCTATTTTACTCACACTTAGATGGAGAGAACAGTAATCGCCTACTTTATTATTCCAGTTTCACACTAGACAATTCAATTTCCATAATATTGTCAAGAGTACACTGGGAAAACCCCCCACCATTTCTGCACAATAAGTGCTTCCTAAGATAGTACAGGAAGCTGTTGGCAGAGAGGGAAAAGGTATTCCAGCATTGTTCAAGTAGGGGGATCATTAAATACCCACAGGAAACATACAGAGCGAGGAGGTGAGAGTCTAGGAGGAGTGACTCATGGACATAGATATCTGGCCAACTTTTACCCTGAAGCAGACATGCATCATCTCCTTTTCCTCCTCCTGTCTCTTCCCTTCTTATTCTCTTCCTTCTGATAGGCTCAGGGGAGGGGGACTGGTGTAGAAGAATGAACTCAGTGATGGAGACTGCAATAATTTGTAATGGAAATGCCAGGGTGGAGTGAAAGAGGCTGTGAGGTTTGTTACCTTTGAAATCAAAGCTGCTATGTTAATTCAGGAGCTAGTCAACTTGTGGCCTGTTGCACTGAGGGGTTGTGTCAGTGTCAGCCCTGGGCAGAGTTGCAAAATCAATTGACTTTGTCCTTGGCCCATCCTACTTCAATTTCTCAAGCTTTCACAAAGCCTGGCTCTTCTCTCTTGCCATCTGAGAATATGCTATGTCCTGCCTCAAGTAACCAATGTCCCCAAACTGTCCTGATTCCCTCCTTGTTCCTTCTCCCTCCACCAAAAAAAAAATCAAACTACTTATTTTCTGGAATATACATACATACATACATACATACATATATATATACATATATATATATGTATATATACAAATTTATATATATAAATACATTTCTACATGTATATATGAATAAAAATATAAATAGATGTATGTACATGTATATGTATATGTAATGTTATATATGTATATGCCTACATACAGTGAACATTATAAAAATATCACATTTTGAATAAAAGTCATATAAACCAAGAGATTTCAATTTTGTATAAACAACAGGAAACTGAATCAAATTACTGTAAACACTTTTACAACTCTATATGATACATGACAGTTTTAGATTTTTATAGGTTTAAGTTTATAGGTTAAAAGATTAAGGAAAGTCAGAAAACCTCAAGGGTGTTGAAACTTTTTGCAGTTTCCAGGTTTTCATTCTATTTGAGATATTTATATTATATATTCTAAAACAATTTGCCTCAAAAACAATCCTTTTGATTTCATAAAAGTCAAACTAGTCCTAATTTTCAAGGTTTTTCCAAGATGGTGTCAGAGTTGTTCATCTTTATTGCTACCTAGCTATTGTACATAGAGCACTGTGCTAGGAACCGAGGGAGGTTGCAGGTGTAAATAAGACAAAGTCCCTTACCTAATAGAGCTTATTGTTCAAAAGGGAGCTAAGTATAAGAAAATACTATAGCAGATCAAAGAAGGAAGGTCATGGAGCCGGGGGAGGGAGGGGTCATGAAAGGCTTCTAGCAGAAGTGTTTGGGTATTTGTTGGGAAGCAACTTCCATTAAAACAAAATATTTCCATGAAATTAAAAAAAATATAAAGTGAAAACAAAACAAATAAAACCACCGTGCATTTATGGTTCTCTTGTAGAAGTCAGAGCCCATCCTCTACCAAATCTTGTCTTTAAGTCTGTAAATATTCTTATTATAACCCATTTACAACATCCATTTTTCTTTGCACAATTGTTTTAAAATCTATGGTTAAAACTCTGTTTTCCTTATTGATTGTTTATATCCAGTTTTAAATCTTATGTTGGTTTCCCACCGACATATGTCTGTGGTACCCACCACCCTCCTATGCCCATTAGCAATATCTGCTCCAGAAAACAAACTTCTTTGAATTCTTGTTTAAGAGTGATTAGAAATTTTTTTTGGAAGACTCTGTCAAAATGTCAAGCCATGCATTGGTAAGTCAAAATCATTTTTTTAAATGTACCATTTATTCCTTTTCCTTCTATTCAAGATTTGACTGGAGTTTAAAACTATGAAAAGATAGGAAGAAAGCAGACAATGACAAACTGAAGTCCAGAGTAGAGTCCAGAGTAATCATATCCAAATTGCCTTTAACCTACAGGTGCTATCAATTCTTGTGAGTTTCTTTGAGGAGCTAACACAGCTAACAGGAAAGCTAATTGCTATCTAATGATAATTGAGAATTCTATGACTTTAAGTACTAGTACAGCAGAGTAATTAAATTTGATCCTAAAAAATGATTTATTTCTTGGAGGAGAATGTTAATGAAACTCCCTTTGATTTTTAGTGGGGGGAGTGAATTCCACACCAGTAATATTCTTAGTATTATCTTGAAATTTTGCTTTCCTTTGAAGCAATAAAATTATTCTACTTACATTTTATTGCACCAAAAATATGTACAAATAATGAAATTCAAAATTAAGTTCATTCTTTTTCCAGGATACTGTGACTGTCAAAGTGGTTAATTACTATTGAAACATTTGCATATATCCTTTTCTTCACACGATCATTTCAATACAGAAAATAGCAACAAAGTACTTGTTCATTGATATCCTCCCAACTTTAAAATTTTCTCTTGTTCCAATAAGATATAATCATTAAAATGTTATATAATTACACCTTATAGTCGTATTGTTAGAAGATTTTTAGGCCGGCAAACACCGACAGATGGTGGAAGCGGCTGTGGAGAGCACGAAGGCTGGGACAGGGCTGCCCCAGGGACTCCCAGGCACGGGAGGATCCTTGCCCTTAGGCCCAGGGCTCAGCCTGCCTGGGAAGAGCTGAGAGTAGTCAGGAGCGACTGAAAGAGATGAAGGTGGAGATGGCGCTGTTTGAGCAGGAAGTCTTGGGGGCTTCCATATCTGGGATTCCAGCCCCAGTTGCACGAGCTGTGCAGCCTGCACCTGTGATCCACCCAATCATTGCCACCAACATCTACCAGCAGGTCCAGCAGAGCCTGGAGGCCCAGGCAGCAGCAGCAGCCACAGTAATTGCTCCCATTGTAGGTCCTCCTTGCCCCTTTGTGGGTCCTGTTGGTTTTGGCCCTGGAGTTGATAGAGGTCATCTCCACAGCCCTGAGGCCTGGAATGCCATGTTCCTTCACTGGGCGGCAGTGCCCCAGCAGCATTCCCCCATCCTGCGCCCAGCCTTCGTTCCCCATGTGCTGCAGAGAGCAGCATGGACTAGACCCCATGGCTCTTTGGCCCCCACATCAGACCCTGGTTGGACCTCCCACACCTGGTCCCCCTGGACTTCCCATGATGTTGCCACTGATGGCCTGAGCACCAGGACCCCCACTTGGCACAATGGAGACCCTGAGGCCTCCCCTGAGGAGCCTTCAGTCCCTCCGGAGCTGGGCCTAGGCCTGCGCCTGGGCCTGATGCTGGTGCTGAAAGAGAAAGAAGAAGCTGCTGCTGTTGTTGTGGCAGCTGCTGCAGCTACAGGGCTAGAAGAAGCAGTCACAGCTGTAGGGGGCCCAGGAGCCTCCACAGTCATTGGACCCAGCCTCCCCCGCCATTGGCCATGGCCTTGCCATTGCCTCTATCCCTGGAAGTCGTTTGAGGCCTGCTTCCACTTCTGGGGATCCCTGAGCTCCTGTCCCTCAGGCCTCGACCCTGGCCCCGCCGAGGCCTGAGCCCCAGCAACCACCAAGACTCATGGCCCTCGAGGTCCCAGAGCCTTTGAGTGAGGACAAGAAGAAAGGAAAGCCAGAGAAGCTAAAACGTTGCATCTGAACAGCAGCTGGCAACAGTTGGGAAGACCCCAGCCTCCTGGAGTGGGACAGCAGATGACTACTGGATCTTCTGTGGGGACCTGGGCAATGAGGTGAACGATGACATTTTGACCAGAGCCTTCAGCCGATTCCCCTCCTTCCTCAAAGCCAAAGTTATCCCGGATAAGCGCAGAGGCAAGACCAAGGGTTATGGCTTTGTCAGTTTCAAGGACCCAAGTGACTATGTTAGGGCCATGAGGGAGATGAAGTATGTGGCTCATGCACCATCAAGCTATGAAAGAGCATGTGGAAGGACTGCAAACCTGCATGTTGTTTGGAAGAAGTAAAAGGAGAAGAAGAAATTAGGGCTTAGATAGCCCAGACCTCCAAGGATCCCCCTTTACCCTGTGATGGCCTTGCCCCTGCCCCCAATCTGAATAAATTTGAAATTCTTTAAAAAAAAAAAAGATTTTTTTACCCAAATCATCTACCAAAGGTTCTTAAGATATTTTGTGTCATGGCATTTTTAGCAGTTTTTTGAAGTCTGCAGATGAGGAAACTGAAACAAATAGATATTAAATGACTTGTTCAGGGTAATGTAGCTATTAAGTGTCTGAAACTGAATTTGAACAAGGTTCTTCCTGACTCTGGGCCAGAATATCACAAAATGCACCCCCAACTGTCCATATGTAGTACTAGGGAAAATTCAACACTCATGCCATTAAGTATAACATTAGGTAAAGTGTGATGAGAAAGAAGAGGAATCCAAATAAAGTGTTCCAGATAATTTGAAGCAAGAAAGAACACTCTTAGTTAAGGGACTGAGACTTTGTTAGTTTGTTTGGGGAGACTTTATGGAGGAGGTACCACTTGAACTAAACCTTGAAGGAAGAGGAAGATTCTGGGAAGTGGTCAAAGTACAAATCAGATAAAGCAGCTGGCTTATGCAAATGTCAGGACATAGTATGTCAATTTCAGCAAATAACTGTTAGTCTACTTTGAGTAGAATTTAAAATATATGAAGGGAGTAATATGAAATGAGACTGGAACAGTCTGGGATCAGATTGTGGAGATCATCAAATGCTGGGGCAGATACTGTATTATGTTTAAAAGCAATAGGGAGCCACTGGAAATTTTTGAGCAGAAGAGGAACATGGTCAAAATATTGTATTATTGTATTGGCAATATTGGCAGCTGTTTAAAAAATAGAGGGCACGGGGGGGGGGCTGGCAAAATCAATAAGAGGACTATTACAAAAGAGCAAATGAGATTTAAAAAAACAACAATATTTTCATTCTATACCTACTACTCCACTAATGCAAACCAGAACCCTACCATACCTTAGTAGATGTCTTAATGAGCTTCTGTGACTAAAATAATTCATTACCTAAGGGCCATATTTCTGCTGATGATTATTTGAACACAAATAGACCGGTCCTTGGAAATCAAATACATAGTTGATCACCAGGCCCATACTCAAAGTCTTCTGGTAGTGTCCGTCAGAACCTGAATGTGAACCTTTTAGAGCATCTCTGCACCATGATGAGGCATCAGAATAAGACTTTAATGAAGAAGACATAAAAGAATTTTAAAATGTATCTTGAATTCAATATTAAAATGAATAAGGAGCCAGAGGATTGATGGAGTCTATGCATGACTCCAGCTCAAGATAAATACACATAATTGTCTGACAGTGAATGTCACCATAGAATACAGAGATTAAAACTATTGAGAAATCAATGTGATGAGTGCCCTTGAAAAGGTTAAGGCTCTCAAAAAAGCAATTTGAAATTGTCATTAGCAATGGTATTCTGGAGGGAGAAATGTAATTGTGTGGTATTTTGAAGTAAATCTGTGTCTTGCCTTGTGTCTATGAGGAAAGAAAAAGAAAGGGGGAAAGGGAAAAGGGAAGCAGAAGAAGAGAGATAGAAGAGAGAGGGGGGAGAGGGACTTTGTTTCATGGGACCCCAAGTTTTGCATAAGCTTTGTTTTTATTTTAATTTTTTTTATTGTAGATAGTGGCAGAGCCTTCCGGACTCTTTAGGTGTGATAGAAAAATGTATACTTCATGTTGTAAGAAATGTTGCACAACAGTAGGAAGTTGTAGAATAGAAGGAAATTGCTGTAAAATCTGGATCAAAGAAGTAATATGATTAAAGTGACGTTTTAGAAAAGTTATTTGGCTAACAGTTGATAAGAATAGTTTGCTGGAGGCAGAGGAGAAAGGTCTCAGGTTATTCAAATAATCCAGGAATAATATGATGTCACAAGGGTGTTGACAATAGGAAGGAAAAGGAAGTGTGAGAAAATAAGACATTTTGAAGAAAGTAGTAAGACTTTGTACAAAACATCAAGTCATTCTAGATAGATTGAATCTTCCAATTATTTCCCAGAACCCTTCCTGAGGCACAGGAACCACGTGTCTGTAGTTTGAGGGATTTACCACTAGATGGTGATCTTTTTTTTTTTAACATAGCTAGAAAAATCTGAGAGCTTCATCTGTGCTGAAAGCATAAAAAATATAGCAACAATGGCTCTCTACAAGGCATAGCCTGCAACATTTGTAGCTTGGGCAACACAAAGTGAACATTTCTTAACCTTGAACAACGTGGGATCCTGAGAGGGAGTAGGAAATGTCTAGGGAGATGAAACTAGATTAATGAACTCACCTTGGGGGAAGGAAAGGAGAGGAAGAAGGAAACATAGAGAAACACTGTCAAGTAGCTTGAATCAAACAATCATCCATAATTTACAAGTGCTTATCATTTACTGGGCACAGTGTAGGCACTGATGATACAAAGACAAAAATGAAACAGATCTTGTCCTCAAAGAGCTTGCATTCTATAAAGTATAATATACTTAAATAATATGATAAATGCGAGAATGTAATAAGGCATAGTAACATAAAATAACTTCTTATTTTAACTAATTCTTGCTTTTAAAAGCCATTTAAGAATTATACATAAAATACTTTTTATCACTGAGAAATTTCCACAGATAGATATTAATTTTGAGAAATATTCTATGTGAAATTAAAATAGATATCAACGTACACATATTAGCACAGAGAACATCTAGGTATTGCAAGTACCTGGCTCAGCTTATATACATCTGCTTTACTTTTTTCAACTACTATTCACTAATAAAATACAAGAATGCTCCAAAATCAAAGAGGAATGCTAGCTAAATTTCATTCTGCATCTTTATGAGAATATCTAGGAAATCTTAACATATACTGAAGGGCCCTGCAGGTTTTAGTTACAGGCTTAACTGCTTATGTAGGTTTAATGAGTAAAAAGTAAGCATGAATTTGGTTAGATTTTGACATCTCAATTAACTAGCTACTACCTTACAGTTAATTCATGTCTCTGATTAATAGCTGTTCAAGTGACTTGTACTAATAAGGCAGGACTCTTCTACTCTGCATTTATGTATAACTGAATGTAGAGGGAAGAAGAGAGCAACTGCTTAGCCTAGTTGAGTTTCTTATCACTTAATCCTTTGCCTTTTCCCCCCAATCAGGGAAAGAGTTGACATAGAATAGAAATATATGTGTCCATACCTTTAACTCATGGCTTTTAATTCTGAATCTACTAAGTTTCTGCTTGGTTAAGCTCCTAGTTCCTCCCATTCCTTACATTTTCACAGATTATAAATGATAAGGATATTTCAAATGTTTTACAAAGTCTCCTATGTGTCTATAATATTACTAACAGACAATGTATCTAAGCAAAAAAAATCAAGGTTATTATTAAAATAGATGATATCCAAAATTATATTTTTACTACTGGTAAATTTTTCTGAACTCCAGAGCTACATATCCAAAGGCTTATGAAGTTAACTTTCTGAACTTACTCCCATCTTAAGGTCAACATGTCTAAACCACGGAGTATCTATCTGCTTTAATTTGTTCTTAATTTGTAGAATCACTTGCCAGTGATGCCACCACTGCGTCAGGCTAATTTGTCCATAAATTTGGGGATATATTTTATTCTTCCCATCTCTTTTCATATCCAATAAATTACCAAGTCCTGTTCATTCTACCTCAACAAATCTCAGTGCTCCACACCTATTTCTATTGTCCCCTCTATGCATAGTACAAATCTCACTAATAATTACTATAGCCTCCTTACAAGTTTCCCACCTCTACCTTCTCCCCCTCTAATCTATCCTTCACACCAACATCTTAACAGTCTTTTACATGTACAAAACTGTTCATATCAGTTCTTTACTTTGAGAACTTTGAAGGCTCTCTGTTACCTAAAGTGAAAACATCTTGACCCAACAAGCTAGCACCACCCTACTTTTCAAGTCTTATCTTAAATGGTATTGTTAGATTACGTATAAGCTATGTCATAGAGAAATGGATTATTCTGGCCAGCCCTACACCTAATACATGTTATACTTAAAATCTTCTCTAGGTTTTTGTTCATGTGATTTCCTACATTAGAGATCTACTTTTACTACCCTCCCCCACCATATTTGTCTGTTAAATTCCTACTTATCATTTAAGCCCTATTTTGAATTTCATCTGTTTCATGGAGCAAGTGTGCTGGACTTAAGATCAGAAGACTTGGGTTTGAATCCCAGTTTTGCCACTTATTTGTGTCACTTCACTTAACCTCTCTGGGTCTCAGTTTCCTCAACGGTAAAATGAAGAAGCTGGATTAGATGACTTCTGAGGTCCCTTCCATCTCTAAACCTATAATCCTATTCCTGTTCCTATAGTTAGTAATAAATGTTTAAACTCAAATGTCCCATAGCCCTTTATTCTTCAATTCTCTGTTGACCTATCTTTTAACATTGTTTGCTGTGGGTTTCTGTGTTGGTGAAGTATTCCCTTTAGGAACTTCAAACTGTATGAGGATTGGGGAGAGATGTCTTATCTAATTTTAAAAAATCTATCAATGCCTTTCACGAGATGCTTAATAAAAACTTAGAAAGTGAACAAATAAAATGAAGAATAACTAGATATTTGGGAATCATTATCTATCATTTGGTAACATTATATAAAATTAGTATTCCATCTGTTTCACCCCCCCCACACACCTTAAGGTTTCTAATGAAGAGGCTAACATTTTAAAAAGCCACTTAGGGGAATATAAGTTTAGACGTAAATGTAGAAAGGACCTCAGAGATCATCTTGATCGGATGAGAAAACGGAGTCCCTGAGAAACTGAATTCCTTTCTTATTGATTGGTTGAATAACTAAATGTGAAACTTTACACATGCAGTAAGTAACAGAGAAAGGATTTGAATCCAGTCATCTGAACACATATCCACTGCTTGTGAGAAACTAGAACATTCATTTCCAAAGACATCCATTTCTAGAGAACCAGACTTCTCATGAAAGGTATTAAATTGGAATTTTTTAAAAAAGATATATATATGTGTGTATACATATATACACACATACATATATATATATATATACACACACACATTGTATACAGTTTAAATTTTTTTCTTTACATTGAAGCAATTTCCTACCTGTTTTTTCTTGCAATTTTTGTAGAATTTTTAATTTTTTTTGTAACAAAAAATACCAATTAAACAAAAACACCTGATACAGAAACTTAGTCTGTATATAATATTCTGCCCTAGTATAATGCCATGTCTCTGCCATGATGGAGGAGATAGATTTTGTTATTCCTTTTTAAGGACCTTCATTTTTGTTCATTATACAGAGTTGAACTTCCCTAAATGACTTTGATGGGCAGCTAGGTGGTGCAGTAGATACAGCACAGAGCTTAGAATTAGGAAGACTCATCTCAATGAGTTCAAATCCAGCCTCAGATACTTATAAACTATGTGATCTCAGTCAAGTCACTTAAACCCTGTTTGCCTCAGTTCCTCAGGTGTAAAAATGAGTTGGAGGAAAAAAAACGGCACACCACTTCCATGTCTTTGTCACGAAACCCCTAAAAGGAGGTCATGAAGAGTTGGACACAACTGAACAATAACAAACCAATGTTTATGTTTCAGTTCATTCTGTGAAGATTAGCAAAGGTGAGACCAGAAGGGAACATTGAATCTTGGAAGTGCTATGGGCATATGGGCACAATGATGCACTCTTGGTGATGCTGTGAAATGATATAACCATTTTGATTTAAATTTGAAATTACATAAGAAAAGTTAGTAAACCACCCATACTCTTTGACTGTGCAATCTCAATTGTAGCCACATTTTCCAAGGGCAAAAAAAAAGACCAAAAAATTAAGGTCAGTGATACAATAACAAGAGCTAAGATTAATATATAATTTTAAGGTGTGTAGAGCAATATTTCATTGTTGAAACAAAGAATCAGAAACAACATGGGGATGCATAAACTAGGAAATGGCTGAAAATATACATATCAATGCAATTGAATATTATTGCTCACTAAGAAATTATAAATATGAGGAACTCAGAGAAATTTGTGTAGAATTGGATGAATTGATGCTTTTTTCACTCTGGTCACCTCCATGTTACCATGAAGTGACAGAAAAACAAAACTTCAGTAAAGAATCACACGGTTTTGGATATAAGATCATAGGAACACAGATTTAGAGTTGGGAGTGATGTGAAAGATTAAATCCAGTTATATATTCCTTTACTTTCTGATTGTTTGAAACCATTGGTTTCTCCAAACTGGTTAAAGTTCCCTGAGAAGGGTCCCATGCTTTAAGAATATTTGCTAGATGCCTTGAAGACATTGTGCTTGGTGCTGTGGCTATAAAGACCAAAGTAAACTTATCTCTAAATTTAAGGCATTTATATTCTCTTTTTGTAGACACACCAAACTAAGTAACCATATTTTATAAGCTTAAAACATACATTTTCTGGCAGATACCTCCACAATGTGTGTCCTGAATGAGAGTAATAGACAAGCTTTTTGGTTAGAACATATAGCATGTGACCATCAGATTTTGTCACTAGAAATATCAAAGCCATCATATCTGTGATACTTAGTGAATTGGGATTGTATATTTTTATATGCATTCTTAGAGATGCAACATACTATACTGATTAGAGAATTGGATTTGGAGTCAATAAGACTTACATTCTAATTTGACCTCCAAAACATACTAACTTTATAATCACGGACAAATCTCTTAACTTTTTAAACCTCAGACCATGGTTAGATGCTTATATACTCATTAATAAGTGGTCTAGCATTCCAAAAAATCATTATTATTGAAGATATTAATGGAATGATGTTTCTTGATGCTTATTCATTTTTATATAGTTCTCAGATTTTTGTGGCATTTGTATTTTTGTCATGATGCTTACTGATGATATTCATCCCATTACAATTTGTTGAAACATTAGAATTCCTATGACATATTAGTCACTTAGGAGAAATAATCATGTAAAATTTGAAATCTATACTGTCCCAGAAACAAAAGAGCTTTATAATCAAATACCCAGCACCAAGCCTGGTAGGTATTAAAAAAATTTTTTTTGACCTGTAGACCAATAGGTATATTGAGCCAATTGCTAACTATGTGACTTTGGGTGAATCATTTTTACTTATTTGGGCATCAATTTTCTCATGGATAAAATAAAAGGGTTGGACTAAGGTACTGTCACCATGGTCCTTCTTGATCAAATGAAATTAAATATGCAAAGCCCTTTCCACATGTAATAGTGGTTAATTAAAGCTCATTCCCTTTCATTCCCCGCCCCCCAACATCACCATTTGCCTGAATTAGAAGTAGAAAGAGGATTTGTCCTGTGTTTCTTCCCTCCTCTCTACTTAGAAACCTCACTGCCCATCAACACTATGGCATGCCCTTTGAAGAAAATGGAAAGTAGCTCTTCATCCATCTATTCATACAAGCTATTTATTAAACCCTTGCTAAATACAAAGCAGTATTTCATTAAAAAAAGGTTGTATACTCCTGTCAGGTATGACCTTGTACAGGGTTTTTTGGTATGACCTTCAGAACACTGTTAAACTAGGAGCTATGCAGAATCCTGGATCCAAGGCCACAGCCAGTAGTACTGCAAGCAATGCTACTTCCTTTCCATATTGCTGATTGTAGCCTTGAATCTAAGAAATAATATGAAAGAATCAAAAATAATACTTCTATATATGTACTTTGTTCTGTGTATATGTATATGTGTTTACACATACATAAATACATGGGCATATACATATATATGTACATATGTATATGTATTTTTGGGAACACACTAAGGAGAAATGCACGCAAATTGATTTATAAAGAAAAATGGGCAACATCGAGTCAATTTGACAGAGAGATACACGGAAAGGATCATTAAATTGCCCACAGTCTCTCAGTGGTAGGTACTGCAAGAGAATGACAGCTCTTGGCATTCAAACTCTGTTCATGTGCACTAAATGTGGTGACTTGCTCAGAAAATCCAGTGTATGACGACAGTGGTGAGCCTTTTTTGATTGGAGCTTAGGCAATTTATTTTTTGACAATACATTCCAGGAAAACAAAAGAAAACATATAGCAGGTACTTCAAATCACAGTTCACTTTTCCTTGGAGAAACGGCAAAGAGAACAGCAGGAACTACCAATATTTTAAAAATATTTTACAATTATATGTTAAGTTTATGTCACAAATAAGCCTCTGTGAGGCTTACTATATTTTTTTCTAAATAAATACTAAATCATATATTCAATTGAATCGGGGGTGGAGGGAGGAGGTGGGGTTCGAAACCAGACCCTTTGCTGTCTACAAATGACTTCAGCTACACACTACTCTGCAGTTCCTGTCTGTGCAATTTCCTTTTATTAATGTACAAACAAAACATGATGAATTAAACATGCTATTGCATGTACTTTTTGGCAAGCATCAAAGATGAGGTAATTGAATACAGTTATTATTTCCAGCTGTACCATTCTAGCTCATAGTGACATTTAAATAATGCTAGAGTTAAGTAAAGTAGGTGTTTGGGTTTGAATAATGCTGTCCCTGAAGCTGCCTAACTCAGTAATTCAGACTAATTATTTCAGATGATTCCATTGTCATATACAGAAGTGGCACACTCCATTTAAATAATTCCTGATATGAGATAAGTGAAAACTACTACTGCACAGTGCAGTTATAAGCCGATTTATTCCATACTCTTCTGCTGGGTTTGAGTTGTGCTATAGAGAAATGTACCTCTCTTGGTTTTCTATAATTCAGCTCCAGATAACCAGAGAAAATAAACTGGAGGAAAGAAAGCAATATAATGGAACATAATTTAATGAACATATTTACATTGAGAACCACTTTTTTAACAGAAAATTTTCTTCCTTATTCAATAGTTGTTAAATTATTCCCAAGATTTCTGGTGCAATTTTCTTTTGGCCCTCTAATTAAAGACCACCAAATTTTATTGGTCCCAAGGCTGACTATTAAATAGGAGTGGCTGTACTTGTTCATTTTTTTCTTTCTGAGAAACTTACTGTGTATTCAAGTTTATGTTAAGGAAAAGGCTTAAAGAGTATAACCTTCTTTTCTTTAAAAAGCATTCACTACATGATTACAAATCTCTCATTTTAATCATAAAGCCGATAGACATATCCTGGGTCTATTTTTTAATTAGTAAAACATTTAATACTAACATCTTTATATACTAAAAAGAATAACCATGAAAAGCATGTCATTGAACTTTAAATGTTTTTTTTAGAAATCACACTTTTAAAATAAACCATAAAATTTTATTATATTTTGAAAATGTGAGAACAACCAAATAAATATATTTGTAATCATGAGACCATAGGAATATAATAGATATCCTACTTGGATAATAATATTAAACCAAATTTATTATTTCTTTACTTTGGGAGTATAGCAAAATCTGGTAAAAGAGTATGCTATCAAGAGTAAGACCAATTTTAAATTAGTCCTGAATTCCTCTTTTTTTATGTGGCAATAGTCCTTCCTCTCCTCAACAATATGGAACGATTTTAGCATTTACAAGTTTCTTATTCCAAACTGAAGGCAAACCCTAATAGTATATGGTGCCCTGCAACTCAGCTAAATCTCCATCTTCCCATTTCCAAATAAAGTTAATGAAGTGCACTGTTAAAATCCATAAGTTTCAGGGCAAGAGCCTTTTAGAATAATTTACTGGCTCATGTACATAAATGTTCAGTATGTACTTAAAATGTACATTTTAGAGGCTGATTGTTTTATACATACATCAAATAAAAAACATTCATTGAACTAGCAAAGCATTGTAGGAAGCATGCTATTCATCACTGGGGATTCTAGAGAATTATTTCAATCTTTTCAGTTTATCTAGTATTCAGTTTAACTAAAAAAAATACAGGATACCCTGTTCAAATATAAACTTTTCATGTATTTATTTTTCCATCCTAGAGAATCATTTGGAACTGGAAAGAGAAGGTTTTGTTTTGGAAAACTACCTTCCAGTTTGTCGATTAATATTAGAGACTGCTCAGAACATATATTTAACTATTAAGGGGCATATTACTTGGGTTATTCTAATATATCAGCTTTCATTAAGAAAAACTGAATAACCACAAACTAACCTTGTTGAAATAATAAACTTAGGCTGCAGAAGTTCCATACATTTGATCTCTCCATTACCTTGTATGCACTCAACATTCATCTTTTAGGATTTTATTTTTGTACCTCTTATGCTGCTGCTATTGTTATATAGGCATCCAGGTTTTGTCTGTGTCTTGTGAACTTCTTGAGGAAAAGGACCCATCAGTTGAATCTGTCCAAGACTAACTGTTGATGATAATGTTCTTCTGCTACAATGCATGAAGAACCATCCATCATCAAAATCATTTCCCACATAATGTTTTTATTTGGGGCAACATAATTTTTAAAGTGAATCTGAAAATTGTTGTTCTTGCACTCTGCTATAATTTTAATAATGGGAAGTCAGTTTGATTAGAACACCGTGCTTATGGAATCACAGTGCAATCCCCTCATATGTCTTTTATGGAAGCCTTCATTCCAACCAGTCACCTTGCCAATTTCCATTGGGGAAACTGAGCCAAAGGCTATGAGTGATTTGTTGAAAATACATCACCACTACTTGAGAAAACAATGCAAATCAATCAGGTGATGTCTCTCTTAATTTATATCTCAACCACCCTAGTTTGGACCCTCATCTCTTCTCACCTAAAATGTTCCAATAAGGAAAACTCCTCACTGGTCTCCCTGAATCTGGTCTCATCTCTCCATTCCATCCTTTAGACAGTTCCTGAATCAATATTCCTAAAGCACACAGCACTGAACATTTCATTTTGTTTAAGGAACTTCAGGCATTCCCCACTGAATCTCTTTTAAAACACATACTTCTCACAGTACATCACAATCTGATTCCAAATTATCTTTACAGGTTCATTTCCTGGCACTCCTCCTTTAGAGAGAGCTGGATAGAACAACGGGCCTGGAGGCAGGTAAATCTGAGCTCCAATTTGGTCTCAGATGCTTATTAGTTGTGTGACCCTGGGTGAGTCACTTAATCTCTGTTTGCTACAATTTCCTTACCTGTAAAATGAGGACATAGAGCACCTTCCTTATAAGGATGTTGTGAGGATCAAATGAAATAATATTTGTAAAAATGCTTAGCACAATGCCTGACACATGGAAGGCACTATTTAAATGCTTATTCCCTTTTTTCCCCTTCTGCTCCTCTTGCATATTATATTCCAAACCAAGTGGCCTGCTTCTTCTACAAACACAACATTCTATCTCCCACTGGACTACATTTTCTCCTCACCTCTGTTTCTTGGAACCTATACCTTTCTACCAAATCTAAAAGTCACTTCCTACAAATGACTTTTCTAGGTACCCTCAATTGTTAGTGTCATTCCTGAAATGATTTATTTTGTATATAGTTTTCTATGTATCTGCTATTTTCCAAGTTGTTTTTGTTCAGCCATTCAGTACTGTCCAACCCTTTGTGAACCTGTGAATCATAGAATGTCAGTGCTGTCTATGAGATTTTCTTGGCAAAGTTACTGGAGGGGTTTGCCATTTTTTTCCTCAGTAGATTAAGGCAAACAAAGGGTAAGTGACTTGTCCAGAGTGACACAACTAGTAATTGTCTGGGGCTGGATTTGAATTCAGGTCTTCCTGACTTTAGACCCAGAGCTCTATTCACTGAGCAATCTAGCTGCCTCCAATTTTCCCCAGTACCATGATGTAAAACTCCTTGAGGGCAGAGATTATCTTTATTTCTAGATCCTGGCATATAGCATATTGTTAACAATAGTAGTTAAGTTTAATTAAATACCTGTGTAAGAGTGAAAAGTAGTGTCATCTTCATATATAAAGCACCAGAGCATTAAATGTAAAATAAAATTTAAAAAGTAATTATTAAAAGTTCCTATAGCACAAACATCTCCTAGTAACTTTACATCTCCTCTAAAGTAGAAACACAGTGACCATATCCGAAAGCAGGATGCCAATGTGCACATTGTTCCTCATGTCTCTTTTGAGAGGAGGGCAATGTATTTCATCACTAGCTCTTGGCAACCAGTGTTGGTTATTGTCTTTAATCTGTGTGAAGCTGACAACCAATGTTGTTTTAACACATGTTATTCAACTTGTTATGTATATTGTTCACCTGGTTATGTTTTCTTCACTCTGTATCAGTTCTCATCACTTTAAACTCATATTTCTCTGGATTCCTCTTTTATCTTTTCTTACAACAGGATAACTTTTTATTTCATTCATATGTCACAATTAGTTTTGTTCCTACCTCCAACCAATAGGCATCTACTTTCTTTGCTTTCTGCTGCCACAAATTCTGCTGTGATTTTTTTTTTTTTGCATTTACACAACCTTTCTGTCTGAACTCTTCAGGGTAGACATGCAATAGGGATTCATAAAGTCAATTGTCATTGTTCTTTCAGTTTTTTACTTCACAAAATAGTCAATTTGTTCTCAAACCACTCTGACCATCAGATCTTTAGCAGCTGTCATATTTTTGGTGGATTTTTTTGAAAAAAAATGTTGCACATGAACTAATATTAAAGATTATACCTGAATTTTATGTGAATAATTTCAAGATCATACTTTTTAACTGTTGCAAATGATTGTGCATGGAACCTCTCATATTGTAGAATGAAATATAATCTTAGTCAAGAATTCCTTTAGGGAATTCTGGGGGCGGAGCCATGATGGCGGCGTAGAAGCAACAAGGCTCCGCAGCCTCCACACAACCACCCTAAACACCCATAAAATATGACCCCAGGCAAAGTCTAAGAATCTCAGACTCACAAAAATACAGAAAACACATCTCTTGCTGAAGGCAGCTTGGCAGCAGGGGCTCACGGCGGCAGACCAGGAGCGGAGGCCAGCCAGCCCAAAACCAAAACATGGCCAGGCCAGGCCCCAGGGAGGTCAGGAGGAGTCAAGCCTCCCAAGCCGCAGCTTGAGTCTACTTCAGAGAAGATCTTTGGCACCAGAGGGGATCTTCACATCCAGCACAGCAGGCTTAGAGACAGTCAGTGAAAGTGAAACTTTGAAACTTAATTTGGGGAAGGAAAAGCAGTTTGGCCAGTCTGCCCCCAGGGCAAGGAAGCAGTGGGGAAAGGGCAGGAACTGCTGTACCCAGCAGCTGCCTCCACTGGGCTGCTTCAAAGCCCTTGGCCTGCGGACTCCACAGGGGGGCTGAATCATTTGATCGGGGCCAAGTGCTCTTGCATTGAGCGGTCTGGATCCGGATCGTGGTCTAGGGTGGTAGTCCTGTGGTGCACTTTCAGCAAGCCAAAGCTGGGGGGGTGCTGCAATACCCCCCTAATAGCACCGGCAGCTGGGAAAACCCCAGTGATTTGGAACAGACTTTCCCCCCCCAGAAGCAGAATTTCACAGAGATAAAAAAAAAACCCCAACCAATTAATTGACTGGCCAAGAACAGCAATAAAACTCTAGAATCCTTTTTTGTGGACAAAAAGGATCAAAGCATGGAACGGGAAGAAGACAACACAGGCAGAAATCCCACACCAAATGCTTCCAAGGCACTTGAAGAATTCCTAGCAGCTATACATCGACTGAATAAAGACTTTGAAAAACAAATAAGAGAAGTGGAGGAAAAATTGGGAAGAGAAATGAGAATGATGCGAGAAAATCATGAAAAGAGAGTCAACAACCTGACTGAAGAAAACAACACTTTAAAGAATAGATTAACTCAAATGGCAAAAAAGGCCCAGAAAGCCAATGAGGAGAAGATTGCCTTAAAAAGTCAAATTTCCCAGATAGAAAAAGAATCTCAAAAGCATTCTGAAGAGAATAATTCCTTCAGTATTAGAGTGACGCAAGTAAAAGCTAATGACTTTACGAGAAACCAAGATACTATTAAACAGTAACAAAGAAATGAAAAATTAGAAAGCAGTGTGAAATATCTCCTTGAAAAAACCACTGACCTGGAAAACAGATCCAGGAGAGACAATGTGAAAATTATTGGTCTACCTGAAACCCATGACCAGAAAAAGAACTTGGAAAGCATCCTTCAAGAAATCCTCAAAGAAAATTACCCTGATGTTTTAGAATCAGAGGGCAAAATAGAACTTGAAAGAATTCACTGATCACCTGT
>CM053594.1:306969171-306997478 GCA_028646575.1 Pseudocheirus occidentalis
TTTTACATGCAACTGGGAAATAAGATATACAGGCAGTGGGGCATAGAAATACATCTTTCCCTACTAAAAAGTTGCGGGGGAGAGAGAGAAGGAGGAGGACATAAGAGAGAGCAGATCAGGGGAGGGGTTATTCAGTAGGCTCACTATCTTGGGGTAGGGGAGTTGAGAAAGATGGGAGAAAACTTGTAACTCAAAATCTTGTGGAAATGAATGTTGAAAACTAAAAAATAGATAAATGCATTTTTAAAAAATCCTCACAAATTGACCCCATCTTACTTTTCTTGTCATATATCTTACTCCCCAACCTGTGTTATGATCTAATCATGAAGGTGTTCTTTCAATTCCTTGCATGAGACATTCCATGTCTTGACTTTTTTCATCTACACTGACTGTCCCCATGCTTGGAACTCCCCCCCCTCCTCATCTCCCTATTTGCTGACCTTTCTGACTAAAGTCTTACTTTTTACAAGAAATCTTTTCCAAACCCTCTTGATGTCAAGGCCTTCCCTCAAAGATAGTAGCTAATTTATCTAATCTATATCTTCTTTCAGCATAGTGAGCTGTATTATCTTCACCATCAGATGGTGAGCTTTTTGAGAGAAAGGATCATTTTTGTTTTTGTTTATGTTTCATCTTTCACCAAATGACCAGTTCTTAACACAATGCCTGGAACATAGTAGGTGCTTAATAAATATTTGTTGACTTATACATTGACTCTAACATATCGATGATAACTGACATTAAGCTCTTTTAAATCCACAAACCAAATTCTTTGGTTCTATGTTCCCATTTTACAGATTAAAAAAAAGTTCAGAGAAGTTAAGTGACTTATCTATGGTGATACAGCTAAGGTAAGTGTTAAACCTAGGAGTTACTGACTCAAAATCCAATGCTTTCACTACTATGCCCTATCAAATCTCTACTTACAATAAATATTGATGTTGTTAATGTTGTTACTGTTGTTATATGCTTTTTGCTTAATTCTTTCTGTCTTTTGCATGCTTTAGAGATTTTATCTTATTTGATCCCCTCAATAGTCCTATAAACTATATAATATAAACAGGACAAGATTAATGTGAGCCCTATAATGGGAAACTTTGTTTATTTCAAATTATAAAACAATAGCAGATGACAATTAGTGTGAGCCAAAATTCTATTAATACAATGTGTGCAAACTAGTAGAAAATTTTATCATACAACTTTACTGTCAGTTTGCACTAACCTGTCATTGCTGGCGGATGTGATGAACTGCTTCATACCATATCACCAATAGTTATATTAATTTTTAAATGCCATTAGATGGACAAGAAGAAGAGTACTTCAGATGGAAATATTGTCAGAGAACTAGAAGGAGGAGGAGGAGGAGGAGGAAGAGAACAAGCATGTTATTACATTAGAATGAAAATCTGGTGCAATTTAATGTCATGAATGTGGTCATAGTAACTTTCAAATAGAATATGTTGAAATGCCTGAGTCCACAGTATGGAATATTATAAAACATGAAGAACGTGAAATAAAATAAAAAGACAAAGTTCCATCAGATGCTTGTGGTATGTAAGCAATTGCAAGTAATATGTGTTACAATGATAGACATATAACATTTTTTTATCTGTATGGCATGAAAATTGAAGTCTTCTTACCATTGTAGTCATTCAGATAAAAACTTCATGTTTATGTAAAAATCTGGCCTCAGATACTTACTAGTTGTTAGGAAAGTCATTTAACCCTGTTTGCCTGAGTTTCCTCATTTGTAAAATGAGCTGGAGAAGGAAATGGCTAATCACTCCAATATCTTTCCCAAGAAAACTCCACAAGGGGTCATAGAGAGTTGGAAATAACTGAACAACAAAAACGATAATAATGCTGGAAAGGTGGGTTGAAGCTGGACTATAAAAACTTTTAAATGTGCAAACGGAGTTTATACTTGATCCTACAAGTGACTTGCCAACGGTCATCCAACTACTCTGCATCAGACCCTGAACTTCAGCTCAGGTCCTCTCTCTGACCCAGTGGACCTGCTTCCTGATTCCAAGGTCAGCTCTCTATCTACTATCTACTGCCTCTCTTTTATACCACTACACTCTTAAGCTGAATCTCTGCACAAATCATAGCCAAGGGAAAACACATACACTGGCCAGCTGAGAGATTAAAATGGTCTCTAGCCAAGAATGTATTAGTTTCTTTGGGGTTAAAGGCTGACAGCACAGTGTATGTGAGGACAGCATTTTTGTTTTGTAAGCCTTGATGCATACAATACTATCCACTTGAGTTGTACTGTTTTCTGTGTTGAAGACTGATGTGAATTACCTGCTGCTGTTGTATTCAGCCCCAAATAGCCAAATAGCCAGGGTACCTTGTGCCAGGTTGGCATTGGCAGTCATGTTTTTCCTCATCACACTTAAAGATAAAAGGTACAACATTATACTTGAATGTGCTTCTTGATAACAATGCTGTAATAGGCACCTAATAAGTTTATCAGCCTGTAGAAGTCAGGAGCAGCCACCACAGAAAATCGCTGGCCAGAGTTATTATCAGAACAATCCAAGTCGTTCTGTTTGAGCTACACTGCGTTGAACATAATAGCACTGTCTAGACTCATTGCCTGCATTATGGTTTATTGCTGTCTCCTTGGTCCTAGGTGCTCAAGACAGCTGAAGATGACCCCACTTAATGAGAGCCACACAAGAGAACTACAAAAACTAGAATATTCTTGGGACTCTGCAAAAATATGAGGTATTTTTTAAATGTGGCTTTTATTTTTTAACTCTTTGAAAGGGATTCAGCCAACATTGATTTTTTTTCCCCTTTGAGCTGAAAAAAATTTATGGTTCTCTTTAAATCTCCTTCACATTCTCTGATGAAAGAGTTTCTAGTGATGGTCAGTGAGCTGCCTCCTCACTGTTGGTCTTAATGGGGTATGTGCTCTGAGAACCCCCTTGAACTCACCTGAATTTTCACACTTAATATGCCTTTTTCCTGCCCAAATCTGTTACCCTAAACCTAGTCTAGCCCTCCATTGTCTGTTAACCTCCATATTACCTCTGGCTGCTTTCCCTACCTTTAATCCCATTCTTTTGGTTCCTGGGAATCTGACCTCTAGTCACCCCAGTCCCATCAAGGTCCTCCTTAGACTCCTCCTCACGATTCTCCTTAAAGCCCTCCTCTAGTCATCCCAGACTAATAGACCACCCCTAGATCCCTCCCACAGTCCTTCCATATATAAAATCTATCTTGCCTCCGTGAAGGTTCTCAGATTCAATCTAGCTCATCTTGCTGAGATTCTATATGGCCCACCAAGGATCACAAATACTTAGGCTCCTTGAGAGTCTATCCAATATGGTGGATTTTTAATAAATTTTGCTTATCTTTGACTGAAAGAAGGCTTGAGTCTAATTCATCCATCAGGACCCAGCATGTCAGTATTTTGGGGTCCCAAGCACCTCTAAACCCAAATCTCAACAATTCCAAAGGAAAATCAAAACTGAGTCAATAAACAATAAGCACCTAGTGAATGCAGAGGAGACTCTAAATATACAAATATAGTTTTGGGATCTTTGAGTTTTATATCATGAGATTTTGAGAAGAATAATGAATTAAAAAGATGGGTTAAAATGCTGGCATATTATTTAGTTTTAACTATTGTTCTTATTTTATGTTAGTATTCCTATTTTGGCAATGGATAAAGTAAAAGACAGAAAACCTAAAGCATTCCCAAGGTTGTTTCATCTGCTAATGTCAGAGCTTCAGATAGAATCATAGAAGGTTATTAGTCAGAAGGACTTTCAATATCATCTTGTTTCTCTTACTCAAAGAAGAAGCCTCTACCACCACTCCAATTTTATAGATCAGGAATCCAAATTCTTCAGAGATAAACTGTTTTTGCCTGAAGTCACATATAGTAAAAATTGGGGTTCAAATCTAGATCTCCTAGTTCCCAGACCAGTGTTTTCAGTGGTAGCAGAAAGACAGCAAAGCATAGTGGGTAGAGGCTGACTGTGGGTCAGGAAGCCCTGGATCCAAGACTTGATGTTAATACATACTAGTTTAGTGTTCCTGACTAAATTGCTTAATCTCTCACCATCTAAGGAACTTTAAAAGAGAAATACATTGATGAAGGTGTCATGGGAATGAGTATCTTCCACATCAGGAATTCCATGCACTTATAAAAATCTCATGTCAAGACCAAAACAAAATTTTCTGATTACTTTAGATTTTTTTTATCTTCTTAAGCTTGGGCAACATCTTAAAAGGGAAAATAAATTAAAGCCAAAAACTCTCTTAGATGTCCTTCCGAGGTGCAGCCTTACAATCTTAGCTAAATAAAAAACAATAAAAACAACAATATTCTGAACCCAACTTTTCTCCCTTTGAAAATAAATGATGTTATGATTCCCCCATTATTTATGAAAACCTGATGATTTATAACTACCACAATGTACAGTGAAATTAATAGAAAAGTTACTATTGAGGACAGATTACATTTTACAAATACTTTTAATGCTTTTATTTTTTTAGTGAAAAATTTATATTTCTGAGACTTTATTTGGGTCCTTTTGGAAACCTCCTCTCCCTTTGTTAAAAAAAGGCTAATTGCTCAATTAAGTCTCTCCATATTTTGATTCTAAACATGAAGTAACTTTTTTTGGAGGGGGGAAGGCAAGGTAGTTGGAGTTAAGTGACTTGCCCAAGGTCACACAACTAGTAAATATGTCAAGTGTCTGAGGTCAGATTTGAACTCAGGTCCTCCTAACTCCAGGACTGGTGCTCTATTAACTGTGCCACCTAGCTGCCCTGGTCACTTTTTTTAAAGTGCTGGACACTATTATGGACTAGTCATGTTTTATGTTTTACTATCCTATAAATGATGTGGATTATCAGACACAAGTGATTTAAAATTGAATATTTAAAAATCCAGAGATTGTTATTTTGATCAAGATATAGTTTCTCAGGTGAAATATGGCCAGAAAGGAAGCTGGTAGAATGATTCTGCCTTATATATTTATATTTACGGAATTCCTTCAGCACAGAAAGTCATTACAAGCACATTTTCATTGTGTTGTCTCTTGGGATCAATGGTAAGCTCTTTAAGAGCAGGGGCTATCTTACTTTTCTATTTGTGTCCTCAGAACTTAGCATAGTGCTTTCTTTGTACACAGTAAGTGCTTAATAGATGTCCTTTTATCCATTCCCTCATTGTGGTGAGACAGTTCTTAAACAACTGGTGAAAAATTCAAACTGTTCATTCAACATTATATGGAGTAAAACACATACATCATTTACTGCATTCAACTGTTTGTCTTTTTTTAATGAAAGGAGTTAACATCATGTATGGGCACACTTGATCTAAAATACCACCCAAGATGAAAAACATAAAACAATGTTAATGTCCATATAAATATCAAAATGTTAGTAGTCCATTACTATTAGCCCTTTGGGCCCATGCTCCTTGAGGTTCAGACATATTTCAAGAAATATTCAAGTTAAATTTGCAATTAATGATCTTAATTCTTTAAGAATGTTTTAAATAGGATTTATAAATATTTTCCTCACTCAAAATAACCTCCTAACAGAAAGGAAAAGGAAAAAAAGGGAGAAAAGAAAAACTTTAAATCTTGACTATAATATTGCTACCACCAAAGTGCTGATGTCTTTTTTCCCTAACAGTCTTTGGCATGGGAAGCAGTAATGTTTCTAAGGAAATTCCCATTTAGTCCAATATTTAGAGAATATTCCTTTTTCTATTTGTAATGAGTCACATAAACATGTATTATGTTAGGACACAGGCTTAAAGGGTCAGCAGTGTTTTAATAACAGTTGTCAGTCTCAAGTGAAACACCTGGTGAAAAGCTGGAGTCTTATGCCTGGAGAGTACTAACATAAGTAGTGCCTAAATATTAGGGTGTGTACTTTGTCTGAAAAATTTCCATCGTATAGAAACAAAGTCAGTGTAAGTGGTTGGCCTTTTGGAATTATAAAAGGGATAATATTTTTATTTTGCTTTTCTATTTATAACTTTGTGAATTTGGGAGTAAAATGTAATTTTAAATGGAAAAAAAATAAATTCAGTAAAACCAGTCAACATAGTGAAGAACTCTGACATTGTATTCATTGTTCCACAATGATGAAAACCCATGTCTACAAAAGAACAAGGATTAGTATCTTCTCATAACCTTTTTAGGGGCCAAACTTATTTTTACTCTAGTGACATTGAACTTTTATTGTTTTGTGGTTTTCCTTTCCATTGATGTTGTTGCAATAATTTTGTATATTTTTTTCTAGCTCTGTTTACTTCACTTTGTATCAGTTCTTCTAAGTTTTTCTAGCCATCTCTGTTTTCATCATGTTTGCCATTGATTACATATTACAGTGATGTGTTGCAGTGAAGATTCACTGGACTCAGTTGATTCCTGAATTGCACTTCTGGCCCTGACTTTCACTAAGCATGTAATTTTGGACAAGTCATTCCTCCTTAGGTTCCTCCTCTGTAAAATGAAGAAACTGGGCTATATTGCATCTAAAGGATTTTCTGTCTGTAAATTGCTGTATATTTTCTATGGTCCAAAGGGATCTCCTCTTAGAAAAGGGGCCCCTAGTCTAGATTCATGCGAACAAAGTTCAACCTTTGGCTATTTCTGATACCCAAAGAGAGGAATCTGGTCTTTCTAACACTCTTTAATATGTTCTTCCTTTCCTAGAGTTCTAGGTAAAATCTTTTAAATACAGTTTAGCCATGGCCCATGTCTAGGGTCTCCTTTAAGAAGGATTAATGGGAACCCTTCTTGAAAAATAGAGTACAAAGTAGATATCAAATATAAGACAAAATATTTATTTCCTCTTCCACAGAATAAATGTGTACAACTTCGAAGACTTATTACCACAGATTGATAACTACCTAAGAACATAAAAGAATTAACCATCCATCATACTTATTATCCTTTCCTGAAAGGCAAAGTACTTTGTGGTACTAAGGAGAAGAAGTTTTACTTTTCTCTCAGATCTGCTTGTCCAAGCAATCCACAAGGTCCAGATCTTCCAAGAGGCAAGAGAATATCTAAGTTATCTTCATCCTTTCAAATGCAGTATCTTTTTCATAGCTTCTTCTGGTGGTGCTGCATCTTCTCCTCTAAGAAGTGGTGTACTGTGAGGAACCATTTCCCACTAGATTGCTGGCACCAGCTGAGGAATGTCTGACTTCTTCTTCTTCATCCTTATTTATTTATTTATTTTTTGCTTTTTGAAGGGTTAAGTGACTTGCCCAAGGTCACAAGGCTAGTAAGTGTTAAGTGTCTGAGGCCAAATTTTAACACCTGACTTCTTAAATTCACAGGGTGGCCACTAAGGATGGAAATGCCAGTTGCTTGGGCATATCATTTGGTGATCTTTCACAAGGAAGAAAAATAAAAGACTGAGCAAGAGACTCCAGTTTCAGTCTTAAGTTCACATAGGCAAACCCCAGTTCCCACTGCCATATTCCTGTACCCTCTATTACTTTGGGGAAAGGAGGGTGAAAAAAAACAATCATTATTCTACTCTTCTGGAATTTCAAGGAAGAAGCTGCAACATGCTCAAAAGAGAGAAATAGAGAGAAGAAAAATCTTTCAGCAATTCTTATAGCCTACTGCAATTTAGATTTTTCCACTTTTACCAATCATCATTGACCTAAGTCCCTATAAGAAAGGGTTGCCCCCATGCAGACCTACAGAATGCCTAGAAGCCACCATTTTCTCTCATCTTTTAACAAGGAGTCAGAATACATTTCTCACTGGAAGGGACCAGAGAGCATCACCAGTCCCATCAAAAGATACTCCAGATCAGCAAAAGAGTAGGTTCCTTTGATTGGCCTAGCTACTATTAGTCTCTAAAAATATAACTGGGGAATTTGTTGTATTACTTTGGTGGAATAGTCAATTTTTGCTGATTTGGGATTGTTGGGAGACATAGATAACATGGAGATTCATAGAAAATTCTCAAAACTAACATTACCAGTTAATATTGGGATCTTATGCCAACATATAGTCTGAAAAAGTTAGTATTTCAAGAAAATAAAAAACTCTTATTTTTGAGTGTTTTTGAAAAACAGGAGTGACAGTATTGAGTAACACTGCACTCTGCAGAGGTGACTAGAGTGGGCATACAACATCTTATTGTTCTTTGAGAGTCTATATTTTCCCTTCAACTATTCTTTTAAAGGGAATCTAAATAGTAGTTGAGAGTTTTGACTATTAGGCTAAAGTCTTTTAAGATGTTGAAAATGCAAGACTGAGAAAAAGGTCAGAAAATAAGCCTCTACACAAAACTCCAGCAGGGAGTTACCAAGTTATCAAAAACTTTACAACACATATTCAGATTTCTCCATAAATATCTGTTCTCCTTCAAATGTTGCACATTTGAAGTGGTCATTATAAGTAATAGGATATTGTAAGACGCTTCTTTTGAATGGGGGTACTTCGTGAACAAAGCATTCAGGGCTTTGTAAGGAATTCAAGTCAAGGGAGACCTAGTTGACACCCTCCAATGTTTTCAACTTTATTTAAATGTAATAAAATAAGCATGAAATGCTATAAGAAGGATTCTTAAGTCACTTCTTTTTGTAAATTTAAAGTGTAACAAAAATACTTAAACAATGAGAATGTGAGGCAACATCAAAAGAGTGTGTAAACAGTCTTCATGAACTTGGCTACGTAATGTGGAATGTTCTAGAATGTGAACTCAGTTGCTTGAGGTGTTAGGATATATAATGGGCAAATATTATTATAACACTTATTTTTCCTTACCATGACACTGGTCTCCTTCCTCCTTTTTGACCTTCATTACTGGCTAATATTTATTTGGTAGAAATTGTTTCTTTCTATTGGGAGAGAGAGGGATAGTGGATAGATTTGGATTCAGAAAGACCTCCACTCAAGTCCTGCTTCTGTATAACAAGGGAAAAGTCATTTAGCATTAGGTCTCAGTCAGTTCTCTAAGATTTCAATTTACAGAGAAATTGAATATTTGCCTGTACTCAGGGAATGTCCATATTTGTAATTCACCATAACTTTGAAATCACTGATTTGGATAATAAGCAATTAAAACAATAGAGTCAAGGTATGTAGAGAAATAACAAGACAACCTAACTGCCATTGCGGAGTTTAAGGCCACTGGGTTTTCCATCATCTCCTCTTCGTGGTTCAGTCCATTTTGTTGAAGGCCATTGTCCAGTGGTCCCAGTGTTACAGTCGATTAACTGGAATTTTTGCTTATATTATAGACATGGTTAATTATTACAAATAGCTGTCAACCAATTGTTTTTTTATTGTGTACATTTCTTTTGTCATAAATTTAAAAGAAAACTTCATTATACAATGCAGCTTGTGACTCTGGTATGATGAGAGAGCAATTTAATTGAACACAATGATGGTTCACTGACTGACAAGATCACCAAATCTTTGAGTTGGAAGGAACCTCAGAGATCTCTGTTCAGATCTCCTCTATGAAATTCTGTGGTCATTCTGACTCAGCTTAAAGGCCTCCAGTGAGGAAGAAATCCCTACATCCTATGGCAGTTTATTCCATTACAGGATCACTCCAATCATTAGGATATTTTTTCCCCTGACATCAAGCCTTCATAAGCCTTTCTACAAGTTCTTCCCAGTGCTCTTACTTTTGCCTTCAGGATCCAAATGGAACAAGTCTAATCCATTTTCCTCATAGAAGTACTACAAATACTTGAAGATGATCCTTAATTTGTTTCCTCCTCTTAAGCACACAAGTCTTCTTTAGGCTAAATTTTCCCAGTTCCTTCACCCTATCCACATATGAATCTGTCATTACGTAGAGATTCTTAGCATCCTAGTTGACTTTATTTGACTGCTCTTGAACTTCTAAATATCCTTCTAAAACACAATGTCCAGAATGGAACACAACTTTCCAGATGTGGTCTGAGCAAGGCATAGATATTTGAGTAATGTAGGACTACATCACCACTTTATTCCTGGGAGTCACACTGCATTCGTTTGAGAAATTTATTCTTTTTTTTTTCCCATAGCATGCTGTTGACTCACTTTGAAATTGTAATTCATTAAAAACACCACAGTGAGCTTCCTAGTCACATCTATCTAATTTTATACTTGAGAAGTTGCTTTATTGTATCTCATTATCAGTCTTTCCATTTTTCCTTACTAAATTTTATCTTTTTAGATTTAGTCCCATGTGTAAATTGTCATGGTCTTTTTGGATCCTGATTTTTGTCGCTTCACATATTAGTTATCCACCTCATTAATTATGCCACCCCATGCCCACTATTTCACCATCATCACACAGCTAATGTGTCATAGGCAGGATTTGAATCCAGGTTTTCCTAACTTTAAGACCATCTCTCAATTGATTCTGACTCTTATCATTTTGAATATTTTTTATAATAATTCATTATTATGAAAGCATTTGAAATATCCTTGGTAGGTATCATTATGAATGAAGAAGATAAAATATATTAGTGAAAAGATCATTGAGCTGAGAATCAGAAGGCTTGGATTCTAGTGCTGATTCTGTTACTAGTTAGCTGGGTGGCCTCAGGTAAGTGATGTAGCCTTTACTTTCTTCCTCCGTGAAAGGAAGCATTTGGACTATATAATAACCTAAGATCCTTTCACACCTCACAGCATAATAGATATAGAGCAAAAAACTTGTACAAAACGAAACTTCATAGCTGATGAGGAAAGCTTTCTCTTGTTAATAGAAACTAGACTAATATTACAGCTGATATAACATGGTTAACAAAGCACTGACCTTGAAGTAAAAAAGCAACAGGTTGACAGTTTAGCTCTGAAACCATTTAATTATATGCATATGGGTCAATCACTTAGCCACTCAGAGTTTTCTCATTTGTTAAATTGAAGAAATGATTTTTGAAGCAATTACTTTGAAAGGTTTTGGTGAAGAAAGGGTTTTGTAAAGTCTAACATACTATATGCATATAAGCTATGACTTCTCTCTAAAAATATAATTTTCAGGTTGGAAAATATGCTATCATATTGTAAAGAGGTAATCTAATTTTTTTTTAATGTCCAGCATGGTGAATCTACATCTGTACAAAACAAGAAGTTATAGAAAGCTTTGAACCCATCTTAGCAAGCATATATTCTGGCAGAGTTTATATACAGTTTATACCCAGCAAAATAAATTTGTTAGTAAAGCAGAAGAGAGGCCCTCCAGATTAATATATTGCCAATTCCATGGTATTCTTCCAGTTAGAGTTTAATGGCAGCTGGAAAAGTAAATATAAAGTTAACTATTTGGTCTCATTATAGACATTCCTTGGATTTTAATTGAGTCAATAGCAGTGGCAGCCATAAGGAGTCATAATAAACATTTACAGAGTGATTCCTCAGTTACAAGTCCCAGCTGACTTCTTAGTTATTGTATTTTTTCTACTCAATTTCATCCTTTGAATTCCTGACTCAGTTTGCTATTTCTCCAAAAATGTCTCCACTTTCTTTTATATATTAAAACACATATTTTCATTTTATGTTCTTCATTGAATTTTCATTGATTTTTAGTTTTTTAATGATAATACTTTGTGTTTGGTAAAACAATCACTTCACATCCTCCTCCCCCATAATACCTTCTGATAAAAAAAAAATCAAGCCATCTGATAAGGCTATGTTGATTGACAATGCATATTTTCAACTCTGCTCTGATAGGCTACTATTTTTTTAATCAGGGAGGAAATTTTATATATATATATATACATACAAACATATATGTGTGTGTTTTTATATATACACACATGTATGGATATCTATACATATGGATATATACATATATATACACATAACTTCATTAATCTTGTTCTATTTGGACTGCATTCTGTGGTCTTTTAGTGTTGTCTTCATTTATGTGATTGTAGTCATTGTTTGTATTGTTCTCTTGGTTCTTCTTCCTTCTGTCTGCATTTGGTTATATGCCTTTTGATTCTTTAATCTGAATCCTTCATATTCATCATTATTTATTATGGAATATTCCATTAAATCCTTATACTATAATTTTTTCAGCTATAGTCAATCATTGAACACCTCATTTATTTCTAGATTTTTGTTATTATAAATAGTATTGCTATGAATATTTTGGTACCAAAGTGATATGCCATTTCCTTTCTTGGAACAGGATTATGTTAAATAATACCAGAGATAGTAAACATCTTTGTTTCACTCCTCATCTTCTTGGGAAAGCTTCCAGACATTCTCCAAAGCAAATAATCCTAGTTTTTCATTTTAGAGAAAGTGTAATCAATGATTCTTACCTCCACTTCCTCACCTCCCACTCACTTCTCAGTCCTAACTGCCAATACCACCACTTGACTGAAATTGTGCTCTCTAATACAACCAATGATCAATTGGTTACTAAATCCAGTGGTCATTTCTCAGTCTTCCTTCTATGTGATCTCTCTGCAGCTTTAAATATCACATATTCCTCTTGGACAGACTCATCTCTTGGTTTCTCTGACACTAACTTTCTCTTAATTTGTCTATTTTTTCTCAATCTTCTCTGAATCATCATTCTCCTTCTTATTAATGAGTATTGCCAAAAACTCAAACCTGGGCTCTCTTCTCTTTCCATTGGTGGTTTTATTAACTTTCATGGCTTTAATTATGGTCTATATGTAAATGATCTTCATATATGTATATGAAGGTTTCAATTTCCTCCCCAAACCCTGTTAACTATTCCTTACCTGGATTTCCTGTAGGCACCTCAGATTTAATATGGATAAAGTGAAATTCATAAGATTTTTTTTAAGTCTCTGCATCAAACTGACCCATTTTTTGAAGGGCACCACCAATCTTCTAATCAGGCAGCTTCATAACATGAAGTAATTCTGTACTTTTCCTCCCCCACAAAGTCAATTAATTACTATTTTTATTTACTCTATATCGACAATAACTCTCATTCATTTCTTTCTCTTCACTTACCTAGTTCAGATGTATCAGGTCTACTGGAGTACGCTCTTAACTTTTCTTCCTGCCTCCAGTCTCTTCTCTCTTTAATCTGCCATCCTCATAATTTTGAAGCTGATATTTCTGAATTACAGCTATTCCTGTATTTTGACCATGAAAGATCTAAATATAGGAACAGAAGCAAATATTATGGCAATGAGAGCCATAAAGAAGGAACAAAATGAACTTTAAGTAATATGGGGGTTTATGTTTCTAACAGAAGTGGTGAGACCCTTGTGACTGTCTGGAACCATCTGGGTCTATAGAGAACTCCCAGCAACAGAGATTTATTTGGAACATTAATTTCATTCAGCTAAGCCAGACCAACACTTTTTATCTGAAGCTGAGTTCTTTGTTTTGGAATCATTTCAGCAATCCTATCTTGAACAGGTATCACCCAATGGTTTAGCACATGGATTTTATATAGCACATACAGACAAATAAGGAGTTACCAGTGACTAAGTTTAGGGAGAGGTCACTGTGAGTCTGAAAATGAGATATCTTTTATTGATTTTGCCTTTACATAAATAAAATCTTCTATAACGTTATTGGATATACTGTCATCATTCTCCTCAAAAATACTCAATGACATCCTATTGCCATTTAAACTATTCTAACTTTTCACATGTATTTAATATTTCCTTTCCCACACACTGCATTTCCTTCAAATCCATCTCTAGATGGATTTGCACAGTATTCAATATTCCATCTCTGTGCCTTTGCATAAGTTAGCTGACATGTCTGAAACATATTCCCTCCTCCTTTTTACCTCTTGGAATATTTCTCTTCCTTCAAGACATAATTCAGAAGCTTTCTCCTGTGGAAGGTCTTTCCTGATTCCATTCTAGTTTCTAACATTTTATTCTACATGATTTTATTTTCTACTAATTCATTTATGTTTTATATTTATCTGTGTCCTTGTTAGGACCTCCAAGGAGGATGTAAGCTTCTTGAGAGCAGAGTGTTCAGTATCTTTGCCTTTGTACCTCTAGTACTTAGGAGTGATTTTTCCCCATAGGAGTTGATTTTTTTACAGGCTAATAGGATCACATATTTAGAGCTTAACCGTAGATATCCAGTATAAATAGTTCTTACAGATCTAGAACCAGAAGAAACATAAGGTGATATGTAAAAATAAAAGAAGTGAGGTTCACAGATACTAAGAGATAAGGAATAAAACCTGTTACCTCATTCCTGGTAGCATCATAGGTTTGTACAAGAATGATCTCCTATTTAACTCCCCTGAACCTCCTAAATGGCTATCCAGGTCACCAGCTGTAATGATAATTGGGATTTGAAGATCTTCTATGCCCCTAGAACTTGCTGATGTAGCAGGAAAGAGTGGAGAAGAGAAAGTTGGAACCAAGCTAGCATCCATGTGGTGGTGACTGGAAGCAGTGGCAGCAGTGGCTGTGGTTGTGGCACGAACTCCTTTTTTTTTTTTTTGAGCCAGCCAGAATATCTGCTAAGGATTCCTGCTGAGGACAGCCAGGGACAGGAACTGCAGGGGGCAGGAGCTGTTGGGAGCAAGCTGCCTGGACTCTGAGAAGGTGCATGAGTGACAGAGCTGCTGGGAGCAAGCTGCCTGTATGCTGAGCAGTTGTTGTGAGTGAGGAGAGGACGGTCTTTGCCTGAGGTAGCCTGTCCTGTTTTGAAGGCTTGAGCATGTGGGTGTTTACTACTTTAACTACATGTGCCAACTTCATAACTACTGTTTTGGCTTTCTGGTTTTGGGACGCAGTTTTCTGATATTTAAATAAATGTTCTAGCTATATTTCTTATTTAGAGAGCCTGTAACATTTTGTGATTAATAGCCATATCAGCATACTTATAGTTCCTGTAGGCATTGTGAATACTGCATTGTTGATACATCAGCATGTTAAGAGGAATATGGTTAAGACACTTGGGGTGTAGTATGGTTTTAGTCCTAGACTTCTTCCTTCCATGTCAAACACCTTCCATGTCCAACACCTCCATGATGCAGTTGCTTTTAAAATTTCATCCATGATTACATTCCTGGCAGGGAAGTCAGACAACAAAAATGCTTCTTTAAAATCTTGCTTACTAGGGAAGCCTTCTTGATCTTGGTTGAATAGGCTGGTGTCATAGACAACACCCAGAGTTAACAGGGCAGAGAAAAGATGTTGTAAGTAGCCAGAAGGAAAAAGAAAAACTCAAGTATTGAGGAACCAAAGTCACCTATGATTTAGCAGCTACCACTACAAATGAGCAGAGAACAAGGAAGATGATATTCCAGAAAGCAAAGAATATGGTTTACAGCCAAGAATGTTTTATCCAGCAAAACAGAGGGGGCAACGGGATCTTTAATAAAAAAGAGTGCTTTTAAGCATTCATGAAGAAAATACTAGAGCTGTGGAGAAACTTTGAGATTCAAACATAGTAGTGAAAAGTAAGATAAAAAGGTTAATGTGCAAAAATGATAGAAAACCAAATAAGGATAAACTGTTTATATTCAAATATGAAAAGGTGATATGCATCCCCTCTTCACCCTATGATCATCAGGATCCATGAAGGGAATCCAATTAGACAAGGTCTAGGAGTGGTTCTGTTATGGCTTGATACTTTTAAGAAAAGGAAAAAAAAGAGAAGGGAAGAAGAATACAGTGGGAGGGGGGTAAGGGCAGGAAAAGGAAGATCCCAATCAATGTTAGAATCCCAGAGAGTTTGGGCCTCCAAAGGGCCACTGTGTTTACCTTCTCAATGCCACCTACAGCTTCCCTATCTTCAAAGTAACTATCAGATAACTTAAATATAGACACTGCTTATTCAGCCCACCGATGCCCAGTTCTTACATAGGATGCCAATGCATATACTTCATATGTATAGAATGGTTTTACATATACATACTCATGTGTATCCATACAGACATATATTTGTGTCTAATAGCAGCCATCTCTAGACTTGGGGGGGGGAGAGAAAGAAAGGGAAAAAAGTGATAGATATATATTTAGAAGGAATAGCAACTTGTACATAATAGATTTGCAATTTCATGTATAATCATTTTTGCTATTCTACTATATTACGGAAATGTTTATTTTATTTCTTAAGTTTGGAATAAAATGAACCAAATTTGAAAAATGTATATACACATACATTTTTTCTTCAGTAAATGTTCTTCATTCTTCAGTAAATGTCTGAAATATAATAAATGTTTCCTGGAATTTTTTTCTTCAGCAAAACAGGATACTATACACTTACTCAATTCCCCCACTAGTGAACTTGTTGATTGAGAGCAGAGTAACTTAGTGGAAAAAAAACTGGTGGGAGGGTCCTCATGTAGAGTTTTCTATGGTGGATTTTAGTCAGATTATTTAGACAATATCCTTATCCCTCCATTCTATTTTTAAAGTGCAGAGCTAGCCTCGAGCAATTTTGTCATTTTCCAATGTTCAATATGCAAATGTGTACTTAATGGCTTTTTCTGGGTTATAATACTGAAAATAGCCAAATATATGGCAAGTATACTCAACAATTAAGAGGAAAATGAAACTTTAAAAATTTTTGAATTATGAATTTCCCGTTAACATTTTAATTCTTTAATCCATGAAGCAAACCATTCATAGCTAATAATAAAATAGAAAAAATTCCCATAAATCTCCTGAAAAAATACATTGAATGTGCAATAAAATGTTGCTAAAATACAGTCATATTTTACCTATAAAATGAGTGTATGTTTTATGTATAATATTTTATAACAATGTGAGAATTTATAGAATGAATAAGTCCTTTAATCATATCCCAGTTATGACAGTTTAAAAAAATGGTCAAATCTTAATTGTGTAATGATTTTATAAAACTTGTTGTTGTTATTCAGTCATCTTCAGTCATGTCCAATTCTTAATGAATCAATTTGGGGTTTTCTTGGTAGAGATGCTGAAGTGGTTTGCCACTTCCTTCTCCAGCTCATTTTACAGTTTAGGAAATTAAGGCAAACAGGGTTAAAGTGACTTGCCCAGGGTCATACAGCCATAAGTATCTGAGGCCAGATGGAGGACTGATGTTCTATCCACTGAAACATTATCTTCCCCCTTGTAAAATTACTATGAAGGAAAAGAGTCAAAGGTTCTGCCACTCTCATTTAAAATAATCTACAGGACTTCATTTGTTAATTGGCATTTTGCTGTATCCGTGATTTTACTCACGCAGGTATTGCCTCTAAGCATGCCTCTCCCTTCTATGGTGAATTTCTATGATGAAAAAGGTCATCACCTTCTGGCAAAACTTCTAGGGATGACCTTTATATTTCCAGCAGAGCCCCATAACTTTGGATGTAGAAGTGCTAGGGAGAACAGGGGAAGACTCAGAAGATATTGACAAGATAACTTTTGCTGGCCTTGACAAGTGGAGTCAGCACTGCTCAAACCTTTCAGTGTTTTCTGGACCTAAGGCTCAAAGCAGACATCAGGATAATCTTCACAAGATATTCTCAGAAACTCTCTGTCTCTCTCCCTCTGTCTCTGTCTGTCTCTCTCTCCCTCTCTCTCCCTCTCTCCTTCTGTATCTCTGTGTCTATGTCTGACTCTTCTTGTCTGTCTCTCTGTCTCTGTCTCTTTCTGTGTGTCTCTGTCTCTGTCTCTCTTTCTCTGTCTCTGTCTGTCTGTCTGTCTGCCTGTCTGTCTCTTTCTCTCTCTTCAGAAGGTCCTGTTTCCTCTCACTGGGACAGTCTCAACTCAAGCTTTTCATACCATGAAGCGACCACTACTCCACCCCTCTTCCTTCCTCCTGAGAGTCATTTCTTCTTCCTCTACTTCCACATTTGTTTGTCCCTTTCTTTCCTCAACCCCCAGTTTCTAGAGTCAACCTAAATGACTTTTCATTGTTTCATATTTACTTTTATGCATGCTTGTTGTTCTCCCTGATAGCTGTATGTTCCTCAAGGAGAGAGACTGTTTTGCTGTAATTTTTTTTCCAATGTCTAATGCCAGCTCCTGGCACATTTAAAAAAAAAATCTGAATCTGTGATTTTATTGGTGTAGAGAGATTCCCCATGAGGAAACTCCTAGCCATGAAGATATGTCAATGTTAGAGAGTTGCTGGAGACACTGAGATGTTAAGTGACTTATCCATTGTCACAAAGCTAGTACATGTCATAAGCTGGACTTTATTTAGCCCAGGAATTCTGACCTCAAAGCTGAAGTTCCACCAGATTCTTGCCATCTTTTTTTTTATGGAGGAAGGCAAGGGTTAAATGGGGTTAAATGACTTTCCCAAGGTCACACATCTAGTAAGTGTCAAGTGTCTGAAACTAGATTTGAATTCAGGTCCTCCTGACTCCAGGTCCAGTGCTCTATTCACTGTGACACCTAGCTGCCCCAGACTCCTGACATCTTGCTAACATAATGAGTTCTTAAAAAAAAAAAGTCACCACACCCTGAAGGGAAAGTTAGAAACATTGACCCTGAGGTTCTGAGTCTCTTTTTAATGCTACTTCCAAGCAGTCTCCAAGGAGGAAAGAGGCTAATGGCCTTATTTAATGTAGTCAGCAGCAGCTTTCACCTTCCTGTTCTCTTCCAGTAACTCAACTGCCCTGCTTGCCTAACTGTGAAGGCTACTGAAATAGGCTGGTCTTTGGACATTAAAAATGAACTTTATTACACAGCACCTTAAGGATCCTTAGTCTCATAAATTGCTTCTTTTCATCCTCACAAGTATATTGTAAGGTAGTTACCACAGTTATTATTATCACCATTTTATTGATGACATAACTGAGGCTAGAGGTTAGATGACTTATTCAGAATCACACAGCTGGGAAGAGTTGGAGGTCAGCTATGAACACAGGTCTTCCTGACTTAGATTCAGCCCTCTTTTCATGAAACCATGGTGCCTATATTGTAGTTGCTCCTATAGTTAAAGCTTTTTAGTATGATGGGGGCTTGGGTACACTGGCTAATTGTGAAGGAATACTTCCTCCCACAGAAGAAAACACTGCTACCATTGAATCTATAGATTTATATAAAACATACTTAAGAACCAGTGAGAATCTGGTCTGCTTGTAGACATACCTAGGATTTAATAATTTTTAAGAAGAAATTTGAGTTTTTATTTAAGTAAATTTAATATATTTATTAATATATTATATGTAACATAACATATTATATATAATTTTATGTATTATATAAATATATAATATATTTAATAAATTACTGTTATGAAGAATATCACTTCTAAAATACTTGCAAAATATTCTGTGTGCTAAGTGATGGCAATGAAGTTAAATGTAAGGGAAAGATGCCCTTTTAAAAACAACTCACAACACATAGGACACTTTCAGCATTCTTACAATTAAAAAGTAATCTCAGTTATTTTACTCAGTCCAGGTTATGTGGAATTAATAGTCAAATGATTGCATAAGAATGTTGAGGAAAAATACACAAAGAAAAAAATGTATTTGAAAACGCAAGGCTAAATTCCCACCTTCTTCCTTTCACATTTCCAATCTGGAACCTCTCACTAGTAGCAAATATCTTATTTTGAGAAATGTATCACCATGTTTACCTAACTTCTGATAACTTTGCATATCTCAGTAAATCACCCTGACACTGAATTCCTTATCTTCATTTTTTTCTCCTACCTACTCAGTAGATGGAAACTATTTTTATAGCACAGATTAAAATAAATTTTAGACTAGGGAAATCAAGTTCCATTTTAATTTTATAAATAGTAATAGACATGTGACCTAAATTATTGCTGAACCATAGTATCTGGTCATTGGGAAAGTCATATTACTTAAGAATAAAAGGCTGCATTTACAGCCAAATTGGTTCAACTGAATTTCATTTTTGGATGGAGTTTTTTAATGTCTAAATTTAGTGACTTCCACGAAATCAGTACTCGAGAATTTAAGAAGACCTTGGCTAGGTCCAATGCTTGAAGAGAACCTGAAATGCTGCTTGATTTAAGATATGTCAGACAATGGACAGGACAGAGTTAACAGCATCGTTGACTGAGGATGTGCCTGCTGAACTGTGCCAAGCTAGTCTTCCTTAGTCTTTTGTCTTGAACACAAGGTGCTTTCTTCCTCTCATATCTCTCAGTATTGCTATATGTCCTTCAAGGAACTGAGTCTATGTTGCTTTGTCAATCACTTCATAAATGTGTGTTGATTATTGTCAGTCAACAAAAATTGCCCATCATAAATATTCTTTAGAAATATATCTATGCATCATCAGTGGTGAGGAGTCATTCTCAGATCAACCCTGTACTATTATGCCATTAAGGAAGTTACTCCCTTTCTGTAGGGAGGACATGCACCTGGGGTGTCTATTCTTTGCCAGTGACAAGCTTTTTAGCTCTTCTGACCATAAGAAAGGTCTGATGGTGAGTGTGCATAAAGCCTGTATTTGGAAAAAGAATAACCATTCATTTCCCTCCAAGGGTTTTATGTGCATTAATTCAGTACCTTATCTTGCCCAACATAAAGGCAAAGGGTAAATAGCCCTCAATTAAAATCAAAGCTACTACCTGTTTGAGCCATTGTACTGAAACATCTCCTTCAGGTCAAAAAATAAATTTCCCATTGAGACCAAAAAAACCAGAGTTTTCACTTTAAAACACTCGCAGGTATGCTCAGGAAGGCAAAGCATGGACTTTCTTTTGCCTTTCTTTATACCCTTTGTGATTAACACAGTTCATAAAACAGAGAAGCCTGTTTGTTGACTGACTGACTGACTGACTGACTGATTTAAAGACATTGTTCAATAGACTAACATTTCCAGTAGTGGAAGACTAACTTATGCCTAATGATTTTATTTATTTGCAGGTTTATTGATTCATAAAGAGGGTAGACTAACAAAAAAATTACAAATTCTTTTTAAAAGGTAATTTCTTATAGAAGAGTCAAAACGAATAGAACCATACAGGAAGGCTACTTTTCACCAAATTATAGCCATTGTCAATAGAGCAGAGAATGTCAGGGCAGAGACAACCTTTCAGACTCACTGTCACCCCCTCCTTAAAGTTTAAACACCAATTCAATTCAATATTGGCTAAGCACTTATTATGGGGATACATTTTTTAATGAACCTGTGACAGAGAGAGAAACACAGACAGAAAGAGAAGAGAGAGACAGAAAGACAGAGAGAAAGACAGAGACAGAAAGAGACAGACAGACACAGAGAGACAGAGTGTCCTCAAAGAACTTAAAAGCTACTGGCATTGAAGGTGGTTATTTTTATTTAAGTTAACTGAGACTGCAATCACATAATCTTTTTCATGAATGTATGTTGACTGTTTTCAGGGATCCCGAAATTGGAATGCAATTCTGAAATACTATACCATTAACTTAACGTGAGCAAGAAAATAAAGATAACATGAGTTTTAGTTCTTTGAAGTTAAAAAAGAAAAGAAAAACAGCTTTATTGCATATGTAAAGAATATTAAAGAAAGAGGGGCTGGGATACAGTCTATTCTTTCTAAGCTTTAATTCTAAATATTAAATGTGGTTTTTTTTCCTCTTGTGGAGAATGTACCAGAATTTTCAACCTGTGGAAATATCACATATATTACTTACAAAATTCTAGAGTTTCAGGCCAGCAAGGTGACACAGTGGATAGAGCACTGGCCCTAGAGTCAGGAGTACCCAAGTGCAAATCAGGCCTAACACACTTACTAGCTATGTGACACTGGGCAAGTCACTTAACAATGATTGCCTCAAAAAAAATCTAGAGTTTCAAAATACAAGGATTCCTGTGCTGTCAGCTCTTTATTTTTCACCAGCCTGTACTCCTTTAAACTTCCCCCACCATGCCCTAGAAAATTCCCTATGATTGCATGTGGATTGATTACATACCTAGAACCTCAATTTAAGGAGAAATCTGGATCACCATCAATAAGCCTGTATTAAGGTCAACAATGTAGCAGGCACTGTGCTAAATGCTTATGTCTACAAAGAAATGCAAAAGGCAGTCTAGAATCTCAAGAAGCTAACAGTCTAATGGGAGAGTAAACATGTAAATGATTCCGTAGAATCAAGCTATATACAGGATAATTTTGCAATAATTAACAGAGGAAAGGCACTAGAATTAAGGCAAATCAGAAAAGGCTTCTTCTGTAAGGTGGGATTTTAGCTGGGACTTGAGAGAAGCTAGGTGATGGTGAGGAGTGACGGCATTCCAGATACGGGAAACTGTATGGGAAAATGCCTGGAACTGGGAGATAACATGTCACATTCAAGGAACAGCAACAGAGGCCAGTGTGTCTGGGATGCAGAATATATGGAGGGTGGTATGACATGTCAGAGGGCTGGAAAGCTGAGAGGAGGCTATGAAGGACTAGCTCTATCTCTGAGGCTTTGAAGGGCTAGCTCTATCTTTGAGGAGGTTATGAAGCTTTATCTTTTTTTTTTCTTACCAGGCTGCACTCTGGACTTCTTCAACATTCACCCATGGGTACCTGCCTCCCACTGTTTTTTCAGCTCCCTTTTATGTACTATTTTTCTCCAGGAGAATGTAAGCCCTTTGAGGGCTAGAACTGCCTTTTTTTTTTTGCTTGTCCTTGCATTTCTAGGGATTGATAAAATGTCTAGCATATGTTAAGTACTTATAAATATAAATGCTTATTTTCTGACTAGAGTTCATTCTCAGATGTTTGAAATGCAAATTAATGTTGAATTGTTCCCATTACTTTTAGATTGTAGAGAGCTTCTCCAAGGATCCTGATGACTAGTTTAAAGTCCCAAATACATGTCCTGAGCTGTGAGTCCTTTTACATAAGATCTCTGAAGGCAGAGACTACTTCACTTTTGTCTTTGTATACCTAGAAGCTAGTACAGTCTCTAGCTCATAATGGACATCTAATAATACTCTATTTGTTGGAATAAAATAAATGTTTTAATTTACACATAAAATGAATTAGGAGAAATTAATGCTAACTCAATAGCATGACTGTACAATATTTTGGTTACAAATAGCTATTATTTATATAGTAGAAAAATATATTAAATATGCTATGACATAATGCATTATTTCATTGTGGAAATTCACTTCTATAACAGCAAGATTTCTAATAAACAATGGTATTTGGAGAAAAATAGAGCTTAGATAAGAAAATGGGAAATGAATGTCAAAATTAGGGGTGTATGCTAAGCTAGTGATCAAATCCAAACATTTAATTAAAATGTTTTCCATGAGAATATGAATCTGCTTCTATGGATTATCCCACTGAATTACTCGGCCATCTGTAGAATGCTTTCTTTTTTGTTTGACTCACAGAGTTACAAGAAGCTTATCAACAATCCAGCATCATGTAAGCATGTAAACATGACATGTTGGATGAGCAGGAGAGGACACAAGAGGGAGAGAAATTTTAAAATCCGTGTAGTCTATCCTTGTTGAGTATCACAACATCAGTAGGGAAACACATTCCAGAGGTTTGGTCAAGGAATGCAAGCAAGCACACACACCAATAACATGAACCCTGATTTCCTAGAAAAAGAATTCTGAGTTCAAACATGATAAATTCTCTTTATTAGGGGTACATATATACTGAAACTTATACATACAGATGAGAACTTATCTACTTAAAAATCTGAACCATTAGGCGTGGTCACAAAGGTTTGGGATGAAAAAAGAAGAAAAAGAATCTTAAATGTCAAAGCTCATTCTATTTAATTGGTTCTCTGAAGGTTAATATTGACAACTGGATGTTCCTATTGTATTGTCATAGACAAATGGTTATAGTACTTTAAGCCACATTCTTAGAATGATTCTGGAAGTGACTGTGAATAGACAAAAGAGCATTGAGACATTAGTCAGATGACCTAGGTTCTTATTAATTAATGGTAAGATTAATTAATTAACCTAGGATCTGTCATTGATTAGCTGTAAAGTCTAAGACAAATCACTTAATACCACTGGTCCTTACCTTTCCCATATGTGGAAATGGTGGGGGTGGAGTGACTGAATGAAATATCAAAGATCCTTCTAGCTCTATTAAAGCTAGGTGGTGGTGTGAAGATGTGAAGGTAGAAATAAGATTTGTCAATGCAGGGTAAGTGAGAGGGAGGAATAGAGGATAACACTGAGGAGGAAGGCTTGGGCCAATGGAAGGATTCTACCCTCAGCAGTAATGGAGAAATTCAGAAGAATAGAGAATTTGAGGGGAAATTTTGAACATGCTGAGCTTGAGTTTTGTAGGGGATGTACAATTAGATATTTTTGAAAGGTAGATGGTGCTATGAAACTTTAGCTCAAAAGATTTGGATATTGTATATAGATCTGATAATTGTCTGGAAGAGACATAACTAAACTTGTGGAAACTGATGAGACCACCAAATGGGATAATATAGAAAAGGGGTGGGAAAACCTGCAACCTCATGGTCACATGTGGTCTCCTGGGTCACTGGGTATGGCTTCTTGAGTGAGTCCAAGTTTTACAGAAGAAATCTTTTCATTAAGGAGATTTGTTCTGGGAAGTTTGGATTCAATTTGGAATGCAGGTTTCTCACCCCTGGTAGAGAATTAAAAAGAAAATATCCTGGTCTAGAATCTTGGTGCAGGAGAGGTATGACACCCCATACTTTGTGGGTGCGGCACAAATGAAGGACCAGTAAAGGACACTGGAAAGAGTCAACCAGAATAGCAGTGTCATCAGAATCCAGGGATGAAAGAGTATCAAGAGGAACTGGTAAAGAGTGATATTAATATTGGCTGTTATTATGATTAACTACTAAGCAAGTCAATTAAATTTTCTGGGCTTTGTCTGTAAAATGAGAATTGTAAGGCTTTTATAAGCTGCCCAAAGTATTACTGTAAAGAAAATGCTATATAAATGTGTGCTTATTAGGATAAGAAAACTTTTCTAGAGCAGAAACTACCAATCATAAAAACTGTGCTAAATGACTGGCCACTGTTTTTATAGTTTCAGGGGGCAGAGTATGACAGAGAGCTCATAGAATCCTAGCCTTTGAGTTAGGAAAACCTTAGCAGACATCTAGCTCAATCCCATCATTTTACAGAAGAGAATCAAAGGGGTAGAGAGGTCAAGCTACTTGTCTCAAGAAACACAGGTAGTAAAAATTAGAAGTAGGATTTAACCCAGGTGCTCCAATATTAAAGCCAGTGATCTTTCTTTTGCAGTGAAATGCCCCTTGGCTAGAGTGCAATGCATATTCATAATCTTAGCATTTCAGCGGATTTACAGTCTGATTAATTTGGGTATTTTCTTCATATCACTTATGATGGCAAGACATCTATACCTTCTTAGCTCATTGGTTTCTGGCTCATGCTCTTCCATAGAGTGTCCTCAAAGGACCTATTCAATTTGTCTTTACTTTTGGGGTACCAATGGAGCCCTCAGATTTACTTTTTTATCCTTTATTCTGGCATTATGGGATGCAATAGCAATGACTAACAATCCTATTGTTCAATGCTTATATTTCCATAATAATAATCCTTATGCCACTTTTGGCCTATGAATTATCACTGAAACATGTAACAGCCTACTTGAACTTACCATTCATCTCCTCACTGCTCTTTGCATTACCTCTTACTTTAATTCTTTAGAGACTATGATGTTCTTTTTTTTTTTTTTGCCTTTTGGAGAGGAGTAAGGCAGGGCAATTGAGATTAAGTGACTTGCCCAAAGTCACAAGGCTAGTAAGTGTTAAGTATCTGAGGTCAAATTTGAACTCTGCTCCCAGGCTGGTGCTCTATTCACTGCACCACCTAGCTGCTGTGAGATAATGATGTTCTAAGACTCCTAATCATAGAGCACTATTAAGAGAAACTTAATGTTAAAAAAATTAAAGAAGAATATGCATACTTGCACAAGGCTCCAGCTTGGGATCATTAAAAAATTAAATAAAGGAATGACAAAGTTTCCTGAATGCAATCTAACACACTTTATTTCTTTAATTCAATTCTTGGCTGAATTTGTTGTCCATTCAGTGTCTGTCCTAAATGTACTTACTGATTGCCCTAATTTGGGGGGTTGGTCATCCAACTATACATCATAGCCTAGACAAGAACCAGTTTTAAAAATCCATTTAGTTTTTGCTGTATGGATTGCTAAGTAAATCTTTCTTAAGTTATCATGGCTATTATTGAAGAGACCCTGTAATATTCTGGGGCTTGAAGTAACCAGCTCAATGTCACCTTACATACAGGAGCACCTGGGGCGTTTTCCACTTCTAGGCAATTCCTCTTACATTTGGATTTTGCACACACAGTGATAAAAATCTTTGGCAAGCATTCACTTCAATGTTTTCTGCCTAATTTGAAGTTAATAATGACCCTGTGATTGTTGAAAAATTATCTGTCATTGCATTTACTAAGGAATCTTGTAGTATCTTATATCTATGAAAGACTACTTGTTGGAAGAAAAAAATCTTTTAAGGTAATATGCTGCTTATGAATGAAATACTTTAATAATAATCAATAAAAAATAATCATAGTGGTATTGCATTCATTCAACTGAATATAATGGTAAAGTCTATTGTGAAAGTCAGCTCTTTCCTGCTAGGATCAATTGATCAGCAAGCATATACTAATTTCCTACTATGTGTCCAAAACTGTACTAGGCATTGGGAATACCAGGCCAAAAATGAAATAGTTCTTGTCTTTATAATCTCTCATCTTTTCATCAAGTATATCCTTAATACTTGAATACTTCAATCTCATGAGGAGTATATAAATTTGAATTTTAATCATGTTAATAGTCACTTTGGAGCTACATTCATGTTTACCCCCTTATTTTAGCATTTTATATTCTTCAAGATACCTTGTAAAATGTTGCTTCAGTGTTTTTAAGATTGTGTGACTGAAAAAAAGTTTCAGAAAATAAAATATTGATTTTATTGACAGTTATTTTTAAAAATAGCCACTTTAGTAATTTATTTCAAAATAATTTACTGTTGAAGGAATTAAAACTTTTTTTTATTCCCCAAACCATTTTCAATATATAGAAAAGCTCCAAATACTAATATCCTAAAGCTCAGGATGTCCTTAGAGAAATAATTATATCTATTTATCAAACCATAGATAAATGTAGATACTGATGGGCTCTAATGTCTCTTCCAACTTTTATTCTATAATTCTGTGATTTTGTGACTATTAATTACATCAAGTGTCATGGAATACTGGACAGATTTCTCTAAGCACATGATTCCAACAATTCCATGCTTGAGTGCTAAGGATTAAAAATGATGTGAAATAAAGAGTTGATGTTTCATTACCTAAACATGGAGAACTGAAGAAAAGTTTGCAGTACATCTGTGAAGGAGGAAAGGAGCATGTTGAAGGAAAAAGAGGACCTGGAGCCCTATGTTTGCACAAAGAATGCAATATATGTTCATTTGTGCACCTACAGGAACCTCATACTTCTAGAGTTGTAGACATATTCATCTTTAGAAGAAGCTATAGCTTAGGTACCTAAACATGATCTTTCTCTAGTGACCAGAAGAATCAGTTCATTAAATTATAACAAATTGGATCAGAAGAGCTGTCCATTGCTTTTTTACAGTTATAGAAAACATATCATTTTTTCTCTGACTTTTGCTATAAAGCATTTTAAACATTTTAATTGTAGCCATTTTCAATTGGAATAATGAAATAGAACTGGGGTTTCTCTCCTTGAATTTCCATAAATATCAAATGGCAGTTTTACTGCTTAATTTTTGAACATCCTGAAGTTTTCAATAACCAACAGGAAAACCATTACATGAGTCTGGGCAAGGAAGTCTCCAATTTTCATAATTCAGCAAACCAAACTGGTTGTGGGAGTATTATTTATTAGCTTAACGCCTTTCAGATAGGCTCCAATGTGAAAATAAAGTTGGAGAGCTTTACTTTGAGCAAAAACACAACAAAATTGTGATTATATGAAGAAATTACATTTTCCTATGGGACCTCTCTTTATATTCCCAGCATTTTGCACAGTGACTGGCTTATAATAAGTGTTTGTTGATTGATTAATCAATGGATTGACCAAATAAAACTTTAGAATAATTAGGTAATGTCAATATTGCCAAAATTTTCTCTTCATTCATCCATCCAACTATTTATACACATATTCATTTATGCAACAAATATTTACTGAGCACTTATTTTCTCTTGTCAATAAAATACCATAAAACTGGAATTATTGCTTTCAGAGGTATATAAACTCTTTATTGTCACTAAGGAAATTTGGTAATAATTTAATAAATAATTAAATGAATAATAGTTCCTTTTTGTCTCCTTTACACTAAGAGAAATACTAATTCAAAGATAATTTTTCCCATGAAAAAAAAATTCCTAAATCCAGAATTAAAATTCTCAGGAAATAAGGTTAAATGGGTTTGTTAATTCAATTAAACACTTATTAACAATCTACTCTGTG
>CM053594.1:306997578-307015784 GCA_028646575.1 Pseudocheirus occidentalis
TCTACTCTGTGCAGAGTGAGTTAGGTTCAGGAGACCAAATGAACAAAGACAAAAATGAAACAGTCCTGCCCTCAAGGAGCTTACATTCATTGAGGGGATATAGCGTGCACAAAAGTAAGTAAAAATTAATCACGTAATACAAAGCAATATCTAGGAGAGAGACTGACTCACAAAGAGCTGGCTTTAGAAATGGTATGTGATCCCTTTGAAGGAAACCAGGGATTTTCTGAGCTGCAGATAAGCAGTGGGCACTCCAAAACTAGGTAGGGAGTAAGGCATCAATCTGTGACTTCTTTAAAGGTTCATACTGATTAACTTTTATTGAAGATGTACATTAATTTAAAATTGAGTAAAAAAAATAAATCATTCATATTGCCTGAGTATTTTAAGGGTTTGAAATAAAGAATTGGAAAATCTCAAAAATTCAAAGTACAAGGGGGTTGAAGAAAATAGTACCATGAATTTAAATGGTTCATTTGCACAGGGTGAAAAATTAGAAGACAAGTAGACTTTGACCTTTGGAAGCACTATGCATTTTTTCAGCTCCCTAACTCTAACTGTCTTACCTTGTGTAAGCCTGGACTGTAATACTTAACGAAAGGAAGATCAGTCCTGGTCAGGTACATTGGGAGAGAGGGGTACCAATACTAGCCTTGAAAAATGAAAATGTTAGAATCTCATTTCCTTTACTATTATTATACTAAAACTATAAGAAATATGTATGCGATTCAGATTACTTTGAATAAGGCACATTAAATTAGCTTCATTCATTTTTTTTCATTTATTCATTCATCAAACCATTCTAGGAAGGTGTATTATGCTCCTATGGTTTGCTTCACACTAGGGAAACAAAGACAAAAGTGAAAAATTCTTTGCTGGGAAACCAGTGAGAACAGAAAAGCAAATATGTTATCTGTGCAAAGTAAATAAATACATAGTAACTGGGGCAAGGGAAGTTGGGATGATGGCAGGATAAAGTTAAGCATCATGTACCCAGTCAGTTCAAAATAGTCTTTCTTTTTGTGTTTGCTTTTAATTGTATTTGAATTATCTTCTGATTTTGTATCATTTTCATTTCTGAATATATAACTTTGCGAAGTGACCCATTCTTTGCAACAACATATAAAAAGAAAGGAAAAAATGTAATGCCACAAAACCAACAGTTTAACCACACCTGATGCTATGTACATATTTTATGCCCCTGCACTCTGTCTTCTCCAAAGCTAGAAGGGAAGTGCATTTTCTGAACTCTTCTACATGGGGCAAAGTTTGATCATTATAATAGCATGTTTCTAATAGATTGTAAGCTTTTTGAAGGCAGTTCTTCCTTCCTTCCTTCCTTCTTTCCTTTTTTTCTTCCTTCCTTCCTTCCTTTCTTCCTTCCTTTCTTCCTTCCTTCCTTCCTTCCTTCCTTCCTTCCTTCTTTCCTTCTTTCCTTCCTTCCTTACTGCCTTTCTGCCTTTCTTCCTGCCTGTCTTACTGCCTTCCTTTATTTTCTTTCTTGTACCTCCAATTCTTAGCACAATTCTAGACAACTAGTAAATACTTCATAAATATTTATTGCAACATATCATGTTGTGTTTTGTTGTACTGTATTATATGTTTCAAAGCTGTCTTTTAAAAACTCGATATCTGGAAAAATATGTACATATTTAAATTTTTAAATTCACTCCACTCTTCACCTCTAGGGAAATTATACACACAGACACACATATACATATATGCCCATATACACATACATATACATATATGTGCATATATAAATACTATTATGTTTTATTTGTAGGATAATGCCATGGTTTACTGCTTATAGGAATATTTGGATACATTCATAAACTTTGAAGACAAAAACCCTGTATAGTAAGATAATAGGTAAAAGAGCACATTGTTTTTCTACTGGCGCCAAGAAGTATTCTTAAGATTAAATGTCCTAAATCTTTCATTCATGACATTACCAACTGACCGTCATAATCCATTCACTAAAGCTCTACAAAAGAATGGGCAAGAAACAAAGGAGTGACATCACTTTAAAAATTTCTCCCGATGACAATTTAAGTATTTAAAAGGTAGGCAAAGTAATGTGGAGTAAATCTTAGGATGTTTTGGATATTAGTATATAATATCCTTTTTCAGTTACAGCCACTTAAAAAACAATTCTTATCCTTTCTGCCCATCCTCTTCCTCCATTCAACCCCCACAGCCAAAACATACAACAGAAAGGATTAACCTATGAATTTTAAGAAGATTCCACCTTAAAACCATGGTTAAATAGAATGATCTTGAGTCAATATCAGGGCATGTCAGCTGTGACTTTTGAAATTGGCTCTCAATGTTGAAAGACCACACATTTTTAGTGTTAGTACAGTCTTCTTTCCGTGGAACCAACTCCTACACAATCAATCATCATTTTAAACCCCGAAGACACTGCAGACTTAATAACCCTTTATTCTAAAATAGGACATTTGAGACATGATTAAAAAGAAAAACAAGACCAGTCAAAATCATTCTTTACATATATGAGTTGAAATTACCTAGATAACAATTAAACATTTATACCTAACCCTTGTACTAAATTCAAAAGTCTCTGGAAAAGTAATGAGAAATTAATTTATTTCAATTTATATAAATCTCTTAGATTTAGGAAGTGACTGGATTATAATCTCCTGCACATTCTGTTCTCGCAGTCCTGAAACTGAAGATCTTTTTTTTAGTTGAAAAGTCCTTGCCAAAATTTAGGTAACTGATTCTGATGAGGAGATCTGAAGTTGGATTTATAATGAGGAAAGAAAGTTGTTTTTTTTTAAAAAGTAGCTTAGAACCTGCAAGTGGTGGAAAGACCCTTAAGGCTTTATAAATACAAAGTCATTCATTCATTTGTTCATTCAGCCATTATTGAGGACCTACTATGCACCACACATTGCTGTAGGCACTTGAGATATAAAGACAAAAATGAAATCATCTCTGTCTTCAGGAAGCTCATATTTTTTGGAGGAAAGAAGAGAATGAGCCTAAGTCACAAATATGTGTGTACACAGGTTTATATGTATTATATGTGTATATATTTACATAAAATGAACATACTACATATATGTGTGCACACAAACACACAGAACAGAAGCAAGATCCTGAAAACATGTGTTACAAATGTATGATGCTCCAAATAATAAAGGTATGTTCATTTGAAAGGAACATGTGGTTTCATTAATACAGTTAAATTCTACTGAAGAAACTCCATCTTCCAGTACAGATAGTTCCCATGGAGAGGTTAAGGGATTTGTCCAGGATCACAGAGCCAAAGTATGTCAGAGGTAGGATTTAAGCCCATTGCTTCCTCATTTCTGTAGCTTACTGTCCACTATACCATGCTGTCTCTCAAAACAAAATATATTCAAAGTAAATGCTCAACCTAGCATCACTGCTTTAAAGAGGTGAGCCCCGCTTTTATTTTGAAATTCAGTATTTCAAGAGTTGTGACTTCTTTTGTGTGAGTACTCCCTCTACACATTAATGTTCTTCTCTTAAGTTGGCATGGTCAAAAGCATTTAACATCCAGTCACCAAGCTTTTGCTAATGACCACCCCTGAATTAGATGGTAGTCCTTCTTGAATGACAGATCACAATACATCACCAAGCCTGTGATCAAAGACTTTTTTTTAGATTAGTAGCACTGGCTGTTCCCTGTTACAATCCAACTCCTTTGCTTTAACCACAGTGTTGAAATGACTCTGTTTGAATATTTGCCCAAGAGAGTGCAAACAACAGACCCCCCCAAACCAGAAAGAAAATATCTGCCCAAGCAACCTTTTAGACTATTGATAGGATTAAAAGAGGCAATGAATATAGTGTACAGATATAAACTATGGAGTTATGGGGGTATTACGGTATTATTAATATTCTCATTAGGATAATATCAGACTTCATCTTTAGTTTTTTATTCTCCTAACACTGTCACAAATAGCAAACATGGGAAGAATATGTATTTATTCTTCAGTACTACAGACTAATCTTAGATTTCTACTAAGAAGAGGGAGTGTGAAATGAAACAAATAGAGTAATGCTAAGTAGTACCCATTGGGATATAGAATGGAGTTCTCCCCCACAAACACACTTGAGAAAAGCTGCAGATATCCTCTGAATGCTTCTTCTGGGGACCATGATGAAAACTAGAAATGTAAGGACATAATCCAAGGGTAGTCCTTTCCCCTCATACTCTCCTTCCTACCGGTCTTGAGGCACATATGAGGATGATTTTTGGAGTCTGGCTCCATAAGAACATGACATTCTGGGCAACCCTTTGATTAGGATGAAGCTAACTCCTGTTTATATCTTCTTCCCTTTAGTAGAATGTCTTTGGGGGGGGGGGCTCAAAAATTACTGTCATTTTTATTTCCCTTCTTGAGCAGCTTAGTATTAGTTACCAGAGCAATTACAGAGGTAAGAACAGGAAAGGGAGTGGAAGGGGAGGAGGAGGGGGAGGGAGAGGAGAAAAGGGGTGGAGAGGAAGGGGAGAGGGGAGGGGGAGAGGGAGATTGAGATTGCTGGAAAGAAATGAGTTTACTTGGACGGTTGGGCTCTAGTCAGAGGACAAAAAATTTAAGTAACTAATAAGCAACACTGTTGCAAATATCTCAACAAAGCTAGAATCCTAGCTTCTCGACTGATTTCATTCATTCTACAATTCTATATTACTTAGAATTCTCATTTCTACACGTGGGAACAAAACTGTTACATACCAGATTCATATTTGTATTCTATACCCCCTTTATACTCCTTTCTTACTTAACCTGCTTAGGAGAACCCCTCAGACTAGAGTCAAAACTAGAACTTGGCCTTAGGAATTTGAGTTGTGAGCTGGATAGAACTGAAGCACAGGGAATCTGGTTTCTCTACCAAAGACGCAGGCTAACTCAGAGCAATGAACCCAGGGCAAAATATAAGGGAAAATCAAGGACAAGAATTGATAAAAACTACTAGGCCTATGATGCCTGCTACACCTAGACTACTAGGCCTAGGTGTCTAGTTAGTGGGCTGAAAATATAAAAAGAAACAAGAAAACCATCAGAGGCTTTCACTGTCTTCTAGGGAATAATGCCCCCCCAAAGAGAGAAAGAATGGGAATCTATAAGATGTGCCAGCATACTATATCAATCAGACATTTCTTTTCTAGACTAAAAGCTGCTTAATAGTGAGGATATATGTAAATGATGAAAAGTGGCCAAAATTCTCTTACTGCTTCTGCATGCCAGAGTCATCAGAAATTTTATGTCAAACATACACACATATATAAGTACATATATATTCATATATATACATACATGAATGTGTGTGTGTGTATGAAATAGGGAAGTTTTCCTGGGCAAAGAAACCAACATTTATTAAGAGAAAAAAAGGTGAGGTCTACAGTCCATCCTGTACAATCTGAGCTGTCAAGATTCAAAATTCAGCTATTTATAGGTCTCTTGATTGCTGTATGGTGCAATAAAGTCCTTTAGAAACTGATTCATGCAAGATTGCAATTTGTAAACTATGTCCTAACTTTGTGCTTTCCTCAGTATCTCAATTAGCCCTTTACAGGACTTCTTGATCATTTGAAGATAAAGATTAATATATAGGTATGATTATTGTAGTCATATACTTAAGATACACACTTTATAGTGATATAGTTACACTTCCATGGTTATCTAACACAGGCATTTCCCTGGGACTACATCATAGTCTGGTTACATACAGGTGTTGTTTTTGTTCTTACCTGGTACTATGCTCTTATTATAAATCACACAGCTATTTCTTATCCTAATGATTATAACTGCTAAGACATGAGCAAGGGAATACAGAGCAAAGCACTCCAGGCATTGAGATACATAGATAGATAGATAGATAGATAGATAGATAGATAGATAGATAGATAGATAGATAGATAGATAGATAGATAGATATAGATATAGATCTGTATGTGTGTATATGTATATATGCACATATATACACATATATGTGTGTGCACATGTGTGCATGTATGTATGCATAGACACTTAGGGTTTTAAAATGTAAGACTTGGAAGGGTTCTTAGAAAGTTCATTCATTCACAGGCAGTGGGAATAACTAAATATTGGTTTGTATTCTCTGATGATGCTTTGGTATCAAAATGGCCACTGAGCTGTCATTATAGAAGCTGTCACAAGATGACAATGGCCACCCTCCCTGTGATGGATTGCCTTGTACTCTGTTTGCATTATGCTTTGAACTCATTCACATGCTTTTGTTGTTTTTTTTTTTTAGTCCAACCCTTATTGCAACAGAAAGCACAATAGATTACCTTAAACACGTGATTGGGCAAGCTCTGTATGCTTCCTCAAGATCTCGTTTTACTTATGAGAGAACTTTTCTTTTTATTGATGTAACAGATAAGCTTTATGTAATATAAGCTTTTCCTCACATTGAGATAAAACATGCCTCTCTTCAGCTCCAAGACACAGCAAAAGAAGCAGTGATGTATACTCTTCTGTATGGACGTAGGTAGGTGGCACAGTGAATACACCATTAGACTTGGAGTTAAGAAGTCCTGAGTTTAAATTTGACCTCAGATATGTACTAGCTATGCAACTTGGGCAAATCATTTTACCTCTTTATGCCTCAATAAATTGGCCAGTTTTGTAAAAGTAAAAAATGTCATCTGAAAATTGGGGGTGATAATAGCCCCTATCTTTCAAGGTGCTTATGATGATAGAATATATAGTATTTGTAAAACACTTCTCAAACCTTAGAAGTACTATATAAATGCTAGTAGTTATTATTGGAAAGAGCTTGTTTTATTTAAGTTCAGAACTAAATAAACTAAATTTTAAAAAATAATTTTTATGCTGATATGGCTCATTATAATCATGTGATTACATTTCAGCTAGTAAAAGGCAGTGCCACGTGGCTTCTGGTTGCACATCTGGAGTAATACTGACTTTGTGACCATGGGCAAATCACTTAACCTTTTGACACGCCTAGCCAACTTTCTTGAGACAGCTAGGTGGCTCAGTGGATAGACCCAAGACCTGGAGAAAGGAAGACCAGAGGTCAAAACTGGCCTCAGACATACTAGGTATGTGACTCTAGGCAAGTCACTTAACTTCTGTTTACTTTAATCCATCCAAGAAGGAAATGGCAAACCATGACAGTATCCTTGCCAAGAAAACCCCATCAACACTATGGTCTATGAGGTCACAACAAAGGGGACATGACTGAACAACTGAACAACAACAATAAATCAATTGTTTTAAGACTTTAACTCTCTAAGGCTATGATTGTTGTTTTATTTTATTCTGAACTTAAGAAATAAAACAAATGTTGTCAATAACAGTAGAATAAAACAAAAGATGATTTCACATGAAATCTATTGTGTACAACTAGCTATTGCTTTTCAATATGTCTGTTATCATGTAACATTTTTTCTTTCCTCCCCCCATGCTTCCCTAGAGATGGCTACTATTAGACACAAATACATGTACATATGTATGTATGTATGTATGTATATATGTGTATATATGCACACACATACATACAAATATGCATATATATATATACACATTTATATATACTTCCATTTGTTATTTCTTTCTCTGGATGCAGATAGTGGCTTATCTTCCTTCATACATCTTTTGTAGTTAATTTGGGTATTTATAATAGTCAAAATTACTTAGTCATTCAAAGTTTTTCTTAAAACAATATTCTTGTTTTACAATGTTCACTTGGTTCTACTCGTTGGAAGACCTCAGAGTAGATGCCAACTTGCATTCACAGATGGCCACAGAGAACTCCCTAAACCTTTAAAATCATAAATTCAATCTAAAAATATAGGTATTCTTGCTTCCCAAGAAATTAAAACATGACAAAAATCATAGAAGGAGGGAGGTTTCTAACGTGCTTTGGTAGGGAGAATACCCAAATCAAATATCCAGCAAAGTGAGTATGATTTTGAAGATTTAAATTTGAATATGTACCTTCCTCTAACTCTTGAGCAAGTTCAGTCTTTGTTGTTGTTGTTGTTTGGTTGCATTTTTAAATTTTGTTAATTTATTTGCATTATTTACTAAGTGGTATGAGTTACCTATTATAACTACATACTTTGGGGAATTTCAAATGCAGTGTCATTTTCCTTTTCTTAATCCAGACACTTCTTCTTATGTCCTTTTCTCACAAACATTTTTTTAAACTTACTGACTAGATATAATATATTGGCCAGTGTTTTATGATTAAAATAAAAGCAATAAAAAAGTAAAACATAAATACTTATTCAAGAAATTCAGGTTAATTAAATTCATTTTTTTAAGCAAAAAATAAAAATTTCCCCTTCTCATCCACTTTCTTTATTGGAAAGAAGAAAAAGAAAAAAACTAGAACCAAATATTCATAGTCAAGCCAAAACAAATTCCTTCATTGATCATGTCTAAAACATATATACCTCATTCTGTACCATGAATCCATCAACTGTCCATCAAGAGTTGGATGGCAAGTTGACAAACATGTATTAAATGCCTACTGCATATAAGATACTGTGCTATATTTTGAGTATATGTCAAAAAAAATGACATAGTCTCAGACCTCAAGGAGTTTATAATCCAGGTGGGAGAAGTAGTAGTGATAGTAGCAGCAGCAGCAGTAGTATTAGCAGTAATATCTAGCACTTATGTACTACCCTACTATATGCCAGGCATTCTGCAAAGTGTTTTTACAAATACTATAAAGAAAAGCATGCTATAAAGTGAAATCAGGGCCAATCACTGAATTATGATTTTAAATGAGGGCTTCTTGTGTTTGAGGAATTTAAAAATAGGAAACCTTGATTAGTTTCTCCTACACATTTCAATTTTTTCATTTGAAGGCAAATATCTGTTCAAAGGAGTGATCATGTGGTAGTTTTGTGTCTGTATTTGGAAGGAGAAAAGGAAAACCAAGCATAATACTTGGGTATTCAAAGGAGATTTATTAAAGAATATTCATAAAGCTGGCTGAAAATGTGAATACTATCCTCCAAATATGTGCTCAGACTGGAAAAATGGGATGTCAGCTCTGCAGATTATGGTGTAATAGCAACTTCAAAGATGGCTTCCTAGTTTTCCTTTTTGTATAAGAAAAGTTCTATCTCTGACGTGTTTAATTTACTGACTAGGTAGAATATCAAGAGATGCTCTCTTCAGGGAGAAGGGAGTGTTCTAGGAAAATGTTTGGTAAAGCAAGGTGTTATTCAAAATCTATATTTTGAGATTTTTGAGCACAGTAACTGGTTGACAGGAATGAAAAGATGGGACTGCAATGTACCCTGATAAACTCAGGTTTGGCTCACTTGTCAACAAGATGCTAAATTCATTTTCCACTATCCGCAGAAGGGGTAAAGGAGTCATCAATCCTCTAGTAATTTCAACCTTAAGGAAAAGCCCTGATCAATCTTCTCTAGTACAACTAGATGGTACAGTGAATAAAGTGCTGGGGCTAGAATCAGGTACACTTGAGTTCAAAGCCAGCCTCAGAGACTTACAAGTAGTATGACCCTGGGCAAATCACTTAACCTCTGTCTGCCTCAGTTTTAGCAACTATAAAATGGAAATAATGATGGCACCTACCTCCTAGAGTTGTGACGCTCAAACAGGAAAATATACCACAGTAAGTGCAGTGTCTGGGACAGAGTAGGCCTTTGATAAGTGATTTTTATGGTAATTGTTGTTGTTTGTGACGATTCTTATGTCAGTCTTCCAGGCATAAACTGATGTAATACTATGTGTAATTAGGCCATCTAGAAACAAGTGGCTGCATTATTTATGAAATTGTTATTAAGCAAAGAGGGAAAACTATTTTTGATTGGTTTTAGGTATGAAAATAAGGAGTGATTAACACTTACCAGATACATATCAATTACCTGGCAAAGTACCCTCCAAAGGATGGTTTGGGGTTATTTTTTCAAATGAGGAATCAAAGACCTCACAGAACTACTTGAATTCTCCCTCCACCCCATTATACATATAAAAATATTAGCTCAGCTTCTACAGGGGAGAGAGAACAAACTTCCTATTCACACATATCCTAACAAGGAACTATATATCTATGTATGTATGCATGTATCTATGTATGTGTACATGTATACACACATACACACATATATTAATATAACTGTATAAGCACATTTATGCATACATATTATTTGGTAAACAATATGCATTTATTTACTTTCCTCAGAGTTAGGAAGGATAACACTTGCAATTATAGGAGTCCAAGAAGCAAAACTATATCCTTATACACATAATAAGAGTACAACAGAAATTAGAGAGAACAGACATTATGGAAAACACTGCAGATATTAAATATTTTGTTGACCCAGCTAAGAAGGCAAAATATGAAAACTAGGTCCAATGAAAGACACAGATGTGAGAGCTTGGGATTCCTAATCTTAAATACATACATACATACATACATTTATTCATTTTGTTTGTTTATTTATCTATATGAACTACTAGGGAAAGATAAACAAAATTACTTGCAACAGTCCAAGTCAGTATATGGTTAGTGCCCTATGAATGGGAAACTGGAGAGGATTCAGAGGAAGACATCATGATATGAAGAGGCTTATGCTATATGGAGATAGAGTGAAGGAATTAGAATTGTTTAATCTAGAATGGAGATCATTAAGAGGAGACAGTATTGCTACCTTTAAGGATTTGAAGTTTTACCTTGATTAGGCATGGGTTTATTTCTAAAGTTCCTTCCAAAGTGGAGATTCTGTGACATCGTAGTTCATTTCCATTTGGGAGACTTCACAAAGAAGGTAGCATCTGATCTGGAAGTGAAGGATAGATAGAATTGGGATAGTCAGCATTGGAGGCAAAGAAAATGATATGAGAAAAGTCATAGACTCAGGAAAGTTTCATATGTGTTCATAGAGCAGGAATATGCTAAGATATCTGTAGCAAACAGTTCTTCATAGGGTAGATATTATTGGGAACATAGGTTGGGGATGGATTGCAGAGTATCTTAAATGTTAGGCTAAGGAGTTTAGACTTTTTCTTGTAGTCAACAGGACAGGTACGTGATGCATTAGATAGATAATTGGACTGGGAACCAGAAAGACTCCTTCTTCCTAAGTTCAAATATGGCCTCAGATATTTACTAACTGTGTGACCCTGGGTAAGTCACTTAACCCTGTTTGCCTCAGTTTCTTTATCTATAAAATGATCTGCCAAGAAAACCCCAAATGGTGTGACAAGGAGTTGAACATGATTGAACAACAATAAAACTTATAGTCAATGGAGATTTTTGAACGCGGGATAATATACTATACCATTTATTCTGATATTACTGAAGAGGCAAGTGAGATCCAGAAAGGTGACGGGATTTGTCCAACATCAAACAACTATAAATTTGCAGAACTGGCACCAGAATACATTGTATCTGACTCCAAGTCATGATTAAAATGACAGTGGATTTCAGGATGGATCAAAGATAAGACAAGAGATAAAGAGACTACTCAAGAAGTTTTCACAATCAAAAATATAATTAGCAAGTTTCATTCCTGGGAAAATGAGTTTGGGGAGAAGACCCTGATGGAATGGCATGGGGGGAGAGGATAGGTATAAATTTCAGAGGAACTTACCTCGACAGTGATCAAAGATGAAGAAGTCACTATTTGTAGCTTTCTAGTTTAATTAATTGTTCTTAGTAAATTGGTACTAAACTAATTTTTTTCCCTAGCTGTTGGAATTATGGGAGTGTTTTGGGACCACTATAAATTTGAACATCCTGAGACAAATACCTATTTATGATGTCCAAGTTATTGAAGTTGCCTGAGCATGGAACAATATTGGCCTGAGTCAAGGTGGTCACAGTTGTGATAGAAAGGAAAGAATGGTTAGAATGCATTGTAAAGGAAAAATTAATCGATAGGACTTTCTGACTTCATATTGAGAATCAATTACAACTATACAAAGACAGTTATGCTGATATGTTAGATGGAAGTAATTTTAGCTTGAGGTATCTTATTATGAAATCTATACTTCAGTTGGCAACACAGGCCATTAGTTGCTGTTTTAAGTTGTTTTTTTTTTAATCCACAGGATGACATTTTTTCTTAGTCGAGTGAAACAAATTTTGTTATAAAAATATTTTGGTATTCTTTCAGAAGTCTATAGTACTTCATAAAAGGTCCAAAAAGAGTATTGCCAAAATTTCATTTGTCTACTGAACTATGACTTCATTCCGGAAGACTCTAAATTAACTGTATTAGCAAAACCAAAACTGATGATAAAACTGTGAAGACAAATAACACGGTCACCATGGGCAGACAAACACTCTTAAATTATATCATAATCAATGGATGAGAATGGTCCTATTCTTGCCCCTCTCCCAACCCCCAATGAATCATAATATGAATTTGACTCTGTTATCAAGCATTAATGCTACATACAGAGCAGAACACTAATGGGCAACTTCTTTATGTAAGGACCCACAGCATCCCAAAGGAACTAGTAGAGAAGGCTTTGCAAGATCCTCAAGGATGTGCATGGATCACAAGTCTGTTGTGTCCTTTATATCTCCCATAGCACCTATCAGTGCACCGTGAACACAGCAAATATTTAACAAATGCTTGTTGAATTAATTCAATAAATATTTATTAAGCACTTACTATGTGCTTAACATACATGAATATGTATACAAAATCTGTGGAAGAGATCCACAGGGAAAAATTAAATAGTTCTTAACTTCAAGAAGCTCATACATGGGGGCTACCAAGATAGATACTAAATATGTGCAAAGTGAGTAACTTTCAGACCATTCTGCCTCCTCACTTCTTGCTATTTTTCAGTTCCCCTTTATGTGTTATCTTCTCCTATTCAAATATTAGATCCTTGAGGGCAAAACTGTTGTACTTGCAAGTGTTTGTATCCCCTGGGCTTAGCATAGATATTGGCACATTATAAACTTAATAGTTTATCTATTTTTCAGATTTCAAAGAAGTCAGAACAAATAACTTGAGTGGAGTGAGTAAATATCTTGTGAGGGATTTAATGCCAGAACTCAATGTTTAAGTGATATAGGGATTTTTCAAGGCAGGGATGAGGAAGGAGTGCATTCCATACCTGAAGATGGAAGGCTGTACCTTGGGAACAAAACTAGCAGGTCAGTTTGACTGGGAAGGATGGGGCATAATGTGTAATATTAATGTGAAAAGAAGTTGGGAGACAGTTTTAATGGAAGGTTGAATGTTTGTATTTCCTCCTTGAGGCAATGGAGAACCACTGGAGACTGTGAGGAGGAAAGTGATGTGATCAGCTCTGCCTTTTTACCAATATCATTTGAGAGCTGTGTGGAGTATACATGTAGAGGATCACAAGCAGGGAGATTTTGATAATTTTGGTTGTTATAAAACACCTTCCTTAGCTATTTCTTATTGACTTTGCCTAAGTAGCAAAAGCAAAATGTAATGTAGAGTGCTGATTTGGTGAGTTGGTACAGTGTAGACTTTCATTCTTTTTAGGTCATAGCAATAATTGTTATCTGTTAACATGACCAAGTTACTTGGAGTTCTGGTTAAGCACTCCCTCCATATTTAACTCTGGTAAAATGATCTTGTCTTGACTCTCAGGTGATTTTTAGCATTCTTGAAGAAATCTAGTTAATGCCTTGTCAAAATTCTATTTTGAGGAAACTTTGAAAAAGAAAGGATAAAGAATTTATATTGCTACAAAAATCCTAAGTTGCATAACATGAAAAATATCGCATAAAAATAATTAGCATCACACATAACATTTGCAGGGTTTAGGCTGTGGTGGAAGGAGTACTGACCTGTGAGTGAAAAAGGGCACAATGCAAAAAATAGAGTTCTAGAGTCAGAGTTCTAGGAGTTCAAATCCCCTCTCTGACACTTAGCAATCTCTTTGACTTTAGACAAGTCATAATCTTCCTGGGCTTTGGTTTCAACATGTATAAAATGAGGAGCTTGTACTAAATGGCCTCTGTGATCTCTTGTAGCTCAAAAGCTATGACCATACTCTTGTATTATCAAATTTCAGGGTGGCCATTTAAACTCTCTTGGTCTCTTTCTTCTATATATGAAAAAAGGAAGTTGGTGGAAAGTATCTCTTAGTTCTCATCTAGCTCTCTAATAGGATGATATTTTCAGAAAAAAATGCATTATTCTTTCATATTATTCAGAAACATGAACACAATATTTTGAAGATCTACTAAATTAGGGGCAGTCAGGTGGCATAGAAGATTGAATTCCTGGCCTTCACTTAAGAAGACTCTTCTTCCTGTGCTCAAATCTGCCCTCAGATACCTACTAGTTGTGTGACCCTAGGCAAGTCACTTAACCCTGTTTGTCTCAGTTCCTCATCTGTAAAATTATCTGGAGAAGGAAATGGGAAATCACCCTAGTGTCTTTGCCAAGAAAACCCCAAATGGGGCCACAAAGACTCAGACATGACTGAAAATGACTCAACAACAAAGTTTATTAAATGTGGCTGTTTATTTAGAGAAAAGATTGAATAATAAAGCATTGTGGATTTAAAGAAAACTACAAGTAAAAACAATAGACAGAGAGACTAAAATGTACAAAGTAGGACTTCTAAAACTTTATAAGTCCATTCTAGAGATGCAGATAAATTAATCTACTAAAGATAGGATTTGGATATTGACTTGAATATACATGTTATGTACACCTGTACCAAGTATGACCATTCATTCATTCATTCCATGTAAGTTTATTAAGAACCTACTTTGTGCAATGTCCCATGTAAGGTGCTGAGGGAGCTGCATAGATAAATAAAACATAGCTCATGCTCTCAAGGAGCATATGGTTTCAGCAACAGATTTTGCTTAAGCAAAAAAACATAGACTATTTTAGCATAAATGCCAGAATTCTGAGTGCCTGAATTGTATGTTATTCTGTGGTTAAGCATTCCTGAATGCTCCACATTTTTCCAGGTGGTCTTATCTCTGAATATTGCTGAAGAATGTTTGTATATGAAATGTGAAAGAGGCAAAAAGAAATAGGCCTCAGAGAAAAATCATTGCTACCAGGACCTAACTGAAGTCAGCAGTCCAAATTGGTTTTCCTCTTCCCCACTTTCCCATATTCTATTAGTCCAAGCACTTAAATGTATTTTACAGTGTTGTTACCAATTCCCCACCTGCTCTTCAGTACTTCAAACCCCATCCCCCACAACCCACAACAAAAACCCTAATACCTAATTAGGGCATCTTGTGCACTTTCTAGTGCCTCAGTTATGTAAAAATAAATTTGGACAACTTCCCAGATGATGCTTCTGCATTTTAGAGGCTGAGGTCGATGAGTATGCTGGCTAGTATGACATATTGTCATCACAGCAGGTAGTGGATGTGTTTTCTTTTCTCTCTTTCCTCTCTTCCTCTACCCTTCTCAGTTTCTATAAATCAATTGCAGGTTGACTCCTGTTGAGCACCTCAGTTTAAAGATTAATCTAGAAACTTGCACAGATCTTGGTTCTCTAATGTACAAGGTTGAACAGAGAGGACAGTCACATTTATTCAAAAGGGATGGCTTTTTTCCCTTCTTTCTGGGAAACATTTGTAGGCTAATGTCCCCAGAAAGCTAGTTTCTGGATAGTAATATATCTACTAAATGGAAATGAGCTATTTTAATACAGTGTTCATACAGATGATTGAACCAGCTTTCAAATAATGGATAAATTAAAGAGAAAATTTAATTTCTTTTCTTTTCTATACGTTAATTCTCAACTATTTTATATCTCATTTTCTCCCAACAAAAGTAAGTGCCAACCTCCTTTCGTACATAAAAGAACATGAATTTTAGAAGGCGTCTCACAGGACCAGTATCTATTCATAGTATACAACATGCTGAACTTGGAAGTCAGGGAGAGTAGGGATCACAGAGAGTAGGGATAGCATCCTGCTTCAGAAACAGACTAGTTGCATAACTCTGGGAAAATTAAACTCCCTAGGTCTCCATTTTCTCATCTATAAAATGAAGGGTATTAGATTTGATGACATCTGAGGTCCCTTCCTGCTTAAATGTATGAAAGCACATTTATTAAGTGCTTATTATATGTCAGGCATGGTGCTAATCAGACACTGGGAATACAAAGGAAAAAAATGAACCAATCCCTACCCTCAAGGATCTTACATTCTGATGTGTGATTCATGTCCTATTATGCATTGTAGTTATCTGGGTGAGATTACATATGTGATGGACAAATAAAATCGGCTTTCTTCTGTCAAGCTTAACTCCATTCACAGATTTACATTGTTGAATGGACAAAGTAATGAACATTTTGGTCATAGTTGTAGGGTGATTGTCTACAAGTCCAAAAGATAATGAACATGGGCCCAGAACAAATTATGAAGACTCAAGTGTAAAGGTGTTGCCAGCTGGGTCCATGAGTGGATTCACACCCCAATGGAATGTGAGATCCTTAAAGTACTGTACTAAATTATTTGTGTATGTGTTCTACCCATGAATCCATGAACCCTGTCTTAATTGAACTTTGTCTCTCCCCAAGTGCCTAACATACCACAGTCATACAGTAAGGGTTTAATATATATTTTATTTTTTTAAAAAATGAACTGAATATAGACAAATACAAAAGGAAGGAACCTTAGAGGTCATCTATTCCAATTCCCTCATTTTATGGGTGAAGGAAAGTGAAAGCCAGAGAAATTAAGTGAGCCACTCAATGCCACACAGGCAGTGTGGGGTAAGAGCCAGAACTAGTGCTGACACGTCTTTCTGATTCACAGGCCAGTCTGTCTCTGCTGCACTGCTTCTCTTTTCTACACACAGAGAGCTCAGTATTTGTCCTCTTTTTGCCCTACTTTCTTCCTCTGCTGTCACAAGTCAAATGATCCCTTACTGGTTTGTCTTTTGATCTCTTTACTCATCAATCCTCATACCTCTCTCATTATTTCTTCTTTCCCAACAATGGAAGCAAATCAAAGCAGGTTGTCCTGATGGTCAGAATCTTCCCTATGCGGTGAGTGGGTGGTATTATAGAAACCTTCCATAACCCAGCTTATAAGACTAGATCAATGTTCATCATCCTTAGACCAAAGCAGCACAAGTAAGAAAATATTCAGCCTTTCTTTTTTAGTCTTAGAAATATTATCTCTGGACTCTTTCATAACATTCCCAAACAAAGATCAAAAGAAAAGGAGTGTAGAGTTGTGATTTTATGCCTCAGATCAAGGATAGTCTAAAATAAGGGAAAAATTCTAGAGCTTATGTATGTATGTATGTATGTATCTATATATCTATCTATATATTGATATGCATAATTAAATTTAAAATATTTTAAGTGAAAAGCAAAATATTTCAAGATATGTGTGTATGTATGTATATATACATGTATACACACATATGTGTGTATAGTCTCAAGAGTTAGTTTGCCTTGAATTAATTTGAGGTATCTCTATAGTTTATCCCCCCCCATTTAACTTTATTCTGCTTCAAGCTTTTTTCACAATGATTAAGCATTATTTCTATGCAAGGAAAACATATATTTAATTACAAATTTTCACTTCAAAAATATTAAGTATAACACTTTCATAAATGATAAAAAATATGCAGTGAATTAATATTTATTAAGCTGAGAGAATGGTGTATTTTGAGATGCTTGGGGATTTGGAGTCTGAATATTTGAATTCCAATCTTGGCTTCAGCTTTGACTAGCTGTGTCCATTTAGGACAAATCTTTTCATCTTTTTGGGCCTCAGTTTGTTCATCTACTAAAATGGGTTAATGATATTTCTACTACCTATCTTATGTTGACATTTTGAGGATCAATTGAGAAAATGCTAATAAAGGCACTTTGTAACTATAAAGGGCTATATAAAATGCTATATATCTATAAATAGATAGACAGAAAGGTGAGATACAGTCTGGTAACAAGTGAGAAAATGGATCGGCAGTAGGGTTCCTTTCACTTTTCCCAGTAGTAACAATCCTTCAAAAGTGTCTCAGATCCTTCCTCTTAAATGACACTTGTCCTATTTATCCCAGTTCTCAATGATCTTCCCATCTCTAAATTCTTACCACACTAGGTCTGTACCATTCAATTTAGTTTTTAATTTGATAGTAGTATTAGTAATAGTAGTAGTCATAGTAGTAGTAGTAGCAGTAGTAGCAGTAGCAGTAGTGGTAGTAGAAGTAGTAGTAGTAGAAGAAGTAGTAGTAGTAGTAG
>CM053594.1:307016284-307041714 GCA_028646575.1 Pseudocheirus occidentalis
ATTTCATTTCTATTCAGTTTGACCTTCCTCTCTTATTTCACCACCTTATAAGGCAGTAGTGAGGAAGGCCTCTAGTATGGTGAATAGGCCTCTCTATGACAAATGTCTGGGAGGACATGCACAAGAGTTGCACAAAGTGAGCAGTTTGGATACTTGGGATCTGTACCGTTGGAAAGAGCTTGTGAATTGATTTGAGTATTTCATACTTATGGTTTCAATATGGCACCTGAAAAATAGCAGAGTAATGACACAAAACTGGAGGCAAATGGAGAAAATGCTATACAAATCAATTTTTAATACCTCACTTTTAGCAAATTTTGTGTAGTACAACTTCAAGTATCTGGCCTGTCTATTTAGATCCCGGTTATGAATCTGCATTCCTTAAGTTTGTCCCTTTTGCTTTATGTTCCACTTTTCTCCCCTTTAGCTTCCCTAAAGGTTCATATTGGACAGTTAGGTGGCACAGAGGATAGAGCACTGGGCCTGGAATCAAGGAAGGCTCATCTTCCTGAGTTCAAATCTGGCCTTAGACACTAACTAGCCATGTGACCCTGTACGAGTAACTTAGCCCCGTTTGCCTCAGTTTCTTCATTTGTAAAATGAGCTGGAGAAGCAAATGGTAAACCACTCCAATATTTTTGCCAAGAAAACCCCAAACGGGATCATAAAGGGTCAAATATAACTGAAATAACAGAACAATGACAACAGAGGTTCATTTGTTCTTCCGAGGGGACGCACAGAGAAAGAAAAGGTTAATTTGTTTTCATCATAGTGACAAATAGACTTCCTTTACCTCACCCATCCTCTCCCTACCTCTTTATTTTCTGCTATGGTAACAGAAAAGTATGCAGTGAGGTTGAGACAGAAGCTGCTTTTCAAGATGAAATCCAACTAAGACCACAGTAAGGTAATGTTTAGGTTTCCTTTCTTCTCTGCTTCTGTCTTATCTTAATCAAATCCTTTCTGTATGTAATAAGCAATGTCCCACTATTACAGCTCCAAACTGTTTACTACAAATACTTCAGCTTTCTATGTTAATCCAGTGACATAAAGTTGTATTATATTATTGGTTGGGTCTTATGATATGGAAAACTATTCAGAAATTCCTGCAAATTCTTAGTAATTCAGACAAAATACAGCTTATAAAATAATTGCATTTAAGGGAAAGATAGATACCTTCTCAGAAATTAACATAAAAAAGATTTCTCAGAATAAAACTTTTCATCACTGCAGGTATATTGAACAATCTGAATCATGGTCAAGATCAGGGACTAATGTCTCAATAATTCACCTGTATAACCATGAATTGTAGATACATTTATGTCTTTGGACACGTAGTCATCTCATTGCAGCTGGCCTCCAGAAAGATTTCATTGTTTGGAGAGTAAAGAAAATCAGCAATCAGAGACAAGCCCCTGAGGTGAGAAATGCTATAATGCCTTGGAAATGAAGAGCCTTGAGTTTTTGTCCAGTCCTTTCCATTTAACCACTTTTGTGACTTTTTAGGAATTTAGTTCTCATTTCTGACAAAAGGGAGGAGGAAGAAGTAATTATATGCCTCTAAGGTCCTGGACAGCTCTGACCTGTGTTTGAAGGTATTTCTCCAAAGGAGTAGTTTCAATCATTTGAGAAAGAGTGAGTAAGGACTAATTTAGGATGGTGGTGAAATGTCACATATGACAATTAATGGTTGTCTAATTTGCTAGTATTTTTAACATATCATGAATTTTTGGCAAAGAATATTTAAATATTTTAAGATTATAAATGACTATAAACAAAAATATCGACCCAATATTCAAAATAATGATAAAAGTGTTATATAAAATCTTTAGCATTTAACGAAGTAGAACTAAACAGATGATGAACTGACAAATAAAGATAATATTTGCTGTCTGTCCCCTTCCAAGTCTTTCTGAAGTCCCACTTATTTTGCTTTTGCTTTGTTGTTTTACATATGACTGTAGCAATTTGGAAGGAAGGAGGGAACAAACATTTAAATGACACCTACTATGTGTCAGGCATGGTGCTAAGTGAATTTTTAAAAAAGATTCTCATTTGCTCTCTACAACAACTTGGCAAGGTAGAGGTAGGTGCTATTATTATTCACATTTTGCAGTTTAAGGAAAATGAGGCAGATAGAGCTTAAGTGGCTTGCCCTGGGTCACACAGCTAGTAAGTGTCTGAGACTGGGTTTGAATTCAGGTCTTTCTGACTTAAGACCTGGTGCTTTGTCCACTGCTCAGCCAGCTTCCTCTAAGGCTCCAGTTTTAATTAGTTTGCTTTGAATCACTTCATGTAGATCTTCTCACATTTAGTAAGGAATATTGTAAATACACATACCACTAAAGCAGAGAAAACTAAAGTTATAAATATCAATAACCTCAATTATCTATCAATTATCAAATGACAACTACTCTATTTTTAGGTTCAATAATTAAAGGGGAAATTATTCCAGAGTGGACAGGACTCTGGACTTAGAGTCTGGAAGACATAAATTCAAACCTTGCCTCAGATGCAATTTCTGTGTGAACCATGGGAAGTCACTGAACAACTCTCAGCCTAAGTTTTTTCATCTAGCTCACATGAAGTAATGCGTATCAAACGTTTCATAAATCTTAAAGTAACATATACATGCAACTACTATTATTATTCTACTAGCCATAGGATCAAATGATCACAGAATTTTAGAGCGAAAGGTGACCTTTCTAATCCCTACATGGCATTTTGCAGATGAGGAAGCGAAGGCCTGGGGAGGTGAAATGCCTTGCCTCAAGTCACACATGTAATGTGATAAATAGCAGAGCCAAGACTGGTTGCATCTTTGACCTTGGAAATGCCAGGATGTTTAGGAGGCATTGTCGAATTCAGACAGACACTCTGAAGGCTCAGGACTGACAGAATATACTGTTGGTCTAAATGAGCTGCCATTCTCTTACTTGTTCTCATTCGAGTGTACATGTTCAAAAGTAATTAAATAGGTTAAAATGAATCTGATCACATCCTTACAAAGACAACTATAATAGGATGTTTTCTACCCTTCAATTTGTAGAGGCTAACTTTGTATTTATCTCTCAATAACCTCACCAGTCTCAGCTACGAGCCAATGACCACAGACTTCTATTGCTGTAATTCCATGCCAGTTGTGCTTTCAGTAGGATTTTTTCTCTCATGTTTAGCTGGTACAGGATTCAATAGCTACCCTGCTCCTTAAATTAAGCAGACGAGATCATATTATGCTTGCCTTGATTTCTTTGCAAGGGCTGCCGATAGAATTTCCTATTGATTTTAAGCTGGCGCTCCTCCATTTCTTACTGCCGGCAAGTCAGGAATCTGGTGCTATTTGAGGCCTTTCCTGACTGTTGCTCTGACAGGTGCTGATGATCTGGCACCACTTGCCTTTTATAGCATTCACCTTCTACCCCTGGTGATTTGCATGTCACTTTTCCACATTAGGGTGGAAAATTTCCCATTATGGCAGTTCTTTAGGTGTGGGACTGGTCACCTTTCACCTCGCATTGTTCTGTACAGCGCAGTGAGACAGACCTGGGTCACACTTAAGGAATATAAAGTATAATTAGACGGAAGGATACCAGGGGACTTGGAGACCACAGTATGGTACAGAAGGTATTAATAGCAGGCTTATCTGTGTTTGCCGAGTTTAGTTCTCTAATCTATATATTAGTTTAGATTTTTTTTTAAAGAACAAGATGTGAAGAGATGTTTGAAGAAAGAGGAAGTTGGGCAAATGAAGAGGCAAAAACAGTTATGGTGTGACTTTAAAAAGAGTCAATCAGATGGAGAGGTAGAAATGGTTTTATATATATAGATGTGACCAAAAAATATATATCATGTTTTGTTGTATTGTTTAGAGGTAGCCATGGACTTAGAGGCTAGAATGAGGATAGAGCTATGGAGACTTGGCTTCAAGGTCCCTCTCTGTCACAGTGGCTGTATGATATGGGTCATATCACTTAATTTCCCAGTGTTCAAGATAGTTCTTTAAGATAGTAAGTTGTAGAGTATATGCCCATTTAACTGGTAGAGATTATTTCCTTATCTCAGAATTCCCTCCACCAATGACATCTCAGATCCAGTCCCTATACCTATCCTTTCATTAATTATAAACCGACTGCACTCTAAAATCTTAATTTGGTATGAGATGACACCAAATACTGAATCTAAATCAAATTGACACCATCATTTAAAAAATTGGACATGACTGACTGCCATGATACACTTGAATCTTGCTACTGTTCAGAGAGTGTCAGGCCTTAAACTGTGTCAGCTCCTGGGTATTAATCAGTCACATGAACTCAAGGGTGGACCCTTAGGGTAGAATCATCAGGTCAGAGAATTCATTTCATTCAAAGGGGCAGAGAGGTATGCTTTTACCAGTATTATATGAAGTGTAGCCACGAACATTTGTCACTCCCAACTGATTTTCAGAATTTTCCCATTTGGTTAGTCCCACTGTATTTTTAATTTTATTTTATTTGTACCTTTAATGCAGAGAAAATGAGGTGGAGATGAAGGGCAAGAAAGAATCAGATACACAGTGAATTTGAAGAACACTAAATCACAAGCTCAGTATATTGCATATGCTTTTATAAGTAGATAGGGTATTTATGTTCTGAAGTGTTCCTTTATGGGCTATATTCATCCCTCAGTATAGTATTTAGTCTTATTGTAAACATCATCCTTACACAAATCCACATCTATTTGTTTTTCCTTTGTACAAAGTACTTACAGTTTTCAAAATGTGTTTATGTTCAGAGATGAAATGTTTAGTTTCTTTTGTAGGAGCCTTTCACTTACTTTGGGATTTTGCAAAATTTACTATAAATATCTGCGACATCACTTACATTTCCTTCTTCACAAATATTCTACAATGCTGGAGTATTTATTCTCCTTTTTGATTCAATGACTACTCTTCTCTTCAGTTATGGTCCCCCATAAAGTGGATTTCAAACCACACATTGTAACTTTCAGCAAGGGAAGGGCTTTGAAAATAACCCATTTATAGACATTCTATAGGCTTTTTGTTCCCCTCTTTTAAGATGCAGAGTTTAAATTAAGAATTATACTAACGAATTTCAATTTAAATGATTGTTCCTGTCTTAGAAAATGAAAAAGATTCTGGTATTCTAAATGCCGTATCTACTCTGACTATGGGAGCTAAAGATATTCCAACTTGAAAAATGGACCATGCTTTTGGTGGACCTTTGGACAGTCTATTGTGTTTTTTCACTTTGCACATAGCTATCTTAAGAAAAAAGTCTTTTCTAGGGTTGATCAAAACAATGACACTCAAATATTTTTTTCCAGAGTTCATTTCATGAATTCCATTAATATATTTCACTTGGCTCACTTTCTGCTCCCCCCACCTTTCACTTCTTTCCTTAACTGAATAAGGATTGAAACAGTGAGGAAATTTCTAGATCATTTGTTATGTCTAACTTCTAATATTTCACATTCAGAAGTTTGAACTCCAAATGCATTCATCTTTTTCAACATTTGGGATGTGATTTCACTGGGGATTTACTTTTGCAGTATAAACCATGAAACTATTTGTTCTTCTTAAGACACCCACAGACTTGGGGTCCATAAGTTCTTTTCTCCTGCAAGGCCTTTGAATCTATCTGCCCTTGAGTTCAATGCTGAGATACAGTAGCATGATGCAGCCTTGGTACTAGAGCACCATATTCCCTTAATAAGATGCATAGTCATAGTTACAGCTGTTCCAAACCTTGGCAATGAAACCTAAAACCCACTACAACTCAATAGTTTCTCTAAGAAAAAGCCTCTTGAAATGCAGTTCAGATACATGAAATGCCGTGTGAAGGTATAAATGTTTTTTCATGAACTCAGGTCAACTGCAGCACAAACTTAGGCGCAAATTCTAGTTTTCAGAGTTTGCTACCAAACTCAATGCTTTGAGATTTGCTTAGAGTCTTAGAGTTTATCCAAATTGAACCTCAGGAGAGATAAACTGAAATAGAAATACCATGTTCAAAGGGCTTCTGAAAACTGAAACCACCCAGCTCCATGCAGCTGTAGCCGTTGTGACATTATGCCCACAGTTCCTCATCTAGAGGCTTATGCTCAGTAAAGTCGTTAATTTAGTAATTGGCCCCAAATTTTATTGGCCCATCAACTAGCAACTGGATGAAGCATTTTGTATTTTTTGCCCTGATGTTTATGTTCAGGATTTGTTTTAGGTGGTTCTTGTCTTGGTGCCACGAACGGAAAAACCTACAGGGAGAAGAACCCCAAAGAGTGTCTTCTCACTCTGATGTTTCCGCTAGAAAGCCTTAGAGTGGACTTAACAGGAGCCAGCTGTGTGGAAGCACATATTGATGACTTGGTTGGCAGGAGTTCCCCACTGAGTGCCAAGTTACTGATGTACTCCCAATCAATTCCCACACAGCTATAGCTCAGTGAGCTATTTTAAAAAGAAAGAGCACAACACTAGGGAACAGAAGATCTAGAAATGCCGGGAAGAAGGAGAAAAGAGAACTAGCAAAACAAAGTAAAGATGAAGAAAAGAGGAACAGGAACTTAACAGTGGAAGATAACAACCCAAAGACAGCTTGGGTGGGTAGGAAAAATGACCACTAAAACCACCACTACCTTGGGATAATTGCAAATATATTGTGCCCATAATTCTGTCAATATTTGCTGAATGCCAGTTTTGAAGGGGATCTGCATGGATTCTAGTTGGGGAAGGAAAAGAAGGGAGCCAGTGGCATAAAGGAAATAGGACACTCCATTCCTATATTAAAAACCAATAAAAGTAACAAATTGTAGGTGTGATGCTGTGAAGAAGTCTAGGTCATGTGGTAGATGTGAGTCATCTGACATATTTATGAAGTTCCTACTATGTGTAACACTGACATAGTTGCTTTGGACATAATGATAGGTGGGAGACAGGTATTAACCACTCTCAAGGAAGCTACAATCAAATGTGGGAAAAGCTAAGTCTGCAAATAACTATGATAGAAGGGAGAGTAAGAGAAGTATGAAAGAGAAACCCAGTTAATGTGCCATGAGAAACTCTAGGAGGATATTGCTTTTGCCCAGAGGGGTCCAGGTAAGGCTCAATGGAGGAAGTGGCATGAGAGCTGGGCCTTGAAGGAAAGGAAGGCTTTTAACAGCTAGGATGTACATGTATGGGGTACAGGTTTTATCCATCCCAGGCATGGGAGTATCAAGGAGACAGCTAGGTGGCACAGTACATAGAAAGGACCCAGAGTCAAAAAGAACTAAAGTTCAAATCCATTTTCAGACATGTGCTAGCTATGTGATGAAGGGCAAGTCACTTGACCTCCATTTGTCTGTTTTCTTGTCTATGAAATGGGGATAATAACACTTACCTCCTATGACTCTTGTCAGGACTGAATGAGATAATATTTGCAAACCATTTAGCACAGTGTCTGGCACATAGCAGGGGCAGGCAATATAAATGTTAGGCATTGTTATTGTTATGATTAAAGATGTCATGTTGCATGAGCCCATTCTGCAGTTCTTTGTTTATCTTGAGAGACCTGTATTTGTCTCTAAACCTGTGCATATCTGTCTAATTTCAAATTTGGCTGACTCATCTGCAAATTGGCAAATGAGATAGGAAAAATCTTGTGCAGATTTAATGTAAATAAATTTAATTTAAAAGATAATGTTGCATTTTAGAGCATAAATCTTTTTTATTTGAAAAATGAAAAAATTCTCAAATTCTTTACAATTCACACTTAAATGGGTTAAACTTAAATTAATCAAAACTAGTAAATTACTTGTTTAAAAATAAACATGTAATTCATTTAAAAACTGCATGCTTCCTTTTGGGGGCAGCTAGGTGGCTCAGTGAATAGAGCACTGGCCCTGGAGTCAGAAGGACCTGAGTTCAAATCTGACCTCAGACACTTAACACAAAATTAGCCATGTGACCGTGGGTAAGTCACTTAACCCCCAATTGCCCTACATTTCCCTCTCCAAAAAGCAAAAAAAAATGCATGCTTCCTTACCTGTGTGACTCTTATCTACACTTTCATGTGATTCCTTTACAGGAAGATGTTGGGTCCTTCCTCCAGACATTAGATGGCAAGAACTATAATACATAATAGGTGCATCTGTCATTCCTCACTCATGATGTTGCTGACTCACTTTGTTTTCTGGGAAAACCTCTCTTTATTGATGTCTCTTATCCTATGTATGTGCGTGAACACACACATATGCATATATGCTTTTATGTGATTAAGTCTGCACTAAGGTGATCATGATAGAACGGCCAAAAAAGGATCACAGGGTAGTAAGAACCACACAGATTTTTGAAAACTGTTTTCCCATCATAGACATTATTAACAAAAGAAGTATATATCAGGAGGACCCCAAAATGACCTGCCTTAGCTGAAGCAGAGTCAAGGGGGTACCATTGGCTCTAACTTTGCAGACATGTAAATCATAACACATATAATTTGCCAGAATAGACCAATTCGCAGCTCTACCAACAACTTCTTTTCCCACACCCCCTCAGCACCTGTCAATTTTTTTTTTTGGTCAACTTTCTCCCTCTGATGAGTGTGAGATGGAGCCTCAGAGCTACTTTATTTAGCATTTTGATAATTATAAGTGATTTAGAGTTATCTTTTTATGTTGTTATTGATAGCTTGAATTTCTTCCCTTGAAAACTACCCTTCTTTTTCCTTTGGATACTTATTAACTAAGCAATGGCTTTTTATTCATATACATTTAAATACATTTCTTATACATCTTGGAAATGAGATACAACTTGTTGCACAAATTTTTTTTCTCAACTCATTAATGAAAAATAATCTGAAAAGATTTTGAGCAGAATTTTCATGTCTAAAATTTGTCCATAGAGTAAGCACTGATCTCTTGAGAGCGATAATAAAAATGATCTTCACATATACTTTAAGGTTTGCAAAATGCCTTAGATACATAATCTTATTTTATCCCTACAATAAGCTTATAGTAGGTTGTAGTATGGGATAAGTACAATTATTATCATCCCCATTTTATATATGAAGACACAAAGGCTGAGAGAAGTTATGTGACTTGTCCAGGGCCAGCAGATAGTCTGAGATGGGATTTGGACGAAGGACTTCCTGGGCCTATCTAGCTCATGTCCGTTAACCTCTGTACCACAATTGCCTCTCTAAAACAACTCAACCTCAAAACAACACAATTTTTGAATTTGGGCGCACGTGACAATCTTGGGTGCTTAATTAGGTATTTAAATAGGAGGACATTTTTAAAAATAGGAAGTAGACCTCAAAGTTATGAGAACATTTGAATGACATAATTTGTCTGGCATAATAAGCTTAATAAATGCTTATTGACTGAATGCCAAACTCATTCTATATTTTCCCCTAACCTCTTCCTTTCTTCCTCTATTTTTTTAAGGTTTATATCTCCAAGGTCTGTCTTCTTGAATAAATATATGGAATATATACAGTCATCCATAAAAGTAATCCCAGAAATTCAGCTGGAAGAATCAGTTGCATTTTCAGGTCTATCTGTATAACTAAAAATGTTTGTTTCCCCAGGGGAGAAGGGTGGAGTGGGAAATCAGTTTTTTGGGTGTGGCCAGATCACAGAGGGGGAAAAAGGATAAAAAAAAATAAGCGAAGAACAATTATTCTTTAGAAGATAAATACACTAGTTCATGATTGTGTGGGTGCAGAAAGAGGAAAGACATAGAAATCTACTTGTACCTTCTTGGTTTATGACTTTAAGCAGACAAAAGTAACAGGCAGACATGGGAACAAAAGGTAGAAAACTACATTGGTAAGTGCTGAGCTTGTATTTGTTTCAGATTTTCATAGGGGCTCTTTCCCTCTCCGACTCTCTTTTTTCCCCCTCTTCTTCAGTCACAGAGCTACTCTATCTCAGAAAGCCAGTGTTTGAACGTGTTGTGTTTAAGTCCTGGCAGTAGACTAATAGAGGATAGAATGTTGGCATAGAACAGAGGAGATAATAGGGTTATAATTTGAGAGCTAGGAGGGCCTACAAGGTCATTTTCTTTTATGGATGAGGAAATTGAAGCCCAGTGGATTTCAGTGATTAGTCCAAGTTCAAAAAGGTAAATAAGTGGTAGAGTTAGGGTTCACTCCCAAGTCCTCTAACTCCTAAGTCCATCTTACCATCCACTTTCTTGCGCTTCATTCTTTCCATAGTCCAAGGCTCTCAGCCTCAATAATCTATTTCCCACGAGTGAAGTATTGAAATAATGCTCACTACTTACTTTAATAGTATAGTTGTAAAATTAATGTTTGCAAAGTGCTTTGGTCTCCTTGGAGAAAAAAAAGTTAAATATGATTGACTATGCTATGAAGGGAAGTATTGTTTAGTTGTTTCAGTTGTGTCTGACTTTTCACGACCCCATTTGAGGTTTTCTTGGCAAAGGTATTGAAGTGGTTTGCCATTTCCTTCTCCATGAGTGAAGATAGCATCCCTTTTTCAAGCTTTTTATTTTCAATCTACAAGAAAAAAAATTAATGGCTTCACAGAGCAATTTGCTAATATATACCTTTGGAAGTACAAATGGGAATCTTCCACTTCCTAGATAGCTCATATTATGAGCTCCGGCATAAAGAATTCAAATTTGGAACTATAAGTTAATTTTTAGATTGGATGGTATAATTTTATCTGGAAAAAAAATTATGACCACTTAGGTTTTGCTCTACAAAAAAGACAAACTACTACTTCATTGCTATTGTCACCATTCTCATTCTGAGGAAATGTTCTTTTCCCTGAGTAGTCAATGATATAAACTGCTAATGGATTAGCTTAGAGCCTGAAAGTAACAATTAATATCCAGGAGAAGACTCCTCAGAATCTTTGAATATATGAACTTCAGAGGGTGGAAAAAGCTCTAAAGGAGACAGGGAAGGACCTTGTGACTCTGGATGGAGTCTGTGGCCTAACTACTAGTCAAAACTTTAACTTTTATAGTAGCAGGAACAAACTTTAGAGAACCAATTGTAAGATGGTTTATGGGAGTGTTGAGCCTGTGGAGGAATTTTCTGTCCCTCTCAGATTTTCTATGACATATTTAGCAGCTGGCCTTATCCCTGGCTACAGATGGAAGCTGATAAGGCTTGTAACTGAGATAGAGAGGGAAGCAGAATGATTTTCTGCACTGACTGAAAATAAGGTCTATCCAATCACTTTTAGTGAGTCAGGTTACTTTTTTTTATTAGAAACCTATTTTCTTACAGCATATGTGACTTTGAGCAAATCAGCTAGTTAATCTTTTTGGACTTCAGTTTCTTTGTTTGGGTAATTGGAGTTTGGACTAATAATTAGATGGGGTCAAAAATCTCTTATAGCTCTATCTCCTATGATCTCATGTTAGGAGACCTTTATATGTAAAGGTTTTATTTCATGGTGACCTATTGAAAAAAAAACTTGGACTTTTACTGGAATACTGACCTGAACGAAGAGTTAAGAGAAACTTTGGGGCTGCCCTTACTTTTCGAATTGCTTTGCATGGTACCATAAAGTTCTATTTGTCCAAAAATATTTCCCCGCTACCATGCTTTAGTGCCTGAAAATTCCAATCTTTGAAGTAACTTCTGTAAATAAGCGATTTTCTCACTAAGGACATTATTAAAATAGGTATGGTAACACATTAGCAGAGTCGTATTAGCTAGCTTGAAATTTAGCAAAACCATGGTATGAGGCAGTGGGCAGAGTTGGGGAGTTTGGGTTTAAGCCCCAGGTATAAAACATTTGGCTGTGTGACCCAGTGGCAAGTTTAACCTCCCAGTGCCCCGGGTCATTCTGAAGATTACAAGGTATGGATCAGGTGCCCATCTGCATTAGTGGAGGGAATGTCTTCACCTTCTATCAATGAAATCACAGATAAAAATTTAAAAGCAAAATATTCCATTTTCATGGGAACATGTAGGTATATTTTGGTAGGGGTAGAGATTAGGATGGATCTGGAAAAGGGAGTGGTGGTGGAGCTGGGGTTGGTTTGGAAGAATGGCACAAAACTGAGGGTGTGTAGAGAGGCAGGGGAAAAGCCAAGGAAAATGGTCCCTTTAAGCTGAATAAAGAACTGGCATGGACCTCAGGGACCAACTTTACTTGTTTCAAAAATTTTCCCCAATCTAGCTTAAAGTTTTCCTTACTATGCAGTTCTCAGCAAACATTTTATCTCTTCCATATATACGATCTAAATTAAAATTAGGGAGTATCCTCCATCCCTCAAAATGTCTGTTTTAAAACTCATTCAACAAGATGTTATTATGTGCCTATTGTGCATCTGATACTTGGTGAGAATGTCACAAACATGGAAATAATTTTAAGTGGACTAATTTCTTTTTTTAAATGGATTTTTTCCATATTGGCTATTTTTATATTTCCTAGTTTCCCTCTATATCTTTTTTCCCCTTCCCTTCTCAGAGTTATCCCTCATAACAATTTTTAAAAAAAGGAAAAGAGAAAAAAAATTCAGCAAGACTGATCGACACTTTAAAAACAAATCTGACATTATATGCAGATTTCCACATCCATCATACAGTGCCTTTTGGTCATTCTTATAAAGTGGAGAGTCCTGTTGGAAGTCAAAGATCACCTACTATCTGTATGACCTTGAGCAACTCATTTAACCTATTTGGGCCTCAGTCTCCTCCTCTGTAAAATGAGGGAGTTGAACTAGATTGGGGCTCCTAACTTTTTTATGTCACAGTCCACTTTGACTGATAAAACCTCTGGGCCCCATTTCAGTATGTTTTAAAATTCATAAAGTACATGGGATTAGCAAGTAGATCAATTATACTGAAACATAATTATCAAAATATATTAAAATTCTATATAATCATATACTTTGCATCATGTCTAATAGCCATAATAATTTTGAAGTTAGGAGTAACAATATTTCTAGATATTTACAATAAGTGAAAATGTGATATAAAAATCTGATTCCTATTGGAGACAAAGTTATAGGTACTGATAGTACTACTGAGGCTGGTTGCCTATATTCATAATTGAAGGAAATAATAAATTCTACTTAGAAGATGATGAAAATGAAGATATCTATGTCTGTACCATCTATATTGACCAACACCTGTATGTCTGCCTGTCTGTCTAGCTGTCTGTCTTTCTATCTGTGTTCTTCTATCAGACAAAACCTTATAAACTTCCCTAGGAGGCAGTCTTCATTTTGTTATTTGTAAATAAGATGAGAAAAGTTATCTTGCAACTTTAAAATCCATGAAGAGAGTGAACATTACTAATGATATTAGAATTTTCATAAATTTTCTTTCTCATAGCTTATCAATGAAGACTTTAAAAAAATTGGTGACTGTTTTGAAATTTTTTTCTTTTTTTCTTTTCTCTTTTTTTTTTTAGAGTGTTCATACAAAAAGAACATATCTATTCTTTACCCTTCAGGACCCAGAAGCTAAAACTTATCTAATAAAGATAATAGATTTCAAATGTCAAGATATTTTAGCCTCTTTCTTCCTTGTCAAACATTTGCTTAAATTTGTACATTATAATTAATGAAAAATATAATCCTTTTAGCTTTTCCATAACGTAGTTTACAATTCAGTGTAATACAGTACAAGAAAGAGAGGATATCAGTCAGCTGAAAAGCTTGGGTTGTAATTTGCTTCTGTCATTAACTGACTTTGTGATTTTGAGAAAATGAGTTAACTTTTCTGGTTTCTTAGTTTTCTTCTCTGATAAATGAGACAATGGGATGAGATGAAAACTAAACCTTTCTGTTTTGATTAAACTCTTTCCCCATCCTCATTAAACATTTTATTACTGATTCTGAGACATTTTCATGATTAAACCAGTCCTGAATTTAGAATTTGTGACAAATATATGGAATTTCAGAGTAGTTGTGCACCATCTCCTCAAAGTTATCAAAATGGAGGTCTTGTCAGCCCTTGGTTAATAGGAAGTTCCAAAGATACCTCACTATTTCTTGTTTCCTCAGACAGAAATTCTCATCTATTTATAAAAGATATAAGACAGAGATGAAATTATAAAAGCATAAAAGAACCTCTAAGAATAAATTTTTTACAAAACATAGGCAGCTCTCAGTCGCTCTTAAAACATTAAGAATTATGTCATTTGTTAAGTAAAAAAATCTACTATGTTGTATCACACACATATGAATGTAAGATATAATACACTACTCCTATGTAATGGGCATTATCTTGGAAAACACCAAGTCTTCTCATCCTTTAGTTTATACTGCAGTTAATTTCGTTGAGTTCAGATTTCAGCATAGATCTGCATTCTAGTTTTTTCTCTTCATTGTCATTATTTTGAGTGCAATTGCTTCTTTGCTTTAGAGAGCACTACTATGTCAATTTTTTAATCTTACGTATTGTAAAATGCTTAGAAAAAGTGGGAAATTTCTGAACCTAGAGATAACATTCATAGATTCATAGAATCTTACTTTTAGGCAAAATCAAAATTAAAACCTATTGCTAGCATAATGTTTTCTTTTTTCTTCTTTTTTAATATCTGAATTAAGCATTTTATTATATTTGTTCAATACCAATACTGTTAAAAAAATGGAACGAGTCCTTTCTATTCCCTGATACTTAATACTACTTTTATTGCCTGCTTAGAGTTAGCTCAGTATTTTAGCTCAATATCTGCAGTCTGCTGGTCTATCTCTTTCTGCTCATTTCTGATGGGAACATTACTGTTAATGATTAATTTCTTTTGCCTTTTATTGAGGATCCAGACTTTAAACAGGTTGGAAAGGTTAGCATTTCGATATCGGTGCAGCATTTATCAGAAATGATGACTCGGGATATTTTCTAATTGTATTTACTTGGGCCGCTTCACTGCTTTGCTGGAAAATGGTACACAACAAGAGAGATAAAGGTGAAACTTAGATCAAGCACCCAGAAAAGCTTTCTAGGCTGTGATATCACCAGAGAAGTAGTTCTGCATGAGGCTCGAGTTCATGGGAGCTATCATAGACTAACTGAAGAGAATGCCATAATGATGGAATTCATTGTTTCCATTTCTGGATAATGCAGAATTCACTTTTATTTTCATTTTCCTTTTCAATTCAAAATCTAATTAGTTCAGGATCATCATTCCTATTAGTTCGAGTTTATCTCTTCAATGGTTTTGACAAGGGAGTCATGAATGAACATGTTTTTGTTTGTTCTTTTTAGTTCATCTTTGAGGACACGGCTCTTTTATGCTGTTGCAACAGGTGTTCTCCCTCCCACTCTTGCATATTTTACTGATTACTCTCTTGGGTTTGCCTCAAATTCTCTCAAGTCCCAGAGACTAATGAAGTTTTACATTGTCATGCATTTGGGTTTTCCAGTGAATAATGGCAAGTGAACCATGACGTCCTGGGCTGTAAGGAAACTTCTCATTATTTTTAAAAATACAATTGTATTTATTTATTTCCATGCAAGCCTTCTTTTATGATGAGTGCTCGTGTTAGTGCTATCATTATGCTTTATGGAGATTAGCTTGTAAGTCTGTTTTATTTATATAATGAAGGACAGATATCTCAAAAAAGAAAGACAAAAATAGGTTTATACAGAGTAGGAAGAAGAACAGAAAATGTGCTTCCCCCTCTCCTAATATCTTGAGAAAAAGGGATAAAAGAAACTTCAGGCAGTTTAATTGAGAAACCACTGACATTTTCTAAGTTTATTCTTATTGTAACTGGTATCATGATTAGATGCAATAGTTTCATTAGAAATTTTTTTCAGTATTTCATGCTAGTATCTTTTAATATGGGACTCATTGCTAAAACCTGTCCTGAGTATTGTTTTTGTCTTCTCATATGAAAACTTTTGAATGAGCATGCTCAGTGGGTTTTATCAATAACATATTCTAATGGAGGTAGTGAAATATAATCTATAATAACTTTACACCAGGAGAAAGGAAACATGTACGTTTTTCCTCCTGTGGATTTGTCAAAAAAAATGTGAAACCACGACTGAGATCTACTTGTTAGTTCATACCAGAGAACCATGTAGATTATTCAATTTTAAAAATTACACATTAAGCAAAGCTCATGTATGTGGTATAGGAGTTTGAGAACGCTTCATCAAAATAATATTTCATTCTTTTACTTTGGCAAGTGTGGTTCAGATGCTTAGGTATTACTTGTGATTATGTTATATTTGATTTGTCCTAGCTCATTTGGTTAAAGTAATTTTAGTCATAAATTTAGTCAAAGCATTTGAGTTACATAAGGACTTAAGACAGGGAAGCTTCTTTATAGAATTGCCCTTTTTCTGAGATTTTAAATGATTCATAGCCATTTATAGACATTTTGGTCCCATCCTTTCTCCCTATCCCAACATTTTCCCCAACACCTTACCAAACACACAGAGGTATAATGGTAGTTACAATGGAAAATAATAGGGGTTTTTAGGAGGCAAATGGATTATAAAAATGATTTCATAGTGGTTGACTAACATGATTTGATTACCATATTTTCCTGTAAGATTCAGGTTTTTGGTTCTTCAAAATCCATGTTTTCATCTGTGGTTGTATATTAGCTAGCATAGTCGAGTGTATAAAATGTAAAATTTGCTAATATAGTTAGACTAGAAAATTAAATGGCTTCATGTTATATATCACCAGCGAGAATTAGAGCTGGAAATCTTAACATACAACTACTGAAGAGCATGAAAGAAGGAGGGCTTATTACTTAAAAAAAAGCCATGCTACTGAATACCTTTTTAAAAAATGGACTCACTTATATAGTAAACTCCTAGTATAGGATTTGTACTTTCTTTTGTTTTTTTTCTCCTCAGAAGAAAATATTACATAAGCGCAAGATAAGATTATATTATTTCATTCTTATTTCTAGACTAATAGGTAATAAATTACTGGGATCTGTGGTTAAGCAATAAAAACAGATGCCTATGTATACAATGTGAAGTGGAAAGTTAAAACAAAAATTTGAATTTAACACATTGATCTTTTTTTTTTTTTACCTTAAATATATAGGTAAGGGAGGAAGAAACAGATGAAATTACAGCAACGCAATGGGCAACAATTTTTGTCATTGAATATCTAGAAAATTGCTTCAGTTCTTTACTTCTATGTTCATAGATCTAGATTATGCACTAAATGGTCTATTTTGTTAATATTAAGTTATGAATATTAAGTTAATATTAAGTTAAGAATCTACTTATTTTAAAAAGCCAATACATTTTCTCATAGTTTATTTCTGTTTTGTAAGTGGAGAATAATAGTACCCTACCAATTTAATTTTAACGTTTAAGTTATTTTAAGGCAATTTTAATAATAACTTATTAAGAAAATGAATTTAATTAATTTATTTTTCTTGTATTTGAAGAGACAACACATTTGTGATCACTGATGGAGTGCTCCTAAAGAACTTGTTTTCCTACTTCAAAACTACCAAATCCATTGCTGACCTGACAGTGTAAACATAAATATTGACATGATGCTTTGTAATTTATTTTTCTGATAAGTCATCAATACATTCTTAGGGCATAGATTAGTGAAAAGGAATTTCTAAGAGATTTAAAATTTTTGTTGAGCTGGTATCAATTTAGTGATCAACTATGATTACACTTAGGTTTCCTTTTAAAGTTTCACAGTCATTGGAGTACTCCGTAAGCATGACTCTTATTCAAAGTACTTATATGAGAGAGCCCAGGGAAGACTGACAGAAAACATTTCTGAAAGTTGCAAGATTTGAGTTTGTGACTGCTCAGTTTTTATCTTAGAGGTTGAAGGTATGGGAAGTAGGAAAAATCAATGATAAAAGCCACTGAAGTGCTAGGAGTGTTACTCCAATATGACAGAGGCTTATGACTCTATCAGACCCGCTTTACACGTTTGTCACAGTCTAGCATATTTTGATTTGTAGTATGCTTCACTGTATGCGCATTTCTCTCTACTACAGTTCAAAATTCTTGAAGGTAGCGACTTGTACTTGGATTATCTTCATATCTCTTCTAGCATGTAGTAGTGTCTTGTGCAGAGTGTTTAACAAATATGAGTTGATGAAAGGAAAATGTTATGAATGAACTATACTGACCCTTCTTCAAAACAGAGTGTTTTGTTCATTATCTCACAGTATAAGAGATGAATGGAAGAACAGGACTGGAATACCTTTGGAAAAGTCAGTAAACCAGACAAACCAAGAAGCCAGAAATCTGAGAAATTATTCTAGAGCTAGAGGTGGTTTATCCTGAAGATCAGTCACTTGAGATCCACTAGGTTCAGATCTAAAGTTAGAAGTGCATCATCTCCATAATGATTTGCCTGTAATCCTTTAGCATACTTGTTGGAATAGGTGGCATGTTCATGATAACACATGCATTTGTGTTACTAGATATGAATAAGACCCTACTTTCAAAGTAAAAATCACATGTGTTTTGCTTAAGATAGGGCAGACTGATGCTTTGCACATTGTACTGGAACATTGTTTTAAGAGGTTGTTACTTTAATAAATCATATATCTTGAACTTCTATAAATATATTTCCCATCCTTACCCAGTGATGTGCTTATTCTTGCCAAACTCTAACTTGAGTTACCTTTGACCTATATTTTAGTTGTATGTGACCTAGAAAAAAAGTCTGAATGTCATCTAAGGAATGCAATGAGGAGAAAGAATGAACAAGTGTAAGAATTATGCTCGTTTATAATTTTAAAAATGTAAACTTGTTAACTTAATACCAATAAACAAATACAAACACTTAAACAGGCAAAATTTTAAAATAAAATAAAAATCCTTAATTGTTTGTAAATTATTTTAAATGTATGTTAACTAAAATTAAAAAAAAATCCTTCTTTACTTCTGGGTTCACATTCAAACTACTTTTCATTTGTGTACTTCCCCCAGATTTTGTTGCTATTATTGCTATTTTCATATAGCTGAAAATAGTACCTTCTTTTTCTGATTTTGCATTATTCACTTCATATAATGTATTATATTCTTCATGCCTGCCATTTATTATGGGGTGATACTATTCTGTTCTGTTGATGTAATACAGCTTATTCAACCATTCCTCAGTCTTTTAGATAATAGGCTATTTTCCATTATTTTGCAATTATATAAATTTCTTACTAATGTTTGTTATGAATACATGTATTGTTAGTACATGATATGAGCGATGGATCTATTCCTATTACCATTATATTTTCTTCATTATGAATAATGGTTCTTTTCTATAATGTTTTTACAATCTTGGATTTGTCCATTGTATGCTTTTGGTTCAAATTCTAAATTATCTGATTTGCTTCATTGATCTTCTCTAAATTTAAACAAATTCCAGTACCAGATAATTTTTTTTTCTTTTTGGAGATCAACTGGGGTTAAGTGACTTGCCCAAAGTCACACAGCTAGTAAGGGTGTCAAGTGTCTGAGGCTGGATTTGAACTCAGGTCCTCCTGACTCCAGGGCCAGTGTTCTATTCACTACACCACCTAGCCACCCCTCAGTACCAGATGATTTCAGTTTCAATAATCATTCCTTGAATATAGCATGAAGTCAATTGGTTTGTCAAATGTTATTCTTTTTTTAAAAAAATTATAACAGAATACATTGACTCACTCATTTAAAAACTAATTTGCCTTCATTTATTGTACTTATTCTTCTAAATTGGTTTTTATAAATTTTTTCTAATTCTATGAAGTAGCCTACTGATATATTGATTAGTTGCTGATTCAAACCATAAATTTGTTTTACTACACATTCAGAGTAATTAAATTTTTCTTGATATTTTATTATATTGACTTGACCTTTTCATGTGCCTGAGATTTCTCCAATTAATTCACCTTTAACTTTTGCTAAAAAAGTTTTATTTATGTAAGTCCTTGCAAATATTGTAAATTAATGCCCATCTATTTGGTGTGCTTTCCACCCATTACTATCAATAGTATTTCTCTTTATAATTTCTGTTATTAGTCATATGTGAAAATGATGACATTGAATATGATTATCTTCTATCTCAGTGGTCTCCTGCAGTATCCTTATTATTCTTTTGGTGGGTATCATAGGTTTTCTAAATATACCATCATATTATCTGCAATGAGAAATATTTTGACCTTTTATTTGCCAGTACTTATTTCTTTATTTGCTTTACTGCTAGAATGAGCATATTTCAAACTACATTTAAAAGCAATGGTGAAAGGATATTCCTGCTTTACTACCGTTCTTAGTAAGATGTCTCTAATGCTTTTCCATTGCATATAACTCTAGCTATTGATTTTAAATAAATCTTTTTTTGTCAAATAAGGAAAAGTTCTTCTAGTTTTATACCAATTAATATTTTCATTGGATATTGTTTGAAAAAAGCTTCTTTTATATTGGCCCATCAAATTAATGTTGGTTTTAATTAGGATTTTTAATGTGATTATGATCATTAATCAATAAATACATACTTTTGCAAAGAGATATATTCAACAAATTAATTGATTTGAAGTTATACGTATAAAGAGAAGTATGATATTTTTTCTATTGTAAATATTTGTAAGTATTTAATTTTTAGCTAAAATATATACACTCGTCCAGTGGTATTTTGTATTTTTTAAAATTTTTATGCCTTTGAAATCCTACTCTCATGCCTTATTGCGTGAGGTGTCAGTAGGTACTCAACAGCTATACCAACAGAACACAACCTCCAGCAGAAATTACTAAGCTACAAAAGTCTTGAGTATATGTTTAAAGGCAAGTTGTATGGCTGTCATCTGAGAATCATACTAAGTTTGGAAGGTCTCATTAAGAGAGTAACAAGAGTTAATGCATGTTTTGGTCACTTAAACATAGGAAGGCTATTTATCAAGTCACTGAAGGATGGTCATTTCTATTGGTAGAAAGAAAGCTATCGCCAATAAAAATCACAGATTCCTGAAGTATTATGATTTTTTTTTACTTTTTCTTTTTAATGGCATGTCTCTGGCTCACTGGCTTTATTGTTATAGAGCCATGGTGCCAGCTTATAATCATAGTTCCATTGTATTCCACAACCATGGTTTGTTCTCCCAATCCTAGTACACTATACTTTACACAGAGAAGAAAGCCAGGGAGCAAAAATAGACCAATGCAAATCCAGTGACAACAATTAAACAGATCTTCAAGTTCAAACCTTACAGATATAGTCAATGGAACTTAAACCCCAACATTTCTAGGATTTAACCAACCCTCCACTCAAAACTCCCCAGATCACAAAAAGGAAAAAAAAAATCTGCTCAGCAAAGCAAATACTCACATGGAAATCTTTACTTCCAACTTCCTATTTTGAAAGACAAACATCCAAAGTTTGAATATCTTTCAAAAAGCACACAAAATTTCACCTTGATAGCTATAAGATCACTTATCACTGACAGAACCAGAAGGGAGTAATTACATTTGGATAAGACTTTCTCTGCTTTACTATATAGAATCCTTTAGGATTCTCAGAGGTCATTTAGTCCGAATCCTTTTTACAAATGAGGAAACAGGCCTAAGGAGGTGAAATGATTTCCTTAGCATTACGCAGGTCGGGTGTTACTTTACCAAGATGTGAACCCAGTCCCTTGACTACAACGCTACATTTCTTTCCCCTGTACCATGCTACCACTTACTGAAAATAGGTCACTCACTTCTGTATCATCTGAGACGACACCACAAATGCAATGATACTTCAGATACAAGCATTGCATGTCATAGAATGTATGGCTTTAAATTATTAGACTATGAGAGACATAAAGTATGTCTCTGAAGGTCTTTATGGATAATACCCAAATATGACCTTGTATAGTACACTGGACCTCGGGCCAGTGTATCTGGGCTCAAATGCCAGTTTTATTGCTTATTTCAAACATGACTCTTGGCAAATAATTTCATCTCTCTGAGCTTGAAGTTCTTCATCTGTAAAAGAAGAGGCCTGGGTGAGAAGATTTCAAATGGTCTTTTCCAGCTCTCAATCTGCAATCCTAAAGTACTTAGGAAATAGGTTTTGATAATGATGAAAAGGCAGAGATTGGCAACTGGAGACACTTAAAACTTCAAACCCAACAGTACACATACAAAGGGAAAATTAAGAATTTCTTTTACCTTTGAGGTTTCTGAAATTGTTTTCCAAGTCCTTGATATTGATTTAAAAAAATAGAAAAAGATGGCCATTCATTATCTACCCAACTGCGTTCTATTAGGAGGCCAATGTTGAAGTCAAACTGGTAGGCGTTTCTGGGTTATTTTATCTATTGCAATTGTACACAGAATACTTCACTTTCCTATTGGAAAGTCATACAATCGGAAGCCATTCTGAAAAGAAAAGTGCCAGTCCCTGGGGATTACAATTCTTGTAACTGTCAGAAAGTTTAAAATGTGCTGCAGAGGAAGGCAGCTGTTCACTTATATTCAAAGAATCTGTGCTTCTTTTGATGGATGAAAAATGAGTTTTTTTTTTAACATTTCTTGTATAAAATGTCAAGGGTATGTACGAATAGAGGGAAACGCTTCTGTTTACTTAAAACCCCCAATAAATGAGAAAGTGGACAGAAGAAACAAGCGAGGTACCTAAGATGCTTTGGCATTTTTTTTCAGTTGCACTGAAATAGTCAAACTAAGCTTACCTTACAAAATCCTATTGGCCTTTGCAACCACAACGGGGCTCTCAGTGATTAGCCATGATATTAATATAGGTAGAGTCATGTCGTAACATATCAGATCATAGAGCTAGAGGTGGAGAGGAAGTCAAATACCTTGTTCTAGTGCCTCATTTTACAGATGAGAAGAGTTAATTGACTTACCCAAGGTCATATTAGGTGGAAAGCCAGGATCTGAATGCTGGTCTTTGGCCTGTAGAACCGGGGTTCATTTCACTGTCCCACATGGCCTTCTAGAAAAGCAATTTGCTATAGTAGAGAAGTGACAGCTAAGGACATGAGTTCAAATCTGGCCTCAGACATTTACTGAATATATGACCCTGGGTAAGTCACTTAACTCTGCTTCAGTTTCCTCGTCTGTAAAATGACCTGGAGAAAGAAATGGCAAACCACTCTAGCTTCTTTGTGAATAAAACCCCCAAAGGTGTCATTAGGAGTTGGACACAACAGGACAACAACAGTCTTGAACTGCAGAACCAATGTCCTTTCCACTGTACCACACGACTTTCTAGAAAAGCAATATTGGTAGAGAGATGGCCAGATTTAGTGTAAGGAAGACCTCAATTCAAGTCCTATGTTTGACATGTACAATCTTTGTCATCCTAGGCAAGTCATTTAGCTTCTCAGTGACCCCCAAAACGATTCTCTGAGACTAAGTTACAGAGCAGTTGCTCTGGTGGAGGGAGCCTACACAGGAAATTCACTCTGCTGTTAAAACCAAAGGTGTATGTGTCCTAAAGTAGCAATAATACAAATGATGTCAGAGTAAGCAATAGCATCTTGTGGTACATAGCATTTTTTCATATTTCAGAACTGTGAAGGAATTTTAAAATCTCACTGGTGGTTAATTTCTCTCCCAGTATAGAGTACACCAATTTAAAATGAATTGGCATGGGGCAGCTAGGTGGTGCAGTGAATAGAGCACTGGCCCTGGAGTCAGGAGTACCTGAGTTCAAATCCAGCCTCAGACACTTAACACAAAAAACTAGCCATGTGACCTTGGGCAAGTCATTTAACCCCAACTGCCCTCCAAAAAGCAAAAAAAAAAAAATTAAAAAAAATAAAATGAATTGGCTTTGTGAAAAAGAAACCATTATGCAATAAACAACCTTGTGGTGACCACCATATAAGTTGGTTGGTTCTTGGGTCAATCTATTTAATCATCTGAAAATCTTTCTGTCTTGATATAAAGTGTGGAGCATTGGCAAGTGGAATGGATTTGTGGACAGAGGATACAAGTTCAAGTTTTAATTGGATCATTATTATTTGTATGACTTTGGGCAAGGCACTGCAGTGCACTAGACCGCAGTCTCCTCATCTGTAAAAAAAGTCTAGATTGCCTCTCAAGTCCCTTTAAGCTACTTATTTATGATCCTATTAGCTTGAGACGCTTATTCTTCTTACAGGATGCTTTGAAGTGGCTTTAATGCTTATGTAATAGTGTGACTTGATATTTTTTGAGAAAGGAGTGAATCTCAAGTGTCTCCTACACCCGAATCATTTCTGCATATTCTTAATTTAAAATGAATCCAATGTGGAACAGAGCAAGGTGCTTTAACTGAGTTCAGTTCAACAAAAATTTATTAAATATCTATCATATGCCAGGCACTGCGATAGCTACAGAATATAGAGACACAAAGGAAGGCCCTTCTCACCCTTGAGAAGCTGATCAATAGAATCGTAGATTTGGAGCTGGAATGGGCCTTAGGGGTTGTTGTGTGTATAACCCCTTTAATTTAAAGATGAGTAAAATGAGGCCCAGGGAGCCTAAGGGATATGATAAAGTGGTCGAGCCTGGATTCAAATGAACTCCTCTGGCAGCCTAAATTCATTGCTCATTCTGTTATACCATTCTTCTTGTAAATTACATTCTACTGTGTAAAAGAAATAGGAATATGGATAAGGAAATACAGAATAAATACAGAGTAATGATAATAGGAATGAGTAGGAAAACCTTCATGTACACATCACTTGAACTTACCAGTGAATAGAGCTAAGGATCTAAATAAGGTGGTTTTTGGAGGGTGGGTTGGGGAAAGGAGTATTCCAGATATAGAGTTCATGGAGTTCAGGGATGGAAAAGTATGGGGAATATAAAGTATGCCAGTCCGACTGAAATAATTATGTGTGAGGGGGAGTCATGTGAAATAAATTTGGAAAGAAACGTTGGACCTAGACTATGAAGGGCTCTGAATGCCAAAATGAAGAGTTTACATTTTATGTTGCAAGGATTAGTGAACCATTGAGACTTTTTAAAGTCAGGGAGGGATGTGGGCAGATTTGTGCTTTAGAAATAAAAATTTAGTAGCTGTGTAGGGTGTAAACATGGGCAATTGGGGTTAAGTGACTTGCCCAAGGTCACATGGCTAGTTCTGTATTAAGTGTCTGAGGTTGGATTTGAACTCAGGTCCTCCTGACTGCAGGGCCAGTGCTCTACTCACTGTACCACCTAACCATCTGTAAAGCCAATCAGCAGTAGATTCCTGAGAGAATGCTACTGTGAACAGCTTTTAAGATTCGGATTACACAGTATTAGTGAACACTGTTTATTCCATTACAAAATCAAAGTTCAGTACAATATTGACAGTATCAACAATTCACAATATTATATACAATATTTAGAACAAGGAAAGTCTCAATATATTTTTTTAATTTACATTTATTTTCTTGGTTACATCATTCATTTCCACAAGGTTTTGAGTTACAAATTTTCTCCCCTTTTTGCCCCTACCCCCCAGCCCAGAACATTGATCCCACTGTAAGACCCTTCCCACAATCTGTTCCCTTTTATGCCCTCCTCCAACACACCTCTAGCTTTCTAGCAGGGCAG
>CM053594.1:307042214-307060055 GCA_028646575.1 Pseudocheirus occidentalis
TGACTCTGGGTGGTCTCTCTGATTCCCTGGATCCTCTTCCCTGGTCCCAGCTCCCTCCTTGGAGGGAGCCAGACAATCCCCTAGGTTCAGGAGCTGAAAGCTGCCACGCTCTCATCCAGTCCTCAGAGATGAACAGTTCCTGGGTCCTTGTCCAGTCCTCAGGGCAATCCCCGGCACACACTGAAGTTCACAGGGGTCAACACACCTCAAACCCTTCAGGACTTCTCTTGCCTGGAACTCAAGGATCAGCCAGGCCACCAACAAACAAAGTCCCATCCTGTTCATGTCTTCAGTCAGCTTCACTAAGTATCCTATCCACTTAGACCTAAATATTCAACAAATTGATTACCATTACACCACCCCTAGAAGATAGTTTGGAGAAAAGCAAGGAGACCCATTTGGATTTTACTGCAATGGTCCAGACAGATCAGAGGGTTTGAAAAAACAAAGTGACAGTGAGAATGACGATAAGGAAACAGAACTGAGAAATGTTGCTATGGTAGAATGAAATCTTAGTAACTGACTAATGTGTGGATAAGAGTGAGGGAAGAGTCAAGAATGTCTCTAAAGTTTTGAACCTCAGTGGCTAGAAGGATGGTGGTACTCTCCACAAAAATACAGTTTTTAGAGAGAGGGATGAATTTTGAGGGAGATAAAGTAGCTCCTGTTTTTTTATCATATTAATTATGATTATGGAACCTACAGTTGGAAATGTCTAACCCAGAAACCAACAGGTGGTGGTATGTTACTGGCAGTCAGGAGAGAGATGAGGGCTGGAAATTCAGATTGTAAAGACATATGCATAAATACTAGCAATTAGGTCTATATAAGCTAATGAGATCAGCAAAATAGATAAGAAAATCCAGTCTCAATGTACCTGTGCTGTATCTATGGCTGGGGGTGGAAAACAGATGATGATACAGTAATGGAGATTGGGGAAAAGTGATCAGATAGATAGAGGGAGAATCAGAAAAACGCAGTCACACAACCAGGGGAAGATAGTGTGTCTAAGAAGAAGTGATAGTCCACAGTGCCAAAAGCTACAGGGAAGTCAAGAAGAGGGAAGAATGAGAAAAAGTCAATGGATTTAGCAACAAAGAGGTCACAAAATCTTAAGGAGAACTGTTTCTGTGTATGGTGACTAGAGAAGTCAAAATGCAAGGAATGGGGAGGTGAAGTAGAGGCAATGAGGATAGATTTTTTTTTTCAAGTTCAGCTAAGAAAAGGAAGGTGATGGCTTGAACAGACGGCAGGGTCAAATGAAGAGCTGAGATTTTTTTGTTTGGTTTGTTTCAGGGATGGGGAAATCTTAGCAGGTTTTCAAGTATCAGGAAAAAAGGACAGAGAATAGAGAGCTAAAAAAGTAGGGAAATAATACATTTCCCTGTATTTATTGCAGAGCTCAGACCAGGGATCAACAATCAGACTTTGATCTGGATCATACTACTTTGAGTACACTGAAAGTTTGCAAGTTCTCAGTCTAGCCCTGAGAAAACAGAGAACTCATCTAGCCCAATCTCTTATTAAATCAAAGAGGAAAAGCTAAATAATTCTCCTGATGACATATAAGCAATAAACAAGAAAGATAGAATTTGAATTCCAACATTCTGACTCCAAATCCAATTATCTTTACTTTTTTAAGATTAAGTTTTGTTATCTTTTCAAATATTAGCTTTCTCTCTTTCCCACTTCCCTCCTTCTCCCACCCAACATTCAGAAAGCAGGACAAACCAAGGTCCTTTTACAAATATATATAATCAAGCAAAATAATATTTTTCATTGGCCATGTCTAAAGAAAAAAATTGTCTCCGAGTGCTCAGTCTATTACCTCTTTGTCAGGAGATTGGCAGGATGTTTTATTATGAATCTTCAGGAATTGTGGCTGGTTATTTTGTTGATCAGAGTTCCCAAGTGTACACACACACGCGTGCGCGCACACACACACACACACACACACACACACACAAACTCTTTCTCATTGTCCCACCCCATCTCCCACCTACCCAGTGAAAACACAAGGGGGAAAAACCTCATTCTACATATGTATGGATAATCAGAGTAAATTTCCATATTGGCTAGGATCTAAAAATACTTGTTTCCTTTTGCATTCTGAGTCCTTCACTTATCTATCAGGAGATGAATATCATGTTTCATCATTATTTCACTGGGATCCTGGTTGATCACTATGCTAATAAGAGTTCAGCACATCACATTTATATATCACAACTTGTTTGTCCATTGACAAATTTATGGGCATTCCCTCAGATGCCCATTTTTTGCCACTCAAAAAAGAACTAAAAAAAGGTTTTTGCGCCCTTAGAATTTGTCTCACTTAGGACTAATCCCTCCCTTAGTTTTCCATCCCTTTTCTTTTTTCCCTTTCTCCCTTATTTCACCATTGAGGGAAATCTATTTCTGTGCTCTATACTGTTTATACTTTCTTTTGACCAGTTCAGATGAGAGTTTCAATTGGCAGCTGCTCCCATCACCCTCTCCTCCTCAGTTATATGGCTATCTTCTTGTTCATCTTCATTATGTGACAATTTCATTAAACTTCCTTTCTTTTCCCTTCCCCCAGCAGTGAATTTTTCTTCCCTTCTTTTTCCATTCTTTTCTTAAGATCATCAAGACACAGCCCATTCATTCCCATGCCTTGTCTAATTGGAATTCTATGACCATGATGATGACAGGGATCAGAAATGACATATATATCATCTCTTAATGTTTGAATGAAAGCAGTTTATTTGATTCTTGTTTGGTCCTTCATTCATGTTTACGATTTTATGTTTCTCTATATTCTTGTATTTGTACTTTACAGTTTTTCCGCAATCCTAATATTTTTCATCAGGAATGCTTGGAAGTTCTTTATTTTATTGAAGGTCCATTTCCCTCCTGCAGCATCTATCATACTTAATTTTATTAGGTAAGTTATTCTTGGTTCAAGGCCTTTGCCTTCTAGAATGTCATATTCAAAACTCTGTTCCTGTCTAACTGTGGCTACTAAAAATGTGCGATTCTGACTGTGGTTCCTTGATACTTGAATTTTTTCTTTCTGGCTGGTTGCAGTATTTTTTTCTTTGATCTGAAAGTCCTGAATTTCACTATGATTTTCCTGGAAATTTTACTTTCGGGGTTTCTTTCAGGAGATGACTGGTAAATTATTTTTATTTCTACCTTGTCCTCTGGTCCTAAGAGCTCTGGACAGTTTGTTTTTAAAGATTATTTGGAATATGATGTCTAAGCATTTTTTGTGTTGTGCTGTTCAGATAGTACAATGATTTTTTTTTTTTTTTTGTTCTCATTGATATGTCTTCCAGGTCCATTATTTTTGCTATGGGATATCTTACATGTTTTTTTCTTTTCTTTCTTTTTTGTTTTTTAGCTTTATGATTTTGCTTTAATATTTTTTGTTGTTCCAGAGTCAGTCACTTCTATTTAATCCATTCAAATTTTCAAGAAGTTCATTGCTTGGACAAGGTTTTATACCTGTTGTGCCAAACTCTAAAGTCCCTTTCCAATTCTTACTTCCATAGCTCTCATTTCTTTTCCAGTTTTTCTCTTGAGTACTCTTCTTCGACTTAAAACAAAAACAATTATTTTTTGTAAGGGGGAAGGCAGGGAAATTGGGATTAAGTGACTTGCCTAAGGTCACATGGCTAATAAGTGTTAAGTGTCTGAGGCCATATTTTAACTCAGGTCCTCCTAAATCCAGGGCCAGTGCTCTATTCACTGCGCCACCTAGCCCCAACAAAACAGTTTTAAAGCTTTAAAACAGTTTCTTCACTCTTACTTTATCTCTTCCAGGGATTCTAGTTGAATTTGTGACCAAACTATGTATTTCTCTGAGGAAATGCTTGTAGATGTTTTGGAGTTATTCACTTTTGTGTTGTTGCTTTGAACATCACTTTGAACAACCATTATGGTGGAATTCTATTTTTGTTTGTCCATTTGTCCAGGCTACTTTCTGACTTTAGACCTGATATTAGAATTGTGCTGTGTGATACTTCTTGTTACTACTTGTATGAAGTATTGAGTATTGCATTATTCCAGGATCTCAGGGCTAAACTGAGAACTTGCAGACTTCAAGTGTACTCAAAGTAGTATGATCCACATCAAAGTTTGATTGCTGACCCCTGGTCTGAGCTCTGCAAGTTCCTGACCTGCATTTGGGTTTATGCATGAATGGACTGCCATTAGACTTTTATCAACACATTAAAACTCTATTGGCTCTGAGTGGCTGAAGTATAGGCTATCTTCTATTTTAAGATTTCTGCCCTTGAGATCTCATGACAAATGATCTCAATTTTCTCAGGAAAGCCAAAGAACCTTATATTGCCCAATATGGTGGTGTACCTCTAGTCCCATCCTGTAGTAGATGCATTTTCACATATTTCTTATAATAAAAAGAACAGAACTTTGCCCATTGTTGGCTCCTGGTGTTTTGCTCTAGTACAGAAGTGACGGTCGCTTGTATAAATATAATCCCACCTCAGGTCTAAGTAGAGTATTTTGTATAATGTATTTTTTCCTAGTTACCTTTCCAGTGCACTAGGCCTTGCACTGCACACAGTTAATTATTATGCCTGCTATGTTCTCTTGTGATCTAAATCACTCTTCTTATTTACCACACTAGAATTTTCTAGCATTCACTGCAAAAATGCTAGGAAAGATGAGATTGTTGCATTGTAATTGACCCGAGCAAGAACATTATATCTTTTTTTCCCCCAGTGGGAGCGGAAGGATGGTTATGCCAAACAGGAGAGAATCAGAGGTGGGAGAAGGTGCTGATAATGTTGGGAACTTCCTTTTAAGGTAAGCTGAGTGTGTACTTCAGCCTTTTGCTGGGTAATGTAAATGGAGGTGTGCAATAAACTTAGTACTAGCTCCTGTTGGTAAATTTCTGGTTTCTAGGAAATTGCTTTGCATATTGTTTATGCAGAACTCCCCTTTACTTAAGATAGATGAAGTCATGGTGAGACTTATACATATTTATGAGACTAAATAGAAGAGAAATAGCATAAGCTTGACTATAGGAGATGCTATTCATGTTCTGAATTCTGCTTAGTAGAAAATATCACAAGCCTATACTTCCTTTTATTCTTACAGAGAAAATGTTAACAAAGTTATTTTAGCTGTTTCAGAGTAGCAGAATGTGTTATCCCGAGTGGTCACAGGAAATGCTATTGGTCCACTTGTAGCAGGACCTTTTGTTAGAGCTGGTTTCCAGTGGTGTTGATGTGAACTGGGGCTTATTTAGCAGAGCAAAGTTAACTGACCCATATAAGAAATGAAGCTATGACTTTGACCTCATTCTTCTAACCAAATGAGCAGCTACAGAAAGAACAAGTAGAGAGTATATCTAGGGAATTTCAGACAATTCAACTGGTACCATAATATGGTTTCACAAAAGTGGAGGTTAAGCAATGAACTTTATTGGATTAATAGGTCACACTGAGTTGGGGACACGAGGATCACAAGCTCGAGGACAGTCTGTGATATTAGCTGATACACTAGAAATGATAAATCAAATAAGTTTTTAATATCTCAATTTAATTCAGTTAATTAAGCAATCATTCATCAAATGTATGGTGTAAAAGGTACTATATTAACTGCTGAGAATCCAAAGATGAAGAAAGTCTAACAGGCTTACAAAGAGTTGGTTCATTGTACCTTTATAGAGTCCTGAAGACAGGAACACATGGCATTACATGTGGCTTCAGCTTGTTAAATTTAATGGCCATAACTATATGTACTAACATAATTTTTCAAGTATTTATTAAATGCTGACTGTGTTCATAGTACCCGGCTAAATGCGGTGGAGTTTATGAAGACCCCTTCGAACACATGGATCTTGCATCCAATGAATGTATAATTGGGTTGTTAGCTAAGATATTTATTACCAATTTCCCATTTTCATCATCCTCCACTCTCCATATAACTATGCAACAGAATGACAGTATAAAGTCACGTACTAGAATGTGTGCTTATTCTACATGTCTCATGCAACTATAAGGTTGATAAGAATAAAATAGAGATCACTGAATCTAAACTCCTGATGAGGTAACATATGAGGTAATTAAGCTCAGAGAAGTGAAATCACTTGTTTAGCACAGTGCCTGGCACATCCTAGGCTCTTTATATACAGTTGTTACTTATCCATGGTCACAAGTCTAACTGGCATTTAAAAAAACCTTTATGGAAAATAATTTTCTAACTTCCTGTTTGTTTTCCTCAAGACAGAACCACCTGCAATTCTCCCTCATAGAGAAAATGACTTGTTTTAAGGGCTTAGTAATAGTACTTAGTAATAGCACAAGTTCATTAGTGAAATGTTGCATCTTAGGAAAACTAAATATGAAGCTGTTTAGTACTTCATAGGAATTCCTTTGTTTCTAACAAGGTATGAGGAGAGAGAGAGAGAGAAGACCCTCTCAAGTTTTGTGCTTTTTTGAACTTCCAGCTACTAAGTCTCAACAATAAATATTGATCTTAAGTTCTGTGCAGTATGCATTTTTTCTGAAATGCTTTCCTTTCTGTAGTTTTCAAGCTTCAACCCTATTATCTTATAGCAAGAAAAGGAGGGGTGACTAGGTGACAGTGAATAGAGCACTGACCCTGGAGTAAGGAGGACCTGAGTTCAAATCTGGCCTCAGACACTTAACACAAAAACTAGCCATGTAACCTTGGGCAAATTACTTAACCCCAACTGCCCTCCTAAAAGCAAAAAAAAAAAGGAAAGGAAAGAAGAGTTATAATTTCTGAGCCCAGTTCTTTGCCTCTGTATTTGGACAAACATGGTCTAAAATGGTGTAAGGAAGAACTTTTGTGACTTTAGGACAACTTGGTTATCTCTATGTAGAGTTGGAAACAGTGGTCTTAGCACCTGGGGCAATCAGTGCCCAGGGCTAGTGACACTGATTAAATCCTGAAATGTGTCCTCAAATCAACTTTTAACCTTAAAATGTGAGGAGTTATAAGACAAGATCAGCTAGATGGGAAAGAGAATTATAGACTATAATGGTTTAGGGGGATAGAATCACAGAATTAGAAGAGACATTGGAGGACCTCTAGGCCAATGCATGACATCTGTGGTCCCATAGTTATTCCATTGCATCAGAGAGGACTCAGAGAGGCTAGACTGTGACATGAAAGGTTGCAGGAGCATTATTATTAACCCTGCCTTGAGGAAAGAATAAACTGTTTGAGGAGGAAAGGTGGAAGAGAAGATGATATACCAATATAAAATAAAGAAATAGGGAAGACTTGGAAGGTGGTGGGGGAGGCAGTGAAAGACAGTGTAGAGATTTCTTTATGGGCAGGAAGGAAAAAAGGAAGATGAGAATAGACTTCAGTGCATTGTCTTCATAACTGCTAAGAATCTGAGCCTTCTCTTTTGGCTCCTGAATTTGTATCCCTCTTACCTCCTTCTACTCTACTGAAGGAGGGCATGTGTAAAGTTGGTTTTTAACCTTTTAATTTTCCACACAGCAGGAAACTCCCAGTGGCCTTGTACTAATTATCTTTTGCTACAATAGGTAGGGTAAGACTTAGGTGGAGAATCTTTTTCATTACCTGGCTATGGAGAATGAATCACTTTGCTCTGGGTAACAAAGATGATACTGTTAGGTTAAATATACTAGAATGACTTTGTAAAAGGGAGGGTATTATTTTTGGGATGGAAGGTAAATTGGTAATGGAAGGAAAATTAGCAATAGAAATATCAAAAAAAAAAGGAAAAGAAAAGAAAGTCACATTAAAAGCATTTATTTTCAGTGCACAGAAGAAAACAAAAGGTAGTACAGGAGATAGACACTGGGGAAGTTTTGGAGCTAAAATGTTGAATTTATTCAATTTATTTAAGTTATATAATAGATTTGTGGCTCCATGATTTTTTTGATAATAGTTGACAAGTACAGAATAACCAAAAAAATCACAATTTTTAAATGATCTTATAGGAATAGGCAGCTAGGTGGTGCAGTGAATAGAGCACTGGCCCTGGAGTCAGGAGGACCTGAGTTCAAATCCGGCCTCAGACACTTGACACAAAAACTAGCCGTGTGACTTTGGGCAAGTCACTTAACCCCAATTACCCTCCAAAAAAAAAAGCAAAAAGAATTACCTTATAGGAAATATTAGCATTTTTAAGACCTTCTATAAGGTCTTCTATAAGAGTCCTTCCCTGGTTTGCCCCATATTCTTGCAACTATTGATGCTCTCCTCCTCTTTCTCCTTCTTCCTTGTCCTCGTCCTCCTTTTCCTCCTCCAATATTCCTAGAACTCTTTATCTGTTTTATTCTTCAATTCCTTCACTCTATACATTATACTACATTCAGCTCTGTAAATGTGATCTGTCCCCAGGAGAATGTTATCTCCCTGAGGACATGGACTGTTTTCATTTCTGTTTTTGCATACTTATTACAGCACCTTTGCACATAGGATGGACTTGGACCTGTTATTTCACTTGTATAGGAAACAGGATGAGACAATGGCCTCTCCCAAGGCAGAACAGAATTTTCTCTGAAACCCAGACTTCTAGAAGTGCCTGGGTTACTGGGAAGTTCAGTGACTTACCCAGGGTCACAGAGCCAGTATATGTTAGAAGCAGGACTTGAATCCAGGTCTTTCTGACTCTGACTCTATGTGATTCTTCCCCTCCTCATGTGCTTTTCCATATAGTAGGCATTTAAGGAATATTTGTTGAATTAAAATGAATTAAGCTGTTGCTTTCAAATATAAGCCGATGGTGGCTGATCAACAGATCAGATTTGTTTTAAATTGTTATTTCCTTTTAGACCACGGAAAAAGGACACGTGTGAACTAAGTAACTAGAATACACTGCAATAGAGACCTTGAATTATTAAAATAGAATAGTCATGGTGTTTGTTACTAGTGATACCCCCAAATTAAAAAATATCAAATTCAGATAGATTTGTCTCAAAATGGGAGTAAATAAGTAGCAGTGATAAAATAACTTAATCAGCATATTATCCTTCTAATTCTCATCTTTCTCACTGTTATTAGCACTTAAATAGCATTTTAAGTTTTATGACTAGCTTTGATGTTTCATTTGATTTTTGCTACAACTCTGTGAAGCAAGGGCTATCACTAGCCCCATCTTTTACAGATGAGGCAACTCAGAGAGGTTAATGACTTTCCCCTTGTCTGAGGCAGGATTTGAACTCAGGTTTTCCTGTATCTAAATCTAGCATTATATCCAGAACCACTCAGTTTCCAAGAAAGAAAAGAAATAACAGTTCTTCTAGGAAAAATTGTAGACTGAGAAAACACTTCACTTTGCTGTTCCTGAAATCCATCTGAGAACTCCCTTCTGTGATGGGCTGTACTGGAAAAGAAGAGCTTTTATTTTAGGCATCTCTAAGAGGAAAGATCTTGCCAAGACAAAACCCTGGATTACCTAACTATCACCTCCACTAGGAAATGTATGTTTGGTGACTATTATTCCTTGTCGTTTTTCAGTTTCCATCAGACTGTAAGCTCCTGGAGGGCAGGGGCTTCTTTTTTTTTTCATTTTCTCCCAAGATCCATGCCTAGCACATAGTAAGTAATTAATAAATGTTTATTGCTTTTTCAAGGATTGATTCTGTGATGGGAAAGTACAGTAATACTCCACTATAACCCTGAATGCTCACATACAGAATTATTGGGACTCAGTCTTGAGCTCAATACAAGAGAACACTGATGATTGAAACCTCAAAAGATCTTCAGCAGATTTCTGATGCAAAAAAAGCAACACCATGATAAATGCCTTCTCTCAGGATAGTGTTACAGGGAGGTCCAGTGTAACTCCTCGGAGTGAAATTGAATAGGACCAAAGTATAAGCATAAATTCACATGGGGGTGACCTTGGTTTAATTTTTTTTTTTGTCACAGGACATGGCATCTGGTAAAGCTGAGATTCACTGTTCAAGGACAAGGCCACTTTCCTCTGTTTCAGAGTGACTAAGAGGGAAAAGGTTTCAAAGTTGAGCAAAGAGCAATGGAGAAAATTCTGCAGGCTATACAATTGTCAAAGGAGAACACTAGAAATTACCGGAGGTAATGGATTTAAAAATTGACTCAATTAACCAGTGATTTGATGGGCTTGAAATAAAATCAGAGGGATGGATGAAAGAATATAGTCATTGGAAGAATTCAATTTGGTGTTTAAACAAGGCATGAAAACCTCAGAGGAACATGCTACAGTTATAATTAAGGATACTCTTTCACTTCATTTTTTAAAATGTGTCATTGGAAAAAGGCACTAGGAGAAAGAAAAATCGAGATCTATTTGGCCCTCTGGCTACCGTGGGAAGGTGAACCCAAAGAAAAATTATGATTGATTAAAAAGATTTTCAAGACTTCATTCATTTATTGAACACTTATCGAATGCCAATTATTTTATACAGTGTTGTTAGATACTCAACTATAATATAAAAGCAAAAGTAAAGTTACCACAGGTACCTTATCCAGAATAGTATCAGAAAAATAAAATATTCAAATTTTGAATACTTTAGAAATATACTTTTTAATTCCTTATTTCAGTCCCCATTTGATGGGGAATTGGGTTGCCATAGGTTATCTATGAAGCAAAAACATATTGTGATATAGTAGAAAGAACCTTGCCTTACAGTGAGATATTGGTTCAAGTCCTGATCTAAGCACTTTCCAGTTATATGACCATGGCAGTTACTTAACCATTCTGAGCCTCAGTTTCATCAGCTGTCACATAGTGATGATAAATGTTTACATTATTGGCCTCATGGTGCTGTTTGTTATGAGGAAAGATCTTTTATAATTTGCAAAACTCTGACTGAATGTGGCAATTGTTATGCACAATAAAAACAAAATATGCTCAAATACCTATTTTAAAATTCATTCATATGTTGGTTTTAATATCACATTTGCTTGCCAGTGTATTCTCTTCTCTCCATCTGACCTAAAAAACCATCTCTTAAACTTTTGTTTATTTTTAGTTTACATTATTCATTTTCATGAGATTTTGAGTTACAAATTTTCTCCCCATCTTTCACCTACCCACCACCCCAAAACGGCAATCCCACTGTAAAGCCCGTCCCCCAATCTGCTGTCTCCTATATCTTCCCTCCTTCCCTCTCTGACTTTCTGGTAGGGCAAGATGAATCTCTCTACCCCAGTACCTGTATATCTTATTTCCCATATTAAAAAAAAAAACTTTTGTTCATTTTTAGTTTACATTTATTTTTTAGTTTACAAGAGAACCATCTCTTATAGTGAAGTTAAAAAAGTGAAGGAAAAAAATCAGTTCAGCAAAACTAAATATCATCACATCTTTCAAGACTAGTAGTATATATATATATATATATAATAGACTATAACCCTATTAGACTCCCTGCAAAGAAGGGAGGGAGATACGTTTTCATAAAGCTTCCTGTAATCAAGCTTGATCATTAGCTTTCAATTTTAATTTTATTGTTGTTCTTTCCATTAATATTGGTGTAGTCATTCTGCATATTTCCAGGTTCTGCTTATTTTACTTTATATCAGTTAATCTAAGTCTTCCAACGCCTCCCTATATTCCTCTTCATATTCAGAATTTTTATGGCACAGTAATATTTACATATTACACGTTTACATATCACAGTTTTTTTAAAATGGTATTCTTCAGCCAACGGGCATCTATGTTGTTCCAGTTGTTTGCTACTACAAAAACTGATGTTATACTCGTGTGTGTGTGTGTGTGTGTGTGTGTGTGTGTGTGTGTATTTTCAGACCTTTCTATTTTTTTTACTTTTTACTTCCTTAGGGTATGTGCTTAGAAATAGGACTTTGTATACCTAGAAATGGGGCTCTCTGGGTAAAAGTTTGTGGTCGTTTTAACTCAACATAACTTCAAATTGCCTTTCAGAATGGTTGGAACAATTAATTTCATTATTGTTAGTATTTTTTTTTAGCTCTTTAAAGTTTGTAGCTAGCTATATATGTATATATGTGGGGAGTATATCTTATGATATATATATATATATGTATATATTGTATCTATATCTATATGTTTATCTTATTTGATCCCTACAATTACCCTATTATTTTCCCCATTTTTACAGATAAAGTTGGGAGAGGTCAAACAACTTTTTTAGGGTCAAAGATCCAGTAAGTGTCTGAAGCAGGGTTTGAACCCAGGTTTCCTGACTTCAATTCCAGCACTCTATCCACTGTTATCTCCCAGCTGCCAGAGAAGTGTAATAGGCAGAAAGAGTATAATAGGTTCACACAAATCTAATTTCTGCCAAACTGCTTTTTAGTTTTTCTTTTCTTGTCAAGGAGGGTATCCCTTCCTCAAACAGTTTATATTCTTAGGTTTGTCACACACTAGATTGTTGAATTCAATTATCTCTGATTCATTCTTAACTAGTTGTGTGTTAGTCACCTCTTAAAACTGTACTTTGAGATCTGGAAATACTATTTCCCCCTTTATTTCTTCTTATTTTCATCATTCTCCTTGAGATTCTCTACCTCTTATTTCTACCTATAAATTTCATCATTTTATCTAACTCTGTAAAATAATCACCTTGGTAATTTGATTGGTACAACAACACAACTGTAAATTAGCCTAAGTAAATTAATTAATTCATTTTTATTTTTTCTATAGGTTCAACCCAGGCCTGAACATTGAATATGCCTTCAGTTACTAGTCTTTATTTTTAAAGTATCTTGGAATAGTATCTATATAGTTACTGAGTGAGCCATAATAGACTGACTTTCAGATATTTTAGATATCTTTTTTGCAGTTTAGAATGGTTCCTTCTTCTGTATCATTTCCTCTTTATTTAAATCACAGAATTATTTTAGGTTATTTCATATCTTGAAAGTCTACTGAGGTTATTATCTCAAATAGTTTCTGTGTTGATTCTTCAGGATTTTCTGTTTAAAATGTGCCATTTTATCAATAAATAAGGGATAGTCATGTCTCCCTTTGGTCAACATTTATGCCATTAATTTCCCTCTCTTTTCCAACTGCTATATCTACCATTTCTAGAACAACATCAAATAACAGTGGGGTGAATAGGAATCCTTGCTTTACTCCTCCACTTAATTATTTGGGAATTTGCTAATAAATTCTTGTTGCAAGAATTCAATGCAGCTTTCTGGCTTTAGATACATCATCAAATGAAAAACATACTTTGCTCTGTAGTTTTTTATTTAGCATAAATAAATATTAAGCTCTATCATAGGATTTCTCTGTATCTATAGATATAATCATGTAGTTTGGTATATTTTGATATAATTATGATCACCAATTTAAATGAAATTTGTTCACCATGATTTTAAAAAACATATTGTTGTAGTGTTATTTCTTTTTCTTTTTTTTTTTTTTTGCTTTTTGGAGAGCAGTTGGGGTTAAGTGACTTGCCCAAGGTCACACTGCTAGTTTTTGTGTTAAGTGTCTGAGGCCAGATTTGAACTCAGGTTCTCCTGATTCCAGGGCTGGTGCTCTATTCACTGCACCACCTAGCCGCCCCTGTAATGTTATTTCCAAGGTGTTATTTTAATACAGTTGAATCAATATCCATAAATGACATTGGCCCGTAGTTCTCTTTTATCTATTTTGCCCTGTGGTCTAGGTGTTAGGGCTCTATTTGTCTCATAAAATTAGTTTGGTAGAATAATTTCTTTTTTTTAAAGAATTATTTGTACATTGTAATTTCTTTAAAGGTTTGATAGAATTCACTTCTGAATCTACCTGGACTAGGGTTTGTTGGTTGATTGGTTGGTTAGCTTTTTACTTTGGTAGTTTCTATGCAGATAGGTACTTTTGTTTTACTGATACGGAATTAACATATCTACTTCATGTTCTATTAATCTGGGTATTTTGTATTTTTATAGATTATTCCTCCATTTCTTTTAAATTCTGTTTTATTGGCTAGTGAATTACATGATTAAATAGTTCTTGAAGTTGATTAATGTGTTACCTGAAAATCTTGACATTAAATGTCTCATAAATAATTATACTCTGAGGAAGTTTGTATAAGATTTATTTACTCACTTTGTCTGAACTTGTGATTTCACTGGTAGTAATGGCTGGGAGGAAATTCCCCCAACAAATGAATATTGGCAGCTCAGATGAGATTTATTAGGGACACTAAAAAGTTAAGTGACTTGCCCACTGTCATACATGCAATGTGTTTCAGAGACAGGGCTTGAATCTGTCTTCCTGACTTCAAGGACAGCCTATTGTAAAATTTCCTCTGGTTCTACTCACATTAAAGGTTTCAGGACCAAGAAAGGCTAATAACCTCAGGTTCTAGGAATGACGGTGTGTGTCTACACTGTAGCTCCTGGGCAGGGGATGGGGAGAGAGGGAAAAAGCATTGGGCATTTATAAAGTGTCTATTGTCTTCACTGTGCTGGGCATATTAAAAGTAATATCTCATTTGATCCTTGCAAAAATTTCAGGAGGTAGGTGCTATTATTGTCCCCAATTTACAGCTGAGGAAACTGAGGCAGAAACTGAGGTGAAGTGATTTGTCCAGAGTCACACAGCTACTAAAATTTTGAGGCTAGATTTGAAAGCAAGTCTTCTTGCCTCCAAGTCCAGCACTCTATCCACTGTACTACCTAGTTGCCCCACTGGTGAGTGGTACCCTACTCATTGGTCTCCTTTCTATTATCAATCAGCCAGTATACTTAATTTGCTCTTAGCAAAGGCATTTATTAGGATGGCATAGTAAGCACAATTGGTATTAAACACTAATTCCAGACCCTGGAGCATGATTACCAAGAAATACATGTAGCATTCATTGGATTCCTGGGATTGAACAATGGTGGAGAAGCATATTAGCAAATGGAATTTTAAACTCCTGGTACTACAAGATTTTGAAGTCCCTTCTCTCTTCAAAGAGTCTTTACAAAACTCCTTTAAGATTGCAGCATCTCTACTGGGCCTTTCATGCCTCTGGGCTTCTAGAATCACCATTGTTGGCATTCTTCTATTCTGCAAAGTGGTCAGGTCTTTGAAGTTATTTCCTTACTTAGATGGCTGTCTATATTTGTGTCTGCTTTCTTGGCTGTGTGTCTCTGATCCCCATTTTAGTGTTTCTTAGTCATTCTGATAATATCTCTCTTTCTGCTTATATATTTCTCCTACAAAACCTCTGCCTGGATTCTTCAGATGGGTAGCTTTTAATATATAAGTCCAAGATGTAATTAAAAAATTATTAATATAAGTACAATGATTTTAAATGTATATAACTGATCACACAATGGGAGTTAATCATGATCATTGTATAAGTTTTCAAAGTTTTGTGAACCACTTTCCTCATGATAGCATTACAAGACAGGTTGAGCAAATATCAATATACTCATTTTACAGATGAATATTATGGCAAAGATAGAAAGAAGACTGAAGAAATTGTTGCTTCCATGTTCTGTCTGGGATTAGAGTTCTTCACTACACAGTCTCCCTTTCTCCTCTTGTTTCAAAGTCGTTTTTTGACTTCTTCCAACTCTGTCTTATTCCGTCAATATTAGATTTAGACTAAAGGACCCAGGTTTGGGTCTTGACTCTGACACTCAATTTTTGTTCAACCTTGAGCAAATAATTGAATCTTTCCCAGTTTCAGTTTATTCATCTGTGAAAAGAAGGGCTTACACTAGATAACACCCAAAATTGCTTCTAGTCCTACGTATATGCTGCTAATACAGTTACAAAATTATTTCCTAGAATCTTTGAAAATGTTACAATAATTGATATTTATATAGCACTCCAAATGATGCACATTATCTAAATTGATTCTCAGAACTGTAGAAAGCAAAGACCCATTATTTGCTCCCTATTACAAACTTGTATCCTAAGTCAATTTTATCATTCCCATTTTCTAGATTGGGTAATAAGCACAGTGATGGTTAGGTGCTAATCTTTTGAAATCCTAGCTTATTACTTAGGAGTTGGGAAATGTTCTATTAACACTGACCTGGCTGAAAAACCTTCTCAGAAAATGATCCTACATAAAGTAAATTACAGATTTAGTGCCATACCAATAAAATTACCAAGGGTATACTTTATAGAACTAGACACAATAATAAAAAGATTTATTTGGAGGAACAAAAGGCCTATAAAGTGAAATAATAAAAATAATAGAAAGGGAAGGGGGAAGAGATAGCATTAGCCAACATCATACTATGTTGTAATATGATAATTGTCAAAATTATTTGAGCATTTAAAAAAAACAGGAAAGGCTAACTAAGTAAGAATCATAAGCAACTACATACTGGTATCCTCTAAGCACAAGCACATAAATTACTTGAGGAAAGAGTCTGACAAAAAATGATGGGGAAACCAGAAAGCACCATAGTAGGAATTAGGGTTTTGGATCAATTAATTGATTAAAAAGTAGTTATTAAAGATCTACTCTGTGTCAGCCACTATGGTGGGCCTGGCCTGGGTACTGGGTTTAGAAAGATAAAGACAAAAAAAATAATCATCTCTGTCCTGAAGGAGTTTATAGTTAGGGGAGATACCATAGTCATACAAAACAGATAAAAGGTAAATTTAAGGGGAAAAACAGTAACAACTATGGAATCAATGAAGCCAACGTGTAGATGATGACCCATAAGTTTATTCTGGAGGAAACCTAGGGATTCTGAAAGACAGAGGTTAAGAGGGATGAGTGACAGTTAATTCAGAGTCATGGCAATAGAAGACAGAAAAGGGAGAAAGTACCAAAAAACTAGCATGGCTCGATCCTAGTTTCAGAGAAATAGGCTAAGTGGTTGTAAAGCCAAACATGAGCACCTTTACAGAGGACTGCCGCTGTGAACAGCTTTTCAAGGTCCTGATTACACAGTATAGCGAACTCTCTATTCAATAACAATTCAGAGCAAAACATTCACAGAAAATCAAGATACAGCATTCATAGTGTTGCAACTTATCACAGAATGTCAAATTATAGCATTCACCATGTCACAACTCAATAACCTATTACTAAAACGGCCACATAGTTTTCACCAAAGTGGTCACATAGTTTTGAACAAAGTGCAATCATTTAGTAACTCAGTCATTCAATGTTTCTCTTTTAAACGAGGTACATTCATTTAGACAATGACTCGTTTAGTTAAGTCCTTAATTCAATCAATTTTAAGGAGGAGTACCTCCTTAATCCTTAACTAACTCATCCTTAAGGAGGCAAGGCCTTCTTAAGGGACACAAAGAATAATAGTCAAAGTTCTCTACCGATGGGGGTGCAATTAAGTTACAATATCAGTACTCTCTTAAGGGGTAGTGGAAAATACACAGGCCATCCACCCTTAGGTCACAAGTAAGTTACAATTTTATCAGTCACTACTCAGTATCCACAGAGAGGTTTTTTCATCTTGACCTGAAGTAGGCTCTCAGATTCCCTGCTTCCCCTTCCATGGTCCCAGCTCCTACCTGAATTCACCAAACTGTCACCTAGGTTCAAAGGCAGACAGCTCTGAGCTCCTTGTCCAGCTCTCTGTGCAGTTCCTGTTCCACACTGAAGTTCATAGTGTCCAGTTCATCACAGATCCTTCACAGTCTCTATTCCTGGGAAGTCAAGGCTTAACAAAGCTACAAACAGACAAAGTACTGACAGTCATGCTTCCTCTGGTATCTCCATCTGGCCCTCAAAGTCCTCAGCAGCTCCAGCTGACCCTTGGAAGCCTTCAGCAGCTCTGTTCTCAAAATGAAAAATTGCTTTCTTTTGTTCTCAAAATCAAAATCACTTTCTCCATGGAAGTTCCAGTCCAGAAGCAGCAGCCCAGCCTTCAGACACTCCCTGAGAGAAATTCTCTCTCTCTCTCTCTCTCTCTCTCTCTCTCTCTCTCTCTCTCTCTCTCTCTCTCTCT
>CM053594.1:307060555-307087791 GCA_028646575.1 Pseudocheirus occidentalis
CCTCCCTTCCTCCGTGTCTCCCTCTCCCTTCCCCCCCCCTCACTCCACATCTATCATTTCTTCAGTGTAGAAGACTCCCAATATGGAAACTTCCACCTCTGATACAGACTGCAAAGTCATAGATGGCAGATTCATATTTGGAGGAACCTTAGAGAGGCCATTAAATCTCATTTCCTCCTTTTATGTGACTTGCTCAGAGTCACATAGCTAGTTATTGTCTAAGGCAAGATTCAAACTCAGGTCTTCCTAACTCTAAGTTGAGTCCTTTATCCATTTACTTCTATATATAAACATTTATTTTTTAAAAATATTTGCTTTATTTTTAATTTATGAAATAAAGCAAGAATTTACTTAATATAGTAGAATTTTAAAAATGATTTCAAATAAACTGAAAATCTATTACATACAAATATCTATTATAGATATAAATTGCTATTCCTTTTAAATATATAATGAAGTTATTATGTAACTTAAATTTTTTTCTCCTACCCTGCCCTAGTGATGGCAACCATTAGACATAAATTTATATGTGTGTGTGTGTACACACACATATGCATATGCACACACACATATATATATATATATATACACAGATACATATATGCACACAAATACATGTCTATTCTATATATGCCCTCTATTTTTAAGGAATTGTCATGGAGTTCAGTGACAGGGTCACATAGGCAGTATGGGACAAAGGAAGGACTTGACCCTGTCTTTCTGACTCTCAAGTTGACCTTCTATTTACCCACTGCTTCTTGTTTCTTATGATTTGTTAGTTTGTACAATTTAGTAAGGCCTTCTAGTTGAATAAATTGCCTCTTAAGTTTGCAGTAGCTTTCAGTACACAATGCCATTTAAAACAACTGATCAAGAAGTCTCAGACTGTGTTTTCCTCTGGAAAATTCCTTCATTCACATCATTGCCAAAGTAATCTTCTGGGTACTCATGTCTGGCCATCTGACCTCTCTGCTCAGACATTCTGGTCCCCAGTGTCAGGGCTGGCCTCTCTCCATCAAACTGTCTCTGCAAAATTGGTGGGGAGCACCTCCAACAGGATGGGGAGCAGAACTTGAAGAAGTAATAACGTAGTCTCACCCCAAATCTTATCACTAATGTGTTTTCTCCCATTTTAATGTCATAGGCTTTGTAAAGCCTGTGTAGAATAAAAAAGCCGCCTTAGAAGCCATGTAGTTAAATCCTCAAATTTTATGGATGAGGAAATTGTAGTCCATAGAATTTAAGTGTTTTACCCAAGGTCACACAAGGTAATAAGTATCTGAGAGAATTACTGGGTATTCATGTGTTTCTGGGATTCTGTGGCATCTCAGGTCTCAAATATTATATAAAACAGAATAGAGGTGAACACATCATTTGGGACTGGTGTTGGGCAAGAGAAGTTTGAGTGATATACAAGCCGTATTTCAGGTACAACCAAAGACTATGTCTCTGATTGTATCTGCTGAATTTCCTCCCAATTCTCTGTCCTGAGAAAGTAAAGCCTGGTGCTGGCCATCAGAATGTGGCACACTTTGGGCACAGGATGAAATGCACAGTTTATCTTGCCTTTCAGGACCATTTAGCATCTCTTAACTACATCAAGACCATGATACATGAGAGTGGGCATTAGAGAGGGCCCCAAGACAGAACCTCAACATCATGACTGAGAGGTAGCATAGTACAGCATAAAAAAATGTTGGATTTGGATTCAAAGCACTTGGGTTTCAATCCTACCTCTGTCACTATGCTTCATCACTGTGTGACATTGGGCAAATCATTCTACTTCTCTGGGGATTAGTTTCCTCATCTGTAAAGTGAGGATTAATTAGATCAGGGCTACTTAAACTTTTTCCACTCACCACACCTTTTTGCCTTTGGTCACTGTTGTTGCTTGGCCTGAGAGCCACACATGCAAAGTGTCCATGCTGTGTGTCCAAAACCAAGGATGTAGTGAAGTTGCCGGATGCATTATGGACAAGCACTGCCAGAAATAACTTGGATTTATTATGGGTTTGACTCTTAATTAGTTTTTGGTTGTTGTTCATTCAGAAACCTTTTGCTGTTGCCAAAATTTTCACTACATCATATGTGATTGTGACCCACAGTTTAAGAAGCACTGAATTATGTCATTGGTTCTCAAAGTTTATTTTGGGGATCCCTGGGACCTGAGACTCTTTCAGGGTGATTATGAGGCCAAATCTATTTTCATAATAATACTAAGATATTTTAATTTATGATATATTAAATATCAATAAACCATCCACACTCTTATAGGTGTTGTTAGACCCAGATCTCACTGAATCTTGAGAACCAGTCAATAAATTTTCAGTGTGAACATGTACCCTCTGAAAATAAGTAAATACTACCAATCAGGGCTTGAATTATTGTTTTTTTATTGTCTACTTAAGAAAGTGGTTGAAAAAATATTAATAATGTGGATTAAACTTGAAGGTGTGTATATTTCCCCCTTGGAGGTCTGGTTATTAAACATACCCTTAGAAGTAACACACATTTAAAAACAGATTCTTTGGGGGTGGAGTCCTCAATGACTTTTTAAGAGTGTCAAACGTTGAGAATTCCCGGACTAGACGATTGATTCCAAAGTCCTTTCTAGTTCTGAATCTGTGATGCTAGAAAAAAACATGGCAGGAACTGAAGATATTTATAATGGAAAAGAGACAATTTGGGGGTTGGAAGGAAGGCATCTAATCTGTCTTAAAGCATTTGAAAGACTGTCATAAAGAAGAAGAATTAGACTCATTCTGCTTGGCCCCAGAGGGCAGCACTCAAAATAGTGGGTAGAAATTGCAGGTCAGTTTTGAGCTTGAGATAAGGAAAAAAAAAAAACTTTTCTAATTTAATACCATCCAGAAGGGGAATGGGCTCCTCAGGATGTTCCTCCTCCCTTGAAGTCTTCAAGAAGAGTCTGGCTGATTCCTTTGTCAGTTACATTGTATAAGCAGATGCTTGTTTGGACACAGGTTGGGTTTTTAGATTCTGTGATAACTTCCAAGAAAACTCTATATTCCTGTCAAACTGGACTAGCCAGCCACTGTTCCTGTTTCTTATCTTTATCTTTGTTTCCTCTAGGCTTGGACACAGGTCATCCCACAAGCATGGGTTAGACTGAAGGGCCACAATTCCACTTGCATAAATTCTTTTATTTCTTCCAGATTAAATTTGAGAGTTGCTTCCTTCATCTTCTGAGCTAAAAGTGGTCCCACCTTGCCAATATCTGAGAATTATAGAATTATAGAACATCAGAGTTGAAAAAGAATTTAGAGGTCATCTATCCAACCTATAACTGAACACAAATACTGTCTATAGCATCTCCTATAGGAGGTGATCTCCATCGAAAGGACTATCAACTTGAGGACAAGCACTTTTACCTTTCTTTGTATCCCCAGAGCTTACCTAGAATATAGTAGTCACATTGTTAAATGCTTATTAACTTGACTTGATTTAGTAGTTAGCTATGGTGAGATTTGTTGTTTCAAGATTCCAAGTACTATGCTTATTAATCCGCTATGCCCTGCATTCTCTCTGGGAGAGTTTGGGGGAGTAGAACAAACATCCTCTGAGTGACCCAGGTTCTCTTACCTGCAGAAGAAGAACTAAGGAACTAAGCTGGATGCAATTAGTCTTCACCCTCCCTTTCCTGTTGTTATACACCTTCACAATCTCTATTTTTAAGCCAGACTGTCCTGACTACTTAGCATTTCCTAAACTCCCATGCATTGTCTCCCCTACAACCTTTGTGCCAACGTTGTCACCTCTGGATTCCTTTAGATCTCAGCTCAGATGTCATCTTTCACAAGAAGCCTTCTCTGATTTCCCCAACTGCTAGTGCTGATCTTGTTTTTACTTATCTGTTTTAAAAGAATGTAAACTCATTGAAGGCAAAGCATATCATGGTTTTGTCCTTGTATGCCCAGTGTTTTACACATAGTAGATACTTAATGAATGCTTATTTGAAATGAGGGATATTAAAACCTGCATCAGTCCTGGCATGTACCTTTTCCTTCTCAAAGGGCTACTGCAGTAAGATTTTCTTATTCTCTAAAAAAGAGAGCACAGGTAAGATATTGATCACTACCATCATCTCCTCCATTTGGATAACTGTAAGATACATTAATCAACCCATCCATGTGGGAGAAGACATGAGCAAGGCCTAGCAGTATTCTTGAGGTTGATGATATTTTCTTGAGGTATAGTTTGGGATTTGGAAAACACCAACAGATACCAAATATTATGTACACTCCAATATTATCAAGTCAGGATTATTCTGAGAAAATGGAGTCCTACAAAATAAGACTGTATTTGCAGAAAAAAGAAAGGCAATTAACTCAAGGCAGCCCATTCCACATTTAGATAGGTCTAATGGTTAGGAGGTTCTTATTTACACCAAATCTAAATCTGCCTCTACAACTCTCCCAATCCATTTTTTCTTCATTCTGTCCCTTGAGACCAAGAAAAATAAACTTAATACTTCTGCATATGAGCTCTTCAAATAATTTAAAAACATCTATTGATTTATTTTTAATGTACATTTAAAATAAGTTCTGAATGTTCTTCCCTTTTCTCACCCCTCCCTCACCCATTGAGAAAGCAAGAAATATGATATAAATTATAAATGTGAAATTATGTGAAACATATTTCCTTATTACTCATGTTGTAAAAAAAAGAAGAAGAAAAATAAAGAAGTGAAAAAATTACACTTCGAACCACACTCAGATTCTATCAGTTCTTTCTCTGGAGGTGGACAGCACTTTTCATCACAAAGCCTTTGGAACTGTTTTGGATCAATGTATTGATCAGAAAAGCTAAGTTCTTCACAGTTGATCATTGTATATTACTGTTTTATGGTAATGTTATATTATATTTATTATATTAATTTATTAATTATGTAATAATTATGATATTAGTACTATTACTAATATTAATATTACTATTACTGTATACAATGTTCTCCTGGCTCTGCTCACGTCTCTGCTTCTTGGCTTCCCCGGACGTCAAGTCCTAGCTAAAATGCCACTTTCTATAGGAAGTCTTTCCTCATCCTTCTTAATTCTAGCATCTTTCCTATATTGCTTACCTCTGATTTATCCTGTATAGAGTTTGTTCATACACAATTGCTTCCATGTTGGATCCTCCATTAGACTGTGAAGCCCCTTGAGAGCTGGGACTGTCTTTTTTTTTGTAATCCCAGAACCAGGCATAGTGCTTGGGATGTAGTAGGGGTTTAGTAAATATTTACTGAATCACTGACTGATTCATTGAAAACAATTAAGCGTTCTCTTATATTTCTTTTATCATTTTATTCCTTCCCTTTTTGAATTTATTTATCATAGTCTGATTTATATTATTGTTATGCACAATGTAATATAATAATATAACGTAACAATGTAACATAGTGTAGTGTAATGTAATATAATAAACATAACAAAACAAATATTATATTATGTTGTTATGTTATGCTATGCTATGGTATATTTAGTTTGCTTGTTGTTCATTTTATATAACATTTCTGTGTCCTTCCTCTGGCTGTTCCTTATGGTTGGAATTTCAGCTCCAGTAACATTCTATTTACCCCCCACTGCCGTCCTTCCTGTTGCTAGTGGCCTTCTGATTTAATATGTTCCCATACATCCTTCATTTTTAGAAGAAGACCATTGACATCATGGGTGATGTCTTGATTTACAAATCTTGACTTAAATTAGATTTAAGTGAGGCAGAGTTGCATCATAGAGTCATTAGCTTTACTTTCTCTTCTGGAGTCATTGAAGTCCAGTGGCTCTAAGACAAAAATCAAGATGAATGGCAATGAATGACCTTGGTGTCTTCAACGTCTGACCAAACTCTTAAGTCCTCAACAGTTTTTGCTTCAGTTCCATTCATGTCCATTGTAACAAATTGTTCTCAAATGCCTATTCTGCTTGGGTACATCTTCCCATGCTTGGGATAGATATCCCTCTAACTTACCACTAATTTTGAAGCCTGTTGGTTGTCTTCAACCTGGTTTAGTCCATCTGTTGAGATGGTTTTACCAGGGTATGGCTGCTGTGCATATTGCAGGTTCTTGGAGCCACAGGTGAGAATTGGATGAAAGGTCAATCCTAAAGTTGGACGAACAGCCCTGCAAAGGGTACAGCAAGCCCCCCCCCCCCAACAGACGTGCTAGTTTTCCCTAAACTCCCCATATACCCTAATATATACACATGAAATAAAACATATTTTAGAAAACTTTTACAAACTGTTATCTTCCAACTATCCAAACATAATATATTTAGCAGAAAAGATGTGAGGCTATAGAAAGGTTCTATAGAAAACTGGTCTCAGAAAGTACCTTGAGTGCGAACCTCACCTCTGGCAAAGACTGTCTATAGGCATATTGCTTCATTTTAGTGCTTTAGGGCAACCTGATATGGAGTCAAGACCACAGATCAAGAAGCTCTGAAAGGATAGCTAGTGGAAAAGTTTAAGGTCATTCTCTACGTTCAAAAGTTTCAGAGAAGGTGATGACTTTCACTGGTAGAGGAAGTTTTCTTATGTGTAAATTCCCTAGAGTAACAAAATCTTCAGCTCACTTTCTATTCACTTGTGTGTGTATGTGTGTGTGTGTATAACACATATATTTCACACACAAAATGTAAACTTCTTGAGGGCAAAAGCTGTTTTATTCTTGTCTTTCTATCCTCAGCATATAACAATGTCCAGTACAAAGTAGTCACGTATTAAGTGGTAGTTGATTGCTTGGTTGCTTGATTTAAGCTCGTTGGGGGTAGAGATTGTGTCTCATATATTTTGAATCCTACAATGCATTTCATTTAAAAGATAATTAATAAACATGGAATTTAATTTTATAATTGTTAATATTTCTAACACACTTCCAGCATTATTTCACATATTGCGGGAAAGATAGAAACACTAGAAGTTTTTTATTACAAATCCTTGGCACATCCATAGGATAGTAAAATCCTTGGCTTTTTATAAGTAAAGCGAGTCAGCAGTATGGAGAGGGCTTGTAGACTGAGCATTGAATAATTATTGTTATTGTTCCCTTTTTATTAATGGAAACATCTGTTGGGAGATGAATGCTGGCATTCCATATTCCTATGCAGTTTTGCTGGTCAGTCTTGACAATTTCATAGAAGTTTTTGGCAGTTTGTTCTGATAATGTACTATCTGTCCAGCCATATCATGCTGGACTCATCACTTCACACATGTCACTTTATCTCATGTGTTTCTCAACATCCTAAAGCCTAAGTCTGAAATATCACCAAGAAAAGTTATAGCAGAGGAACTGAGGAGAATTGGATTGAGGTTTATAACTTTTGTTTAAACCACTGTCACTACAGCGAGCAGCCTGAGCTTTGTCAGAAAAGCACCCAATTCCTGACTCAGGATTAGTTGTCTGAGAACTTTGGTTACCCTGACTTCCAACTCTACTTGAAAATGACTTTTTTCTACAACTTTAACAAGAGCTTTTTTTCCTTCATATGCTTCTACATTAAGCTCATTTAGAAATAATTCTATAAATTAGAGATCTATTTAAATCAACATTATTTAATATCTACTGGTTGCAGAGCAATATTCTAAGCATTGGGGGTGATACAAAGTTTAGTTATGACACAGTCCCTACCCTCTTGGAGTACACTAGAAGGACGTGTCACATGCACACTAAATACATGATAAAGTAGACAATATCATAAGGTATGTGTGGATGAGAGATAAAGGCAAGGTGTTACTCAAAGTCCGAGCAGGAGGTGAGGAAGATGGGCGGGGGGGGGAGAGATTGTTGTTAAAGATAGGGGAGATGTGAGGTATCCCAATAAATAGGTCTTTAAAGGGTCGCTAAGAATTGAATAGTTAAAAGGTGAACCCAATTTCACAAGCACTGTACAATATTTGCTAACTTTGCAGCAGCATGCTGACTCATTGCAGCATCAAATTTGTTGAATTGGTGAAGTTTGGGGATGACAGAGGCCTCCCCTCTTGCTGCTCAGAATGAGTTTCCACAGAGCCACCGATTAGAACTTGAACAGAAAGCTCTGGATTGATGCAGGGAGCCACAGGCACTGCCACTCTTGGGAATGATCAATGGAACTCACTTAGGGGCCATTCCATCAGTGGCATTTCAATTTGACCTCCAGTTTTGGAAAAATAATAGTCATGAGGTCTTTTTTCTGTAAGTGCTGCTGGTGTTCAGAAACTGTGTAGATTGCAGTGCCCTACCAATTTTAACTAGCAGCTTGGGGTCCAGTTCAACCTCATATAAATCAACCCCAAAGCACCTTTCTTGCTTGCTGCCTGTTTGCTGGAGTTAGATTGTTGCTGAGCAAAGTCACTGAGCTAATCTTTGACTGTATCTGTACAACCTTACTAACTATGCTGAGAGCAACCAGTCAGATGTCCAAAGTGCACAGAGATGCTCAATGGCAAATCTTTTCAACTGTGCATTGGTAGAGTTTTAACAATGGTGAACATTGAATCAACTGTGATCAATTGATTCATTGGATATACATTGATAAAGTCTTCGCAACATAAAACTTCCCTTTAATTATTCAATTGAAAAACATTTATAAATGATTACTATGTTCCTCCAATTGGGGTCTAGACTGAAACAACTGAACAACAACCATAAAAATGAGCTAGACCCTGTGCTATGCCCTATTTATACAAAGAGAAAGATGAAAACAGCTCATGCCTTTAAGGAGCTTATGTTCTATTTGAATTTGAATTTCTTATCTCATACAGACACGGATATGTTCTGCTTGCTCCTAGGTACATGTACAACTGTACTCACAAACATGCTATTGTGTGTCTCATACATGTGAACATACATGGAAAGCACACATATTCTCAAAATAGTCATACTCATTCACATATATGATCATATATACTCTATTGTGAAGAAAAGGCTTTATAAAACACGAAGATCCATGTAGATGAGTTGTTATTATTATATTGACATGTTCTGTGTGTTTGGGATATGGTGCTTCATAGAGCTATTGCTAACATCTTTTAGTCAAATCAATCAGCACAGTCCTTCTATACGTCAGCATAACACAACAATCAATTTCCCTATAACTCTCCTGCAGGTAAACTGTGATGATGGATTTGCACAGAACTTAGAGCTGGAATGTCCTGGAGCCCTTGTGTCACCATGAGAGTAGACACAGTCCTAGACGATCCTTAGAGAAATCCCTGAGAAAAGCTACAAAACTATTGGTAATTTGAAATTTCCAAAACTATTAGAAGCTGTTATAAAACCTCAAACTACTAGAAACTTGAGGAAAAGTTGTAGGAACTAGGATTGCTCAGCCTACAGAAGAGGAAACTGGTTAGGTATTTAGTGTTGGGGCCCTCAACAACTGGGTAATTTCAGGCACATTGGACTTTTTCTGTGAGGAATTATGATGACATTCTTCACCTACCCAGGCTCTGGCAGAGACCCGAGGAAGCTGTCTTCATGAACTCAACAGGTCTAGTCCTTTAAAAGGCCAGGTGGACTGATTACTAAAGGACAGGACTAGCCAGAATGTTCATAGCTACTCCACAAGTTTCCATAGCTAAAAGTATCATTCTTAAAAAAAAATCCCAATGTCAGAGCTCACCCAGGCTTCATTGATCTTCATTTTTCTATGCCTTACCTCTTCTATTTTTACTACTCAATGGTTTCTTTATTTTTTTTTTTTTACTCCATTGTGATATCTCCTCATCCAATTTGTGTGCTCTTGAAAGAAACTCCTACTGATGTTCCCAACTATACTTTGCTCTATTATTGGCTCTATTATTTTGTTATTTACCACTGCCAGGCTGTAGAAATACTAAGTGCACAGTTGCCTCTGATGGTTGCTGCCTGAGTGACTTATGAAGGAATGAATGAATGGGAGGAATTAAACATATATAGAGCATCTACTATATTCCTGGCACTGGGCTAAATGCCTTACAAATATTATCTCATTTTATTCTCACGATGACCTTAGGAGATAGGTGCTTTATCATCCCCATTTTACAGTAGTCAAGTGGCTTGCCCAGATTCACCCAGCTAGTCTACCCCAAGCATGTGAAGGTATTCCCTGGAGGAATGGGTGGATGAGAACATTTTGTTTCAATGGCCATAAAGACAACTGGAGCAGGCACTGTGGAATAATTGGAATTTGGTCAAATATTGAAGAAGCCAAGGTCATCCACTGTGTCCTAGGTCATTGCCAGTCATCTTGACTTTTGTCTTACCACAGTACTTTGATGATTCTGGAAGAGACTGAGGCTAAGGATTTTATGCCACTCTGAGTCACTTAAATCCAATTCAAGTCAAGGCATCACTGTGTGATATCATTGGTCCTCTTTGAAATGAAGGATGAACAACAACAAATGTCTGAGGTCAAATCTGAACTCAGATCTTCCTGACTCTGGGCCCAACACATTATCTAATTAATGTATAACAAAGCTGCCTCTAAGCTCTGCTAGACTTCAGTTTCCTCATCTATAAAATGAAGGGTTTGGGTTAAATGTCTTCAGAGGTCCCTGCCAGACCTAGATCTATAATCCTATGTTCCTAATAGCCCTTATCACCTGCTCAACCAACCAATCATAAGGTGTAACTCTTTTTTCTTTCATATCATTCACAGCCTTTGCAAGTCTGACCCAGACCTGTTTAAAACACACCCTTTGTTATTCCAGCTACACACTGAGCTGTCATGGCAGCCTGTGCCACAGAGTCCACTATAAGGGTGGAATACACCAGTTTTGAAGATACAGCATTTGGGGCACATAGTCCTTCAGGATACTCTTCAGTTTTCCAGGATTTTGAGCTCTAGTTATTTGCTTGGCATTGTGTAGACTCTACCCACACTCATCAAGACATCCCTCCTTCCTCTATCCATATGGTTCCCAAGAAAATCCAAGCACTGGGTCCTAAAAAAGCCCCTTTGAATTACAGTTACCATCATTTTCATTTATATGCAAGTCAGTTAGCCTAATTTTTTCCTTATCCTGTATCCAGTAATATAGGCCTTTTGGACTTTGACAGAACTGCATACTCCACAGTTAGATAAATGTCTCTGCTTCACTCAGAAGTGAAAAAACCAAACCAAAACAATAACAATACATCATACTTGTAAAGAGCATTTCATTAATGGGCAGAGTGGAACATACTTCTCATTACATGTCATTTAATTGTTATGTATTTAAAATAAGAAATATTTCTAATATTTTTTTCAAACTTTCATATGCAAACAATTGATGATGCCGCTTGTTGGCAGTGATGATATCACAAGATGAATTCAAAGCACTGATTGCTTTAACACTTAAAAAGCTTGGAGTGGGCCAATTATTCAGGCTGCTAAGTGAAAGTAAAAACGTCAGCTTTGCGATCTCTAATCTCATACCCACAAAGGTTCATGAATTACGCATGTGGTAGAGGGAAAGGGAGAGATCGAGTTTGACTAAAAGACCTTTTCCATAGAAAATTTGCTGAAGCTGTTTCTTTTAATGTATTCCAGTTATTAATCAATTTGATTTAGATGGTTAGAATTATTTAAGGTCTGTACTTGAAATTTACTGAGAACTCAAGACGTGTTTATATTTATTGCGTCTCCTAAGTAAACAGCCTATGTTTAATGCTTTTAAAATGTTCTTTGGTAAAATTTAGGTCAGTACTTACTTGTTAGCTAGCAGCTATGAAGATGACACTGCCATATTTGATTAAGAGTGGGTTTCTTCTGATGCTCCTTATGTCATTTCTGTAATTGTAAGTGATTTGTTAAAAGTCAGTATCAGATGCTATATCTTGGACTAAAAAAAGCTTAGTTTCAATTTATCTATCTCTTCAAATTCTTTCCCTTTCTTTCTCTACTTTTTCTTCTCTTTCTTATTCAAAATAACTGATATTTACATAGTGCTTTAAATATGTGATCTCATTTAAGTCTTCCCAGAGTTTAGCAGAATAGCTGTTACAGTTATGATCCCCATTTTACAGAGGAGGAAACTGAGGCTTAGGGAAATGAAAACAATTAGTTCATGATCACATAGCTTGTAACTGCCAGAGGTGAAACTCAAACCAAAATCATCTTGACTCTAGGCCCAATATTCCATGTTATACTTGGTTGTTGTCATTCTTACTCAAAGAGTACCTAAATGACATCCCTACATTGTAGTTAACATACAGTGTGTCTGATCAGACCAATATAAGCTCAGAAGGCTCTGTCACAGGTTGGGAATGGGTGGCTAGTATTGTACCTGTTTATCTTATTTTAGTTTATACATTACATAACTATGTATTCATATATGTAAATATAATTATATGGTTATAATTGAGTAAAGTTTATTTATTTTATATTTGCTTATGATAAAAAATATCTTGCTAGGTAAAATTCTTTTGAGAAAAAACCAGAAGAACCACAAGGTTCAACATAACCAGAGATATGTGCCATACTTTTATTTTCTAATTTTGCTTCAAATAATACTAATAATGACTGACAATTAATTGACTAATAATTTTTATCTTTTGTCTAAGTACCTAGGTCCACTCATTTCCTTGCACATGGGAGACATATGATAAATGCTTATTGAATTAAATGGAATTGAATTTATTGAGTTGAATTAAGTACTTGTGGCAGGTCATTTCTGATTTGGATCCATCAGTAGAGAATCATTAACAAAAAAGAGAAGTTTCACTAAAAGAAAGGAAAATGAACTGATGGGGAACAGGGAAAATTTTGGCTGGCATGGTAAAGTACTAAAGTCTTGATTGTCTTCTTGAATTTTCTGGTGAACTGTCAAGAGAAACAATCCATGAGTGAATTGCTAGGATCTTAAGTCTTGCAGCTGACTTTTTCCCGTGACGATTTGGAGCCTCTGAGAACACAGACAAAAGTAGAGAAATGTAGAGATGACTTGTGTTAACCTGGAATCACCAGATTACATCTCACATGTCATTTGGATGATGCCACAGAGGAATGATCTGGAGAGCCCTCTCCTAACTTGAGTTTTTAAAAAGATTTAAAATGTTTTAGTGATCATTACATTAATTCATAAAATCGCTGGCAATTCAAATAGAGGAAGAAAATTATTTGGAATTCATTCTTGCTTTTCTTTTCTTTTTTTAGAGGTGGGAGGGAAAGATAATTGGGGTTAAATGACTTGCCCAAGGTCATACAGCTAGTAAGAGTTAATTGTCTGAGTCTGGATTTGAACTCAGGTCTTCCTGACTCTAGGGCTGGTGTTCTACTAACTGCACCACCTAGTCAACCCTTGCATTTCTGAATTATACATCATAATTACCAATATTTAAAAACCATTTATTGTATTCTCTTCGAGGCAAGTAGGTGGACAGTCTCTAGATGGAATATGTATATTTTTTCCAGTGGATGATCGATCATGTTCATCTAATCTTTCTTCCCTTGTCTTTAGGTTATTTCTACTTTTATTCAACTGAGAACTACAACTATTTGAAATCAGCTTCTGGTATACATTTAGCTTTGCACACTAGTGTGGAACACGAGAAAATTTGCCCTCCTTGAGTGCAGGGCCATTTTTATCTTTTGTCTAAGCACCTAGGTCCACTCATTTCTACCATTCAAACTTATAATGTCCAAACCTAAATTCTTCAACCTAAGCTAGACAAACGTATCAATTTCCCCATTTTTTGTCAATGGTGTCACCATATTCACTCCATTTCAATGTCACCAAGTTTTATTGATTTCTCTTCACAGTATCTCTTGAGTTTGTCTTTTCCTCTCAATTTTCCTTCCTCCTACTCTTTCTAGGGCTTTAACATGAGCTATATGGCTAGTACAGCACCCTCCTCAGTAATTTTCTTATGCTTTAACTTACCTAAGATCAAAAATTAGTTTTCCTAAACATGCTTTTTGGTAGAAAGTGGTATTAGGATTAGGAATCAGAGATCCTTAGTTTAAACACCAGCTCTGACACATTTTCTGCATGACCTTGGGCAAGCCCCTTAACCTCTCTGAGCCTCAGTTTCCTTATCTGTGAAATGAAAAGGAGTGACACATTAGATGTCCTCTCAGATGCCTTCCAAATTTAAATTCACAATATTATGATAATATCAATCTGCTGAAAACCTTTTTATTGCTCATCAGATTAAGGTGTAAACTCAGGCTTACTTTCACAACTCTGCAATCTTAATTAACCTTATTTGCAAAGAGTTAGCAACTCCACTTGTTTTTCTAGGTTCTCAATGTACGTACCATTACCCAACTGGTTGATCCAAATAGTGAGATGATACAAGACCTTGTACTAAACCCTCCAGGACAATCCTCAGAATCTAATGCAAAACTGATAATTAGTCCTTAATGACCACCCTTTGGCTGTCACTCTCTAGGAGCTTTGTATACTCCCTCCATAGAGAAATAGTCAAGACCACAGAAATCCTGAAAGTGCTCCTAGAGGCTCATGATGCCTGTGACGCTAAGATGGTGTCATCATTTTTTTTTAAAAAAAAAATAAGCAACACAATTATTTTTAAAGCAGTTAGTATGTGTTAAGTACTTAACTAAATGCTGGGGATACAGAGAAAGCCAAATATAGTCCCTGACCTCAGGGAGCTTACAATCTAATTGGTGAAGATGGATGGAGGTTAATCTTGGTGTTTTCTGGATTATTTCATTGGACTATACATTCCAGGGCCACAAAAAGTCCTAGGCAAAACAGTGAAAGTTGGATACTTCAGCTTCCCTTGGCCCTTGTCCTGGTACCCCCCTTGATTTCACACTTTATGAGGTGGCAAAAGAATTTGAATTTTTAAAAGTATGTTTAAGGGAAAGGAAATGTAAAAATGAATCTCTGAGAACAGAATGTCTGACCCCTGTGCTTGAATGAAGGGGATATTTTAAGATTTCATTGTTTTATATATTTTGTTATCACATAATCTTAATTTCTAAACATATCCCACTATCTTCCTCTACTTGAATGGCCATTAATTTTTAAAAGAATAAAAAACTGGTTAGCAAAATTATTCAGTACCTTGGTCAATACTAACTATAAACCAATGTTTTGCTCCCATAGTCCTCCACCTCTGCAAAGATGGGAAGGAAATGGATTTTCATGAGGCAGCCTGGATGTTCATTAATAGAACTTCAGGACTGCAGTCATTAAGCACCAAGTTCAAATCCAGCCTCAGACATTTATTAGCTGTGTGACCCATGGCAAATCATTAAGCCACTATCTACCTCAGTTTCCCCAACTGTATAATGGAGATAGTCATGGCACCTACTTCACAGGGCTGTTGTGAGGATCAAATGAGATGATAATTATGAAGTGGTTAGCACAGTATCTGGCACATAGCAGGCACTTTATGAATGTTAGTCATTTATTTTTATCATTCATTTTGTATCCATTATTTAGGGTCAAGCTAGATCATGATAATTCTGCATAATTCCACAAAACATAGTTCAGTTATGTTTTTGTTCTTTCTTTTTACATTGTGATCTGTGGGCATTTTCCCCTTTGGTTCTTTATGTGAACATCAGTTCATATAATTCTTCCCATGCTGCCCTGAATCCTTCTCATTATTTATTTATTATGGCTCAGTAATATTCCATAGCATTCAAATACCCTGGTTTGTTAACTTAGTCCCCAGTCAACAGGCATTTACTTTGTTTTCAGTTCTTTGCTATTTCAAAATGTTACTATAAATATTTTGGTGTATGTACCCTTCCTATTTTTGACCTTGTTAGGGTAGTTGTGGAGACCTCTGAGTCAAGGTGACCAAGTATTCTGCTTATGGAGAAGAGGGACCCTTTGGCTTAATACTCCCACACTTACCTACATTACTCCCAGAAATGTCATGGTAGAAAACTCTGTTTCATGAGATACAAAAGAGACCTCAATGATCATGGAATGGAGATATTTGGGAGTCGGTGGCACAAACAAATGGTTTTCAGACTGTGATTTTGCAGAAATGAAGGTCCCCAAGAAGTATTTCTGGGTTTAAAGAGGTGTGGATATGGAGGTGGTTTCAATTTGTGCCTGCTCAGTCAACACCAGATCTTGCCCATTCCACTGTATCATTAATTGACATCATCTAGTTCAGCTTCCTAACTTTGCAAATGAAGAAACTGAAGCCAGAGAAGATGAATTACTTCTCCAAGGTCACACAAGATAACAAGTCGTAGAAGCCAGACTTGAACCCAGGTCCTCTGAATCAAAATCCACTATATTATATTGTCTCATGTTCCAGAAAATGAGGGGTTAGATTCACTGATCTCCAAGGTCCATTTACAGGTAAAAAATTCTGTGACCTGCTGATTTTTATGTCTCTTGCACTACTAAAAAGAACAATAAAAATACTTTAAATCACATAAAAAACTAGAATATGGTATAGAGATGATAGAAAGCATAGCTGCTGATTAGGCTGTGAATTGCAATGTAGGACCTGGGATTATTTCTCTTATGGAGTGATAGTGGGAATGTTTACCATCTGGTGTAATGAAGCTGGAATAAAGAATTCAGTCTTCTGTCTCTATTTCAAAGATCATCAATGTAATTTCATAAAGGAAATATCTTGAATAGACTGATATTTTTTAACACAACAAAGACATTTGTATAATATACAATGGTGTCAAACATTAAGTCAGATTTTTGAGAGTTCTTTGGTCAAGTAATAACGTTAGGGAAATGTATAGTTTCACGTGCATGTATATAACATAGAGCTTTATGATGTTCCTTGTTAAGTCAGGATGGATGATGGTAGCATTATCTCTGCCCTGAATCTTGCTAAAGAAGAAACAGCATTGTATCTGAAAAGAATAATAGACAACTGGCCACTGTCAATTGATTATGGAAAACCTGGTAAGCTCAAATGAAAATCTTGTATGCCTTTATCTCATCAGGAGTTTCTAAACCAGTAGTGTATAATCATGAATTTTAAGCAAATGCCAAAGGTTTATTCAATAGATTTGGCTTCAGGATTCAATATGGATGTCATGTGACTAGATGCCCCTAAATAGTCTGAATGCAAGTATTTTAAAAAAGATTAAGCCATTTTAAGCTATTGTAAATCACTGTAAACCATTATTAGTTGTTGTAAAATATCAAAGGGATAGAGAAAAACATTTTGTAACCTTTAAAATAGATGCCCTAAGTGGAATGGGAGTTGAGTTGGTACATTCTCAGCCTGATTTTGGCCTTCTGGATGTAAAATTTTTGTCACTTTTTTGGTATTATTGCATTTCTTTTTAATTTCTCAAGATCATTAATATGGACTCGGCAGATTGTCTAATAAATCATAATATAACAGAGCATGATGCCTTTAGAAAGCAAAAGTCAGTCTGAGTCTTGATGTAACAAATATCCTGGCAAACTCAGGCTCTATCATTTACTGTCTTCCAATCAAAAGTCTGTGTCAAACCACAAAATCTCAATGCAATGTGCATAAATGTTACTCTGAGGTTTTCAGCAACAGTGACCAGTAAATAAGTATTTATTAAACACTTATTATGTGACAATTTAGTTTCTGTTGTTTCAGAAAAGAAGTAGGTAAAATATGTAGATCTCTTCACAGGAATAATTATCCTTTTAGATTTCAAATTTTGATGCCATAAGCTCTTTACAGGTGAGAAGAGGAATTGAATCAAGATCTAATAAATGCATTTGTGTACCTTTAACAATACATATGCATATATGGCACATACATTTGATTTTAAACATTAAATCCTAATGTTTATAAGATTCTTTTTAACCACTGAAGGGTAAATATTTCCAAGCACAGCTGTATTAACCTTGGCCAGTATTTGTATTGGCTTCTTAATTGTTATAAAAACATGTATTTTTATACAATTATCATTAACCTACAAACAATAACCTTCTGCATGTTTGAAGTGGCTGCAGGGCTTGTTATTATAGACTGCTTTCAGGGCTGTTCATTTGGTATGCTGTGTTTTTAACACAAATGTAACCCACTCTGCATTTTCCATTTAAAATGCATAAGGCAAAGTGCATCATAACAGGATGTAACTATGTATTAATCAAATTAGCACCACACTTCAAAGGCTCTGGCTTTTTACGGGGCTACTGTTAGATCACAATTCATGATGGAAAGAAGCAGCATAATGAAAGGCTTGGCAAGGGAGCTGTTTATTTTCTTTCCAGAAAGATATAGTGTGGGTTAATTTTCATGACGGGAAAAAACGTAGAGAAAGAGTAACAGTAAGCATTAAACTAAAGTACAATAAATGGAATTTAGAATACTGTGGTGGATTTGCAACTGAGAAATATAAATTCTGCAATTATTCCATGACACAAAGGAACTCAATGACCTATTGTTAAATTATTAAAACTTCATAACCCAAGTGGAAAATAGAGAATATTGAATATTAAGTTTTGGAAACAGGGAAGTTTGTATGATTCTTTGCTGTTGTGTATAGTATGCAAAGCAGTTGAAGATTACAAATAGGCATTTTAGCCCTCTTGTTATATAAACCTTTTTGAAAGACTGTGACATGCACTTCCAAGTTGATATTTTAATCAATTATTTGTCCACTGATAAGTAATAAACCTAGTATAATGCAAATATACATTTGAGGTGTCACTGGCACTAAAGAAGCAAGAAAAAACTAAAGTTTTTTTTTAAATGCAAGGAAGAACTTCAATAGCTCATAGAAGAAAAATCAGCTCTATTCTAGAGTATTTATGCTTGCAGTTTTTTAAATAGGATACAAAATTGTACCTCATAATTATGGTGGCATAACCCAAATAATGGTTGTTTCTGTTTTCTAATTTTTTTTGGATTTGGGAGAATATTCTCCTCTACCATTACTTCCAGATGGAAATATTGATAACCGATAATATTAACCTGGGCTTCATTTTCTCCTTGTGCATAAACACAAGTAGATTAGGGTTTTTTTCCCCCAAAGGCAGGGGGATGGATGATAGACTATTGTATAATCTTCATTCCTTTACTTATAAAATGAAGAGGTTACATCAATGTGTCTCTAAGGTCCCTCTGAGTTTTAATATCCAAAGTCTTTGTCTATGCCTAGATGTATGTCCACGTCAATGTCTATGTCAATGTCTACGTCAACGACAATGTCTAGTCTACGTCTATGTCTGCGTCTATGTCTGCGTCTATGTCTATGTCTATGTCTATGTCTATGTCTATGTCTATGCCTATGTCTATGTCTATGTCTGTGTCTATGTCTATGTCTAAGTCTATGTCTGTGTCTATGTCTGTGTCCAATCCATATTGATGTCCATGGCTATACCTATTTTTATGTCTGTGTCTATGATTATATCTATGTCAAGGTCAAGTAAATCATAGTGGGGATTCAAAACTTAGGTATTCTGATTCTATATCCAGTAATCTTTCTACTAAAGCAAAACAGCTAGAAGATGGCTTTAAGGTAATAAGAGCTTCTTTTTTGCTCTACAAAACATTTAAAAGTTTGCTAAGACTTTTCGCACTGATTATTTTAATTCTATTTCTTAAAGATCTTGTGAGCTAGATAAATATTCATGTTTTTTTTTCTTTCTCCCATTTCATTTGTTGGAGCTTAGAGAGACCCAAGGAGTCATTCAGTCCAGCCATTTCATTGTACAAATTAGGAAAATGAAGACCAGACTTATTTTTGTCTCCTTAACAAATGGATTAATACAATTCTTTAAGCAGTTATATGCTAAGCACTGTACTAAGCAAAAGGATTACAAATAGTAATATTTTTTCAAATAATAATAATAATAATAATTAAACAAAGACAATTCCTGCCCTCGAGGAGTTCACATTCTAATCACGTGAGACAATATATAGAAAATACATATAAAAAGGTTCAGCTACAGGGCAAATGTTAAAGGCTCAGTGGTCCTTGGTGTACAGAAGCAATACAGCAAGACTGCTGATTCTCTGTTTTACAAGAAGGGTTGTAGTTATTGACTTATTAGTCATCTAAATTATGTGTTTGTGCCTATGGTATTGGTGGCATGACTGTTGGAATGATGGCAGTATGTTGGGTGGGGTTGGTATCCAGTTAGAGGAGAAAAGAGGGAAGAAGCTGCTCAGGAAAATTGGGAGGAAGAGTGGGATTGGAACAGGCATAGGCTCAAGGGTAAGGAATAGGGATGGGGGTAGATATGTGGTGGGAAGGACTCATTTAATGAGATTTTATTCACCTAGAGAGACTTTGAATTCCACTTCTTAGTGTCTTCTAAAGCTCCTAATTCAGTGCAGGGCACAGAGTAGCTTCTTAATAAAAACTGACTGAATGAAAAAGAATGAATGAAGGACATACAAGGTGTAAACTTCTGTAGGAGATTTGGCTGTGATCCTTTTGATTTTTCTTCATCCAAAGCAACCATGTTATATTAGCTGGCTTACTACCAATTCCATTTTCCTCCTGCTTTAAATCTTTTTTCTCCATATATGCTTCATTTGGGAAGAACAGAAACCCATATTATGGCTTACATACTTCAACATGAAAAGCATATAAAAGGACTTTATAGCCATGCTTCTATTTTCATTATCTAAGTGTATTAGTAAAAGCAAATCTATTATGTCTTCCTTTTGGGAAGCCAAAAACATCTGGAATTTATGTTATGAGAAACTGCCTTGACAGGCTTTATTTGACATGCACATCGACTGCTGAGAGAAAATCACTAGAGAAAATGTTATCCTAAGTTATGATGCTGTCCTGCAAATCGAAGATTTAAGCTGGTTTGTTGGCTATGTCCTGAAGATGCATTAAAATATGAAGGTAGAAAATGGACAGCTGTTCCAAAGAGATCAAATCCGCATTATCCTAACTGATAAACAAATGTGTAATACAATATATAATTCTGGTGCATGGCTACAGGACAGAGATAATTCTTAAGAGCAGGAGCTCAAGTGATTTGTCACCAGGACTCTAGATGGAATGGATGCTTTGTGTTACTTTGCTGCATGCTTTGCTTTTATTTAATGTGAGGTTATATCATTTTTATTTGATTTTTTATTTATATTCCAAGATCCACCACCCAGTCCCTCTACCTACTTCATCCCCTAAAAGTTACATTGGTAGTAAAATGAAACTGCTTGTACTGACAAAATCATTCTGGCTCATTTGAACATTGATAGCAAAATTCAACCCCCCAACCCTTTCAATGGCACTGGCAACCATTTTCATCAACTATTTTCTTCCATAGATTCCATATCTTAGTTGGGGTGAAACTTGTCCTGATTATCCCTTTCTGACTTTGGACCTCATGACAATATGCTTTGTGTAAGCAGGAGGAGGGAGAAAGTACTTCCTTTGTATTGCTCCTATACATAGAATTCAACACAGAATTGTCCATCGAAAGGAAGTTACCTCATCCAGTTTGCAAAGCAGCATTGTACTCGCAGTTTTCATCAGGGTAGACGCCAGCTTGCAGTTTAATGCCTAGGAGAAACCCTGAATGTATACCTTATCAGTCCTCTTAATACCATTCTGATTCTTCTTCCACTCATGCTCCTAAATGACACTGAAACTAGGATTGTGGAATAGTTTGTTATTTAGTATAAGTTTGGGGAGGAATGAAATTGATGGACTATTCTCTTTGTTTTGAATTTTCCCAGAGAATTTCTCCAATACTATTTTTAAAAAAATCTGTTCTCTCATATATCTTAAAGAATCTCTTCTTATGGAAATTCAAATTATCTGACACATCTGAAACATGAAAGACTACCTTAAAAAATACTTAAAAAATCTATTACTTTTAATTTTTAACCACTCAGTAAAACTCAAATTTTACTAAAACACCACCAATTGAAAATTTTTGTTTGGTTAATGTCAAAGAAGGGCATTTAGGTGGTGCAGTAGATAGAGGACTGAGCTTGGAAAATCTTCTGAAGTTCAAATCCAACCTTAGACACTTGGTAGCTAAATGACCCTGGGCAACTCATTTAACACAATTTGCTGTGTGGAAGGGCACTATTTCTCCTCCCCCCCAATAAAAGTGAAGGGAGCATGTATATTTCCTTTATGTGTTTTTGTTTGCTTCCCCAACATTTCTCTATTTCCCAACACTTTTCCCAACAGCTCTATGGAATGATCAAAATGGGTTGTTGCTGAAAAAGTGACTCTTATGACTATAGCTCTAAAGATGTGATAGAAGAACATCATTCTTTAGGAGTCTGCCCTTTGTTACAGACCCAGCAAGCCAAAAGAAAGGAGTGGTGTACATCTCCATCAGGTGTGGCCTCTTACCAGCTAATGTAGTTCATAAAACATTTATGGGGTGGACCCCACTTATGATCTCACGGTAAAACGACTCCCTGTGTAATACATACTGACTGCTCCAAGATGAGGACTAATGCATTTATGTTTGCCAATTAGAGTTTTCCTTTTTTAGGATTTTGGAAATGATCACTGTGATGGAGGCTACAGTGCTTTGTATTTAGAAAGCATTTGTTCTTGGAAGAGCATAAAATTCAGAGAGATAGTACTCAGTTTCATTTGGAGGGTAAGCACTTTGAGATTCAGAAATAAAAACCCAATCAGGCCAATAGCAGAAGTAAGAAGCAGCAGAACTCTCCAAAAGATCACATTCCATTGTGGAAACCTATTGTTTAGAAATACACTTGATGAAAATAGTTAAGGGTCTCAGATTATTGTCCAATTTTAGATTTTCCTTACCTTGTGTCTGTATAGGCAAGTATTTTCAGTCTTGTGATTTGATTTTGACTGACCATGACTTCTCCATCCCCTAACCCCAAGTCTTTGCTGAAGCATTTGAGTACTAGCTTTTTTATGTTTTGGTAAGCAGCACAAGGATTTTGTAAAGTTGGGAGAATTATATGGAGAGGAAACAGGGGAGAGATACAAAAATTAAGACCAAACATAACCTTCAGCATAAAGATAAAAATAGAACGGATAACCTAAGACCTGGGAAAGACTTTAGCTTGAAAAGTCTAGGTCTTCCACTGCATCTAGGGCAGTCATCCTGACCCACGTCTTGCCACTAGGCCTCAGTGACTCTGGGGGAGAGAGTGAGGCTGATTCTGCATAGCCCTGCCTTACTTAAATTAAATTCACTTGCAAATTAAGACATTCTGCTGATGTCACTGGTCCTCTTTGAGAAAGAAGGATGAACAACAACAACACAAATGGGAAACAACTGGGGGACTGGGACAAGTATGAGCTAAATTAGGTGACTTTGTCTAGTGCTTCTTATCTATCTGGGATTACAAGAGAATGTAGGGCAATCCATTAACAGAAGGCTCCAATGATGTTTCCATCACTGACAAACTGATACTATTACCTAGAGCAGTGGTTCTCAACCTGTGGGTCGTGACCCCTTTGGGGGGTCAAACGGCCATTTCACAAGGGTCACAGGGGTTGCCTAACATCATCAGAAAACACATATTTCCAATGGTCTTAGGAACCGAGACACCATATCTCTATATGTCTCCAGGCGGGTCTGCCCACATATGAGTATTAAAGGGTCACGGCATTAGGAAGGTTGAGAAGCACTGATCCTAGAGGATTAGGATGTTGATACTTAACAGCTGGTAAAGCAATGAAGAGAGTAGTTATAATACTAGACTTGGAGTCAAGAAGACCTGAGTTCAAATCTAGCCTCAGACTAGATATGTGACCCTGGGCAAGTCATTAACATCTCCTAGCTTAAGTTTCCTCATCAGAAAAGTGGCAATAATTATAAAAATAGCACCTGTTTCACGGATTTGTTGTAAGAATCAAGATAACATGCATAGCTTTTTGCAAATCTTAAAGTGATATAAAAATGCTCTTATTATTGCTATTGTTGAGACCAGAAAGTAGGCCATTAGTATAAGATCTTTGGTTCCCCATGCTCCCATCCCCCTCCTTACTTAGTTCTGGCTAGGACACATAGTACATGTAGAGTAAATCATTTAAGTTGCAGAAGCTATTTTTCCTACAGTGTAGACATCTTCAATCAATCAAAAAGCATTTATTAAACACCTATTATGTGCCAGGTACTGTGCTAAGCACTGTGGATAAAAACGTCATACAAGATGAAACAATCTCTGTCCTCTGGGATCTTATCTCAATCAGAGAGACAATTAAATATCTATATATCTATATCTCTATATAAAATCATACTTATATAAACATATACGTATTTATACATATATATTACATATACATTTATATGCATATGTATATATATGATAAATACAAGATTTTTTGGGAGGGAGGGAAGTGCTAGCAGCTAAGAGGATCTGGGAAGGCTTCTGGTATGTAACAGGGGCAGAGTTGTAAACTTAATCTTATCAATCACTTTAGCTAAAAACCAGTTAACATGGAAATGCTATTTTTTACAGTTCTTTTCAGGTCTAAAAACTAGCTCATTCTTGTTCATGTCTTCCCTTCCTTCATTCCTGACTCCTCGAAGCACTTTTTAGGTTTTTCTGGATGCTAAAGAAGTACTAGCCAGGTGTTTAAACATGAAACTGGAAATCTGAACAATTAAAGGTGAGAGTGATAAAAATAAGTGTAAAAGAACAATTGCATTAATACATAAAACTGAGTTGGTTTTATAAAAAAAACCCCAATAAAATAGAGAAACCATTGGTTAATTTGATTTAAAAAAGAGAAGAAAACAAAATCACTAAAATTAAAAATGAAAAGGGTGAATATAACACTAATTAAAATAAAATTAAAACAATTTTAAGGAGTTATTTTGGAACAGTTATATGCCAATAAATTTAATAATTTAATGAAATGAAAGAAATGTTTACAAAAATGTAAATTGCCTCAATTAGCAGAAGAGGAATAGAATGTCTAAATAGACCTATGTTAGAAAAAGAAATTGAACAGGCCATAAATGAGCTTCCTAAGAAAAAAAAGCACCAGGACCAGATGAATTTTTGAATGAATTTTATTTAGCATTTAAAGATCAACTGTTTCCAAATTATTTGGAATAATAAGCAAAGAGGGGACCATACTAAACTGCTTTTGTGAAACAAATAAGATACTGGTCTCTAAACCAGGAAAAGTAAAAACAGAGAAAGAAAATTTCATGAATGAATATGGATATGAAAATCCTAAATAAAATGCTAGTTAAAGATTACAACAATGTATTACATAGATTATATATTATGACCAAGTTTTGGCTACCAGTCTTAAAGGGTCCTTGGCAAGCTAGAGAACAAGGATCTGGAAATCTATTGCATGAAGAATAGCTAAAAGAACTAGGACTATTTAGAGATGGAATAGCTGTCTCTGAATATCTGAAGGATTCTTACATAGATGAGGGAGTAGACATTCTGTCATGGCAGAGAGCAGAACTAGCGCTAAAAGATTAGAGAAATGGGAGAGGAGGTAGCAGATTTTGGTCAACACAATAAATCTTTCAGTAATTATAACTGTTCCAAATCAGACCAGACTATTTTGTAGAACATTGTGAGATTCCTTTTACTGCAGTTAATTAAAGAGATAGTGAATGGCTATGTGTTAGGGATGTTATGCATTCTGAGGAAGGTAGGTAGGCACTCACCTTTCTTCTCTAAGATTCTCCATAGAATTTTCTCCTAGTATTTTCCTGAGTCTTCATATCTTGGCATATAGCCTGGGAAAGAAGACAGGAGAGGGTCTTCTGTCCTCCCCAACTCAATCCCTCCCCATACTGTTGGAGTCCAGTTTCTCTAACAGTTCTAGATTTCTTCACGTTTTTTGATGACTCTGTACCCTGGCTCTTTTCAGGCTGTTTGCCTAAATACTTACCTTTTTATTTCTTTTATTCTCTGTGGAGGATTCACTTTTTTTACATGTGATCTGAAAGCCCCCCACTGTCATTCAGTTGGATAAAAATTTGTCTGATACTCATGTAGATAGTTTTACTTAAGAAAGGAGGATTGATTGAGGACTGACTATGTATTCAGCCCTGGCCTAAGTCCTGTGCAGAAAGAAAGAAAAATGGCCAAAGCATAAATCTTTGCCTCAAAAAATTTAAAATCAAAAGGTAGAGACAACATCAATGATCATGAAACAGTTACAAAATGACAAATGATATCCTACAATTCTCAATCCTTTCATAATCAGGGACCTTAAAAAAATCTCTCCATACTCATTGCCTCTATTTCATGACTTTTTACTCTCCAGGCTTCTTTTTGGTTTTGATTTCGTCACTCAACTGTGTGTGCTCCCTTTAAACTCATCAGAGAGCTCTTAAGTGCTGAATCCAATAGTCTTTTCTCTGTCCTGAACCTTCTTGGTCAATCTGGACATTTGGCATTGCTGACCACTGTTTCCTAGACACTTCCTCCTCACTAGATTTTGTTACTCCCCCAATGCACGGTAGCATCTTCTCTGCAAGGTACAGTCTTAGAGAGTTATCTAGAGCACTGGGTGGATTAGGGACTTGCTGAAGTTCACATTGCAAATATGTACCAGAGGCAACACATATATAGGTCTTTGTGGCTCTAAGACCAGCTATCTTCTATGCCTCACTGAGTCTCCTAAAGAAAAAAGGAATGAACAAATTTGTTTTTAAATGTTTGTATTAACAAGATGATATGACCAGTGACTCTCTATTGAGCACAGGTTTTCTTTTCTTTTTTTTTTTAATCCTTACATATGCATAGCCCTTTATACTTTCCAAAGTGCTTTCCCATTATTATTTCATTTGCTCCATCTGTTAGGAACTTTACCATTTACTTTTTTCCACATCTTAAAATGTCTCTATACAGATTTCCCCTGCTACTCTCCCCCTGCCAGTCATAGAAGAGATTTTTTTCTCTTAGTTTCACTCTCCATCCTACTGTCTTCTTTCTCCTCAGAGTACTTCTATTTGTTTTTACTATAATATCTCTTCAGCATTATTATTTTCTCCCTTCCTACTTAGTACTTTACTACTTTCCCTTTGTCTGCAAACATACAACAACCTCCATTCTTAAAAAAATTCCATTGACCCTACTGAGTCATATAGCTATCATCCCATTTCTCTTTTTAAATGAGTGGCCTATAGCCATTGACTGCTTTTTGAAGCTCATTGCCTTTATGTCCCTAGACAAATCACAAACTCCCTGGGCCTCAGTTTCCTCACCTGTAAAATGAGGGGGTTGGATTATCTGTCCTCTGAGACCCCTTCCTGTACCTCATGTAATGGTAATCAATTTGTTTGATCAGATACTTAGGGCTAAGTAGATCATATACTTAGGGTTAAGTAGATCCTAGTAACTTAGGGTTAAATATAGAACTCTCTCCATTGGTGAAAAGATGTGAATTCCCCTGTTGACATTGAAGAATACTATTGGCTGAGACACTCCCCAGTTGACT
>CM053594.1:307088291-307124197 GCA_028646575.1 Pseudocheirus occidentalis
TGTTCTGAAGATTGTATATAATATTGTGAAATGTTGAAACTGTGAACATTGTACTGAACCTGATTTTGTAATGGAATAAACAGAGTGTTCACTAATACTGTGTAATCTGAATCTTAAAGGCTGTTCACAGTAGCATTCTCTCAGGAATCTACCGCTGATTGGCTTTACACCTCATCAAATACTATGTCACTACCTGCTGTCTGGATCTTGATGCCACTATTGTAGTTTTACCACATTACTGAGAATAAGTCATGAACTCTGGTGGACCAATCCAATGACCTTTTTTCAGTCATTCTGTTTGATAGCTCAATAGTTCCTTGGTCTGGGTCTTTTACCCCTCTGATCTTTCCCTTCAGGGTTTGCTCTTAACTCTCCCACTCCTGGAATCTGAATCTTCTCCAAACTCATTACGTGGTTGTCAGCTTCACTCTGTCCCTCAAAGATTTCACCCGCTCCTGTTGCTTCAATGATAACTTTTAGATGTTGTCCAAATCTGTAGACTCTGATCTCTATGCTGAGCTCCAGTCTTGCATATCCAATGTGCCTTCTGGACATTTCCACTAGGATATCTCACCATAACCTAAAAATGTCAGAAATGAAACAACATCCTTTCGAGTTCCCTATTTCTGGAATTTTTCTGCTAGTGTCTTCCAGGTTTCCAGGTTCTCCTGAACATGAAACAGCAATATTTTTGTTTCCTCCATGTTATTACCTACACATTTAATCTGTCCCTGGGCTTGTTGCTTCTTCTTTTTCCATACTTCCTGAATACAAAGCTCCTTTCCACCGACACTTCCATCACTTTAGTTCAGGCCCTAGTATGTCCTATCTGAATGATTAGCAGCCTCTGAACTGATCTCTCTGCCTCCAGGCTACTCAGACTGAGTCATTTTGCAGACCCACACCACTCATCTTCCTATAACACGGCTTTTGTCACATCACTACTGCTAAAACATACCTCTGACTGACTGATTTTGACTTCATTGTTCATAGGATTAGTACCTCATACAGTATGTACTAATCTACCTGCAACTTCTGTGGGATTCAATGCTGAAGGACCTTGCTCTTTAGGATGAGCCAGCAAAGCCGGTGGTTTGCTGATCCCCCTCTCCATGTTGTCTGAAGTCTGTAGGGATGTGTCAGAGTTGTATCAGAGAGGACTGGCCAGTGGACCAGGAAAAGCTGCCTCTTCAGGAGACTTTAAAAGAAGTGAATCTGCCATTATGCCCTCTGGCCTGCTCTTTTCTTTCCTCTGGAATATGCGGCAGGTAATTCTCTCAGATTAAAATCCCCTTGAGGAGTGTTGGAGCCGACGGTTCTTTCCCCTTCCTGGCAGAATGAAAGCTGTGAGCATATGACAGGGTGAATATGGGGCCTCTAAGTACTTTTTCTACTTTGCACTTCTTTCCTGAACATAGTGGAACCCATAATGGTGATCCTGAGATGGGTATCGTCAGCCTGGGAGGTAACTTTTTGAGTTCCAAGATGCCTCTGCTGCTTCCTTGCCATAGTCCTGTGGGCCTGTTCTTCTATTAATGAGTTCTTCCCAGAATCTCCATTTTCAGGAAGGGCTGGGTGTAATAGTAGGCACCCAAGTACACCCAAGATAGCCTCCTAGCATAGGTTCCTTGATTTGCTTTTCTAAAGGAAAGATAAGTTTTAAAGGAATCAACAGTCTTACTTTCCTTATGGATAAGTAGAAAATACGAGCAGAGAAATTAGCACAGAGATTCAACAGACAGGACTCCTACTGTCTGAACAAATTAATACAACCACCTACATACACCATTGGATCAGGAGAGTACAAACTTCTGGGTAGTTGGAGGGCTCTTAACAAACGACTACTCAAAAGTCCCCTCCAGGGAATTGAAAGGTCCTTCTTCCAGTATATATAGTTTTCAACTAATAGGCTCAGAACCAGAAGGCACCACAACCCTGCTGACTTAGTGCCTAATTAGTTTAGCCAAAAGGTGTGAAAGCCTTCTGACAAGCAAGACTCCCTGTAAGCAAGCCTCCCTCTAAGCAAGCTCCTCCTTAGGCAAGTTCCTGCCCCAATGGGATCTATGTGATTCAGGATGTACCACAGCTGTGAAAGCAGTAAGCTATTTGTGATTGAATACATGTCGTCAGATAGGCCTATTATTGGACAGGGAAGATCTTCCTATTCCATTAGCATTACACTTGGACAAGTCATTCCACATTCCTGGGTCTTAGCCACCATGCCCCTGTATGAATATGCTTCCTTTCCTCACACTCTGTCTTTTACATGTCATCTTCCCCAACTAGAATGCAAGTTACATGACAGCAGGGATTGTCTTTATTTTTCCTTGTATTTTTAGGTCTTAATACAATGCCTGCCACATAGTAAATACTTAATACATGTTTGTTGACTCACTAACTGATTTAAAAGATCAGAAGTTCCTGGGTTCCTCAATTAATGCTACGTGTACTGCTACAATTCTTCTTGAAGGAAAAGATGACAGACTAAATGAAAAGGCACTAAGTCCTAGTCTGGCTTGTCAGAAATTATGGTCCTTGGTGGATTCAGTGTAGAGTCATAGGGAAGGTGAAATGCCTTTTCATGAGTTCTAAAAATGTTTCTTAATTTGATATTTTAAATATCAACTTCCCAGTAGAGCAGCAGTTCTCAACCTGTGGGTCACAACCACTTTGGGGGTCAAATGACCATTTCACAGGGGTCACAGTGGTTGCCTAAGACCATGGGAAAACATATATTTCTGAGCTGAACACCGTGCTCCTCTATCCATCTCCAGGAGGGTCCGCCCACATGTAGACACGCCCACATACGAGTATTAAAGGGTCATGGCATTAGGAAGGTTGAGAACCACTGCAGTAGAGGATCACAGTAGTTATATCTTGATGCTGCTTGTTTAAGTCTTTGTCTTTTGTGTCAAACATTTCTTTTGTTTGGAGGAAATAAATTACTGTCCTATATCTGATTTACACTGTACATTGAACACCTTTCTATCCCATCTTTGAGAGATTCTTGACATGAGCTATACCTAAGTTTTAAAGGTTGGGCATTCCCCTTGCCCCATTCCTGGAGTTCTGAGAGAGAGAGATATTAAAAAAAATTAAGAAGTGTGAGAAAAAGAGTTTGGCAGCTTTTTTTGGAGGCCTGACTCTACCAAGACTGAAACTGGTCCAGAAAAGCCTTATGACCTATGGTCCATGGAGTCACAAAGAGTTGGACCCACTGAATGACAGAACAACAACAGCAACATTCTATCTTTGTTTTATTTTTAATTAGACCTGTGCTTTAATCAGTGTGGGAACTCCTATGAGGAACAACTTCTATCAGTTCAGAACAGCCCAGTCTCTGAAGTTTCTTTAATCAATAGTCTTAAAGAGTGGCTTAGTGAAATGAAGGTTTCAGTGACTTGTCCAGGTTCACACAGACTCTAGTCTCAGGGGTATGACTTGAACTCAGCTCTTCCTTTTTCTCTAGTCATTGTCACACACACACATAGTGTGTATCTGTGTGTACCCTTCACGCACAAATATATATGTGTGTATATAAACACACACATATTCCACACATACATATGCTATATATAAATATAAATGTGTGTGAGTGTGTGTGTGTGTGTGTGTGTGTGTGTGTGTGTGTGATTTGATTGAATAATTACCATAGTAGCACTGGGAGATAGATAAGGAAGATGTTTCTCTCCTTATTTTACAAATAATGAAGCTGGACCACTGAAGTTCAGTAACTTCCCCAAGGTCAGATATCTAATCACTTTCAGTTTAGAACATTCCGGGTTCCCTTCTTTCTTTTCTCTGATTGAATTCCAGCATTTCTGGTTGGTACCTTGCAATTTAGCGCCTGTTTGCATTGGTCTACTTCCCCACTGTGTGCAAACTTTATATTTCCAAAAAAGGCCATAAGTTTGAAGATAGACAATATTCCTGATGTTTCTTCTCTGTCTCCAACAGTGCTAGATTTAATACATTTGCTGACGTAAGATACGTTTCGGATGCAACATCTTTTGGAAATGTTTCCTTTTTTATTCTCCTTTTGCATTATTTCATTGTGAAGGACAAATATAAAGATATCTTTCACTCAATGGAAAGAATGCAGTCTCCTTGAAGATAGGAGGTATGTTGTAGTGTTTTCACATTCCTCGTCCCTAGCAAAGTACCTGGAACGTAGTAGCTTTTTAATAAATACTAGCTGATTGATTGAGTCCTTCAAAGAAAATTATGTTTCTTTACTAATTCAGATTCATGTACATTGAGTCCTTCAAAGAAAATTATCTGTTTCTTTACTAATTCAGATTCATGTACGTTAGTCTCTTCAATGGTACAGTTGATAGTGTTATAAGTAATATTTTATTTCTGTAGATGAATATTATTTTTAAAATTCCAGTGTTAAATATGAAATCTTCATTTTAACAAAAGCATTGCCAATCATATGATAAACAGATTAGTCCTTATTTCAAGAATATTCTGGCTTCTTTCATTTTAGAAGATTCCTCTTGAGATGTCTGCAATAATTATTGATCATGTGGCAGCTTCACAACACTGGACATAACTGAGCATGATCACCTTGTTGTCATGGTATTTGGGCAATCTCATTCACTTTGCCATCCACTCAACAAGTACACCCTTGACCACAGTCATCTACTGGGGGACAGGGAAAAAAAAGACCTAAAAGATTATTGGTCTTCATAGCATATTCCAAAGTGTGTTTGTTGCCCAATTGAATTTTAAATGCATTAAGTCAATGTGGTTTTCCCATCCACCCCCGTATTAGTCTCTTAAATTTGGTTTCCATTTTTTATCACCTAGAAATTACTTTAAAATTTTGGGCTCAATTTCATGTTATTACTATAATTTCCCAGTAGTATAATTTCCCACTCCTCCATACTTCCTATCATGGCTCAGAGAGTTCTTCAACCTGGAAGATCACTTCAGTCTTGAAGTGATGTAATTCATAAACTTACATCTTGGAACTACCCTCTGTCCCTGGGACCCCTCACTCTGATAGGGCACCCTCCTTCCTCTTAAGGATTAAATCCAGCCATTTCTTAATTTCCCATCAGGTGAAACTTCCCTGTACTTCTCCATCATTCTTCTGGGTCACAGAAACATCCAGTTTTTCAGCCTTTCATTTGTGGTTTTCTTTTATGTCTTACCTATTAGAATTGATGGACCTGGAGGGTGGGAACTGTCTTTCTTTTTGCTAGTATTTGTATTCCCAGCCCTTGTGTGATTTCTTCTTCTTCTTCTTCTTCTTCTTTTTCTTCTTCTTCTTCTTCTTCTTCTTCTTCTTCTTCTTCTTCTTCTTCTTCTTCTTCTTCTCCTCCTCCTTCTTCTCCTCCTCCTTCTTCTCCTTCTTCTCCTCCTTCTTCTCCTCCTTCTCCTCCTCCTCCTCCTCCTCCTCCTCCTCCTCTTCCTCGTCCTCTTCCTCCTCCTCCTCCTCCTCCTCCTTCTTCTTCTTCTTCTTCTTCTTCTTCTTCTTCTTCTTCTCTCTCTTTCTCTCTCTCTCTCTCTCTCTCTCTCTCCCCCCCCCAATGGGGGAAGGCAAAGCAAGTGGGGTTGAATGACTTGCCCAAGGTCGCACAACTAGTAAGCATGCCAAGTCTCTGAGGCCTGATTTGATCTCAGGTCCTCCTGACTTCTGGGTTGGTGCTCTATTCATTGTGCCTTTTAGTTGCCCCTGTCCTTCATTCTCAAAGAGGACCATGACAGAAAAAGGAAGAAGGAAGAAGATGCCATGACCTTCAAATAACTTGGATTACAGTGAGGGAGGGCAGAGCAAAGTCACTTAGTGCCTCACTCAGAGCCCGGTTATTGACTGATTGTTGAGAGGCTATATGTCTAACGGATAGAGTCCTGCCTTGTGTCCAAAAGACCTGGACCAAGTCTTTAACACATATTGGCCAGGACTGAATAAAATACTGAAATCCTCAGTGTTCCAGCCACTCTATGATTTTAAGTTATAAGGTAGGTACTAGTCTTCACTGATAGAAGGAGTTTCCTCACTGGGAGTTCTTTACAGCAATAAAATTTCAGGTCCTGTTAAACTAAATTAGAATATTAAGTATTTTTTTCTGAATAGTCACATCTAAGAAAGCAAAGGTAATTTTTATATTTTAATTGTTGCTGTTTTAATTTCTTTGCCAAAGTTCTGTCCGGATGCCTGCCTTATCATGTCATGGAGGTAAACTTGGAGTTGCTATAATAAGAGCGAAGTTCTGTGCAGGAAAGCAAAGGCTTTGAGAGAGACCCAGCAGCAGATCAGGGAGGCAATACCATTTATTAAGCACCTATTTTGTGCTAGACACAGTGCTAGACACTGCGAATAAGTGGAAAGGTGAAAGATAGTCCCTTTTCTCAAGGAGCTCACATTCTAATGGGAGAAACATTATGCAAACAACAAGCCAGATCTAGACAGGATGAATTAGAAGTGAGGAACAGAGGGAAGGCACTAACATTAAGGGGAGATGGGAAGAAGGTAGGATGTTAGCTGGGACTTGAAGGAGGTCAGGGAAATCGGGAAGCAGAGATGTGGAGGGAGAGCATTCTGGGTATGGGGGACAGCCAGAGAAAATGCCTGGAGTTGGGGATGAAGGAGTAGTCTAGTGTGGGAATAGTTAATAGGTCAGTGTCATTTGAGTGGGGAGCAATGGTTTGTATTTCTTCAGTTTAAGAAGCAGCTTAGGTTCAGAGACATTTGATAGATTTGGGGGCAAAAATGTCAAAAGATCATCTGATGGAAAGTTTATGATCTCTGTCAGTTACATGAAGACCGACTCCCATGAAACTAGAGATCCTAGAAATGTGTCACTGAGTTGGCATTTGGGACCCATTGTAATGACTGTTCTTCAAGTGATTAGATTTGGTCCAATATGCCAGATCTTAAAAACTGGATTGACTGGTTTTTCACGTGGTCTTGTGTGTCACAAAGACTTGCTATAGCCAGGCGTGTTTAGCAGTGATTGGGTGGTGCGTGATTTCTGGCATCTGAATTAGGCTCCCCTGCTCCCCCCAGTCTAACTGATATCAGGGTTATATATTCCTCCTAATAAAAAGCAGGATGTGAGGAAATGGAGCATTTTATCATTGTTAAATAGATAATGAAGCTAAAGTGGTGAAAAACATAAAATAGGAAAAAATTGCCACCCAGACGCAACATTATGGGCTCTGATACTTAGCTATTTGGATGTTGTGATACCCACAAACACTATTACAGGCGTTAGAGCGTTTATTGTTGCTGTCTGTTGTTGTCGTCGTCATTGTTCAGTTGGGCCTGACTCTCTGTGACCCCATTTGGGACTTTCCTGGCAAAGATACCGGAGTGGTTTGTCATTTCCTTCTCCAGTTCATTTTACAGAGGAGGAAATGGAGGATTAAATGACTTTCCCAGGGTCACACAGCTAGTAAGTGGCTAAGGCCAAATTTGAACTCACAAAGATGAGTCTTCCCAATTCCAAGTCCAAAGTTCTATCCACTGCATCTCTTAGCTGCCCTGAGAGAAAAGGACAAAGGAAAAAGAAGCAAGGACTTTTAAGAGAGGCCGTGATGTGCCAGATCTGGAGTTAGGAAATGAGGGTTTGAGTTCCAGTTCTGCCACTTAGTCACTGTGGGATCATAAGTGAATTAATTAACCTCTCTGAGCCATTGGCAAAGTGGAAATATTAGTAATCACACTGTTAACGACACAGTGCTCAGGGAAGTGCTTTGTAGACCTTAAAATGCTGTGAAAGCAGGTATTAGAAATCATCTGTTACAATCTCTAATTTTACAGATAAGGAAACCGGAGCCCAGAGACAATAAGTGGCTTGCCCCAGATTAGTGGCAGAGTAGGTACCCATACAAATGATGGCATCATAACTATCTTTTTATTGTAAATGTTAAGGAAGATGTGCATTCCCTATGTCACTTCTACTACATCAAAGGTAACAAGAAAATTAATGTTCTAAGAATGCAACACGAACATACACACAAGCCTTTATATTTTTATTCACCAATTGGATAACAATTTTCACCATGCTTTATTAATAAAAAAAGAATTTTTTGAATAACAAACAAAACAATACAAACATTATTTTCCCAGATGACAAAGGAAAACCAACCAACAAACAAAAAGCCTTAAGAAAAGATGAGTTTTTTGATAGACTCTCTAGATTTTATAAAATGGATTGTGTGATTATACATTTGTATATGTATTTTAATGTTTCCTCATTTTTGAAACTTTATATTGTGTCATTAGCAAAGATCAGGAATTTAAGGTTGTTCACAGCTCAGAGTTCTCATGTTTCAAATATCACAATATGTACACTGTGTTACAGTGAAAAAATCATAAAATGAAATTCAAGCATACTTTATAAACCAGGCCTGTCATGTCATTCAATATGCTGTACTTCAGGTGCATTGCTAGGTATTTAAGCAGCACAGTCAGGCCCCTGAAACATGCCATCTGGAAAGGCTGATGTCTTTATGAGATGGAAATTATGAAAGGGGAATATTTATTCATAAGCCTTCTGGACCTGTATGGATTTGGTATTAAACTTGATACTTTGATGGGATACATGATCTCATTGACGTGAGCCTTTCCCTTGAGCTTTGGTCCTACATTACACACTGTCTATTGAGCATGTCCCTGAGGTATCTTGAACTTACTGTGTCCCCAAACCCAGGAGTCATTGTTTTCCCCCAATCCCACTCTTTCAGACGTCCCCAGGTCTGTCAAGTCCATGACTATCTTTCTAGGCTCCCCCAGTGTACAACCTTGGGCCTCTCCCTGAATCCTTACTCTCCCTCATGCTGCCCGTCCAGGCAATTGCCAGATCTTGCCAATTCTACCCCTGCATTGTCTCTTGAATTTGATCCCTTCTCTCTGCTCACAAAGCTGCCCCCTTGGTTCAGGCTCTCACTACCTTTTGCCTAGACTATGACTTTCTAAGCAGCGTTCCTCCGTCAGGTCTCTTCACTGTAATCCTTTCTGTATACTATCGCCAAAGGGATTTTCCTTAAACAGCTCTGACCATGTTACTTCCCTACTTAGTAAACACTAGTGACTCTCTGTTGCCTTCAGATTAAACTCTGAACTCTACTGTTTGTTTTTGAAAGTCCTTAATTTGAGGTGGCTAGGTGGCTCAGGGAATAGAGTCCAGCCCTGGAGTCAGGAGGACCTGAGTTCAAATCCAGGCTCAGCTACAACAAAACTAGCCCTGTGACTTTGGATAGTCACTTAACTCCAGTTGTCTTCCTTTCCTCCCTCCAAAGGAAAAAAAAGCACCAGGTAGGTGCTGCCTATCTTTTCAGTCTTGTTATGCATTATGTCCCTTTTTACGCTCTAAGGTCCAGACAAACTGAACTTTTTTCATTTCTCCACAGATAGCATTTCATTTGCTGTCGCTGGGCCTTTGTGCTGACTGTACCTGACAGAAGAGCATTCCCTCCTCACCTCTGCCTCAGAGGATTCCTTTAGGCTATAGCTCAAGTACAACCTTCTACATTAGGGCTTTTTAAAAAATTCCTGTGTGTGTGTGTGTGTGTGTGTGTGTGTGTGTGTGTGTGTGACAGATCTCCTTATCAGTCTGGTGAAGCCTGTGGATCCTTTATTGGAAGTATGTTTAAAAAGACATAAAATAAAAACATGTAGACTTACAGAGGAAGTAAAGTTTAACAAATGTGTTTGTGTGTGTATGTGTGTGCATCTGTGTGTGTGCATCTGTGTGTGTGTATTTTTTTCTTCATCCAAGTCCATAGAGCTCCTCAAGTCAATCTAACACCTCTTTGCAGATCCTTGAACTTCAAATTAAGAATCCCTACTCTACAGGAAATTTTTCCTGATCCATCTGGTAGTTTTCCCTGATCCAGAATCCTTATCTATGTGTACTTCATTTAGTTACATTGTATTTATTCCATGTATACATTTATGTGTGTATCTTTTCCCCCTGATAGTATATTAGTGTAGTAGCTTTTTGAATTGGTATGTTCTCTCTCTCTCTCTCTCTCTCTCTCTGTCTCTCTCTCTCTCTGTCTCTCTGTCTCTGTCTCTCTGTCTCTCTCTGTCTCTCTGTCTCTCTCTCTGTCTCTGTCTCTGTCTCTCTGTCTCTGTCTGCCTCTCTCTCTCTCTCTCTCTCTCTCTCTCTCTTTGTATCTCCAGGATTTAGCACGGTTCCTGACACATTGTTTAGTCTTTTTCATTTGTTTCTGACTCTTTGTGACCCCATTTGAGGTTTTCTTGGCAAAGATAATGAAGTAGTTTGCCATTTCCTTCTTCATATCACTTTTTTTTTTGTTTTTTTTGTTTTTGCTTTTTTGGAGGGCAGTTGGGGTTAAGTGACTTGCCCAAGGTCACACGGCTAGTTTTTTGTGTTAAGTGTCTGAGGCTGGATTTGAACTCAGGTACTCCTGACTCCAGGGCCGGTGCTCTCTTCACTGCGCCACCTAGCCGCCCCATCATATCACTTTTACAGATGAAGAAACCAAGGCAAAACAGAAGTAAGTGACTTGCCCAGGGTCACCCAGCTAGTATGTGTCTGAGGCAGATTTGAACTCGAGAAGATTTCTTCCTGATTCCAGGCCCAGCACTCTAGTCAGTGTGCCACCTAGCTGCCCATACCTGATACATAATAGCCATTTAATAAATTTATAATTCCTAGTCATCTTCTCTATAACTTCTTGCTGTGTGGAACAGAGACCTGCAGGGATCCTTATGCATAGTTTAGTTACCTTAGGACAGGGAGTTCTTCCCAATTCTTAAATCAGGCAGTACTCAGATCTGGTAGCTTTTAAAAAAAAATGATAAAAGGGGATAGAATAGGGAATGGGAAATGCTCCTTTGACTGGAATAGAAACAACAAAAATCAGCTTTTTCATGCTGTAGTGGAAAGAATATTGGCCTGAGAGTCCTGGGTCTCAGTCTAGCTCTCCCCTTACTTGCTGTGTTACCTTAGACAAGTCACTCTCTTATTTCATCATTTGTAAAATGAGGTGTTAAATGAGAGTTACGTGATCTCAAAGTTTCCTTCTAGATCTAAAAAATAAGGCTATTGCCCAAATATATCATTCTCATAGCTAACAAAATATTTCTGATCTCCTTGCCTCCCCATATATTATTTAAAAGAATCAGTTTTAAGTCTGCCTCAATGAGTTTAGTCAAGTTGTTCTTGGCTGAGAGAAAATGTACATATTAAAAAAACAATAGAAACTGTCTTTATGGTTTCCACTAAAGTCTTGCTCTAGTACCTCATTGTGTCATGGAATTAAGCCTGAGTATAAGAAAGCTTTGCTAGCATAGCATCTAAAGCTGGGAGAGAGATCAGAGACAATTTTGTCTAAACTCTTTATTTTACTGATGAGGAAACTCAGGCCCAGAGCCTTTCCCAAGGTCCTATAATATAGTAAGCATCAGAGTTGGTGTTTAAACCCAGGTTCTCTGCCTTGCGTCAGTCTTCTTTGTACTGTACCAGTCCTATGAGGGTGAGGAGGAAATAATTAGTTGATAAATAGTATGGTAGGGTAGGATTTGCAAAGAGTCTCTGGATTTAGGATTAGAGAATGAGGGTTCAAGATGGAAGCTTCTGAGAAGAAAGGTTTTCCTAAGTCCCAAATCCTATCTGGGTGACTCTTCACACTGTACCTGATAACCTCAAGATTAGTGGATGCAAGAGATTCGTTGGCTCCCTCATGTAACTCCAAAACTGCTGACACAGCTCTGAAGGCCTGGGTCCTTTGGCTTTTGCTGTTGGCTTTTCTCCCAACTGATCTCAGTTCCATTAGAAGGGCCCCAGGTGCAATTGGAGGTCTCTCCCATCTAGTGCATCTCCTAGCTCTCTGTTGCCCAGAACTTCTGGAGAGCATCCATTAACAGTGATCCTGCTGTGCCTGCTAATAGCATCTGTGAATTTTTTTAATTGTTATTGTTAACGTGACAAACACCAGCAAACATGAACATTCCCATGTACAAAGAACAGTAAAATAGGACTGTATATGAAACCATAAATCTCTATTACATTTTTAATAGTAAATAAAAAGATACATATGTAAATTTCCAAGCTGTCTTGTCTGTGTGCTTCTCTCTCTGAGCTTCCTTCTGTTCTCTTGTGCATATTTAAAAAATACTTCAACGATTTTCGTTTCTTTCTTTTTTTTTTAGCATCAGTATCATTAGATACCTCTGCAAGACCCCTCTTCCCAAATCCTGGTTCTACTATGACTACACATGACCTTTAAGCAAGCTAATTAATCTCTTTGGGCCTCAGTTTTCTTGTCTATAAAATGAACGCTTGAATTATTTGACCTCTAAGATGCTTTCCAGCTCTTTGGCTATGACCGAGATAAGGTTTAAAACAGCAGCAAACAACCTGGATCATTGATTCTTGTGGTAGGGAAGATATGGTTAAAAAATAAGGGTGTGCGTGTGTGTGTGTGTGTGTGTGTGTGTGTGTGTGTGTGTGTGTGTGCGCGTGTACGTATGTATGTGTACGTATGTGTGTAATATACGTACATAGACACAATTATGACTTAAGCTAGAATAAAATCATTTTTATGTTATAAGGAAATGTTGAAAATAATCTATTTATTGGGTGCTTGGAAGGATGGAAAGATATCACTGAAGTTGTTTCATTATGATTCAGTTTCTATTTTTGTTGTTTTTTAAAACGAATTTATAATTTCATTCTATACAACAGGTTTTGCTCTCCAGCTGTTACAATGACTTTATGGAAGGACTTGTTCGGTATGGAAAACTGATAACTCCTTTCTCCCCCGTCTTGTTAAGCCAACCCATTCTTCTGTTTGTATTATTTTTATTATGGAAATAACTGTTTCGTCAGATTTTCACCGCAATGGCTGAGGGAAGAATTTGAAGGGCAAAATGTTTCTAAGAAATAAGACTATATGAAATGTCTTATAAAGAATGTTGTTCAGTTGTTTCAGTTTGGTCTGAGTCTTTGTGACCCCATTTGGCATTTTCATGGCAAAGATACTAGAGCAGTTTTCCTTTTCCTTCTTTAGGTCATTTTATAGATGAAAAAAACAATGGAGGAAAACGGAGTTAAGTGATTTGTCCAGTGTTGCACAGCTACTAAGTTGTCTGCGGCCAGATTTGAGCTCACAAAGATCAGTCTTCTTGATTCTAGGCCCAATGCTCTACCACTGTGCTACCTAGATGCTATTTCTAAAGAATACTAAAGTGCATTTTAAACGATGCAAGCCACATGACAATGTAATGATTCAAAAGTCTCTGGTATCAGGATTTTATTTTGGAAATTAAATGATAGGGGACCAGAATCTTTTTAAAACTGACACGCTATGGTATCTTGAGATTGAGATGAATGAAGAAACTTTGTAACAAAATCTGGGTAAATGTCTAATATATCAGGGAGTCAATCTTCATATTAACTTTAATTACGAATGTAACCCATTCTCCAAGTTATGTGGTACTCTGTCATATTTCTCAGTGCTCTTTGTCTTCTTCCCCTTGCTCTCCTTCCTGGTAGATGTCTGGTTATGGCTATAGTTTGATTTTTATACTGTGTTAAAATGACTTTATTAAGATGTTTTATTGACTTCTTTTTCTTCTTTGTGGGCTTTGGGTAGTGGATATAACCTGAGTGATAGAGTCCTGTTTCAATTACTTTCATAATTTCTTTCAGGGATCTGAACATTAAGAAGGTTGAGAAATTTGTTTTGTGGCTCAAGCTTGAAATCTTCCCCCCCTCACCCCCCCACCATATGCTAGGCTCTTTAAGACATGCCTGAGCTCTATACTTCCATGCATATTTTTTGAGGAAAACTGTTAAACAGTACAGGGTCAAGTGTAGATTCTTGGGGAACTCTACCAGATACTTCCTTTAATGTTGAAATCAGTCTACTAGAATCTACACTTTGGGTATAATCATTAATTCAGTTTCATATCCACACAACTTGTATATATTTCTAGCCCTGATTTTTCCATTCCTCCTCCCCCAAGTATGATGTAAGAGATCCAAAAATTCTTTGCTAAAATCTAGGGAAACTATATCTGTACCCAGCATGCACTTGATAAATCCTTGTTTGCTTCATTCATAAATAGCATTTTCTGCTATAACAATAAACATTCTAGTATTAAATAATACATGAAGGCTTGCAAATTACTTTACATTTATTATCTCATCTGACTTACCAATTTAGTGACATTTAAAAAACCCATTAAGTTATCATGACCTGGACTCTCACCCAAAGATATGGTTACTCTCACTTCTTAACTTGTGATGATACTTTCTATCTCTTTTTCATGATTTTACCTACGGTAAAATAATTTTGAGTTATTATCCTGTATTAGACTTACTGGCTACCTTGCAATTTGTATTTAGTTCCAATAAATTATCTTCTTTTGACACAGAACAATTAGAGTAAATCTTCTTAATACATTATGTTTTGCAAATTTCATCTTCCTTTTTACCTAACCTGTTCCTTTAGGGGAAAAAAAAGTATATATTTTCAGAATGATATCCCGTCAAATCGCAGTGATACTGAAAAGGTCAAATTTACGTCCTTGCTTTAAAATCTCTAGTTCACTTTGCTTGTTACCAACACTGTACATTTTGGTAGATATCTAAAGCCATGGATTCTAGCTATCTCTGCTGTTATTGTTCCTCTTGAGTCAGGATCTCATTTAGTGGATTACATAGGCAGTTTCTCTCTTCCCTCATTTTCTTTTCAGTTTAAAGCTCTTTTAATTAGCTCTGCAAGACTATGTGGGTGAATACATTCTTTGTTTCCCTTGTTCAGTACACTCCATCCCTTGACAGAATCCTTAAAATAGAGACTTTAATTCATAGTCCAAAAGTCTAAATACCATTTTTAGGCACCGTTTCCTTAGTCAGTTTTAAAAAATTCCTAATTATGCCTCCCTCTTCTGATGTCCTTTGCTTTAGTCAGCAGCAGTGATAGAAACACCACTGGCAGTCTTAAGGTCTTTACTTTCTAGGGCATTGAATTTAGGAATATAGATTCTTTTGGCCATATCATTTGTGCCCACATAAATCAATGGAAGTGGGTAGTAGACAAATGTTGGAGGCTTATGCTCTGGATATGTGATCTAGGAAGACAGCCGGCCTCTGTGGCTGTTATCACATGAAAAAAAAATTGCTTCAGTAATCCTTAGCAAGAAGTCATCAGCTACCCCTCAGCTTTTTTTTCCCCTCTGTCCTTTCCTAAAGGAGCTCTCACCCGACAGCACCTATGATTCCATATCATCAGACATGCCTAATGCTTAGAAGACAAAGAGCTACTTCCTCCTGAGCTCCTTCTCTTTTGGGAAGAGCTTCATCCATGATACAGAGTCCCAAATGTTCAGTTTTCCATTTCCCCCTTCTTCTGTGTCACATTCTTCTACATTCCAGGCTTCTAACACAGGGGAGACTTTCCTTCTGTCCTCTTTCATCTTTTTTCTTCTTTGCTTTTACATCAAACCTTTCTTCCATTTTTTTTAAGGGAATGATTCATTTATCCTGATAACATGGAAAGTGGGAAGTTGTTTTTCAAGCCTTTTCCTCTTCTTCAAAGTGGGAGATGAGCACTTACAACAGTCACTTGACTGTGATCAAATAACAGACAGCACAGTCCTGTTCAAGTCACTGTAAAAGTTCCCTTGCTTTCCATATCTGCTGGAAGTGAACTCCAAAGCCTTTTGCTTTTCTTGCTAATGACCCCCCTGGAGAACTGCTAACAAAGGTTTCCAACTCTAGAGTCACTCTCCAAACCTTGTTAACAGCTTGACCTTTCATGCACAGCTCTCTCCCCACCTTGTTTTGTTAATCTCTTATATTGTCTTGCGTAGTTGTTTTATCAACTCTTTCTCCACCCCCCCCCCTTTGGTTAGTCATTTTTCTTTTTTTTTTAAATTTTTTTGAGCCATTCCCTAGCTTCTGTTCTCCTTTTCCTTCTCCTTTCCCTCAGATACCTTTGCTGCACTCCTTCACCTTCCGTTTCTCTAATCCTTCCCTTTTTAAGTTTAGTCCGCCAACACCATTCTATTTTACCACCAGCCCTTCTTTGTCTCTCTTGTTTTCACCTTTCCTAGTCCTCCCAAGTTTTCCTCCCCAAATTCACTTTCCTCTGTTTTCTTACTGTTATTCAGGCCCAGGCACGTTCACTGAAGGGACTTCCTTTTAATCATACAGTTGGCAAGCATCAGAAATAGAATTAATAAGCAGCTTGTGTATACACATTAATCTCTTTGGACAGCTTCTACTCTCCTTCCTCATCAGCATTAGATTACTTTTTGTCTTTAGGATTTATTTCATGAGGATTTTCTACCCCTCTTGGGTAGAAAACTTTTCTGGTGGTATTTTACACAAGGGGTTTTACCCATACTTTTTCTGAACAACTTGAAATCTCCAAATCTATTATGCCTGTCTGATGATGCAGAGATTCTTCTATTTTTCAATCACAAATTCTCAGCAGAAGTGGTCATTTCTTCTTCCCACTCCTTTCTCCCTTCCCCATTCCTCCCCCTACCCATGCGAAGGTCACAGTCATTTCAACTTCATCAACAAATTCTCACACTTACTTTTAATTGTGGTAGGATAGTCTAAATCTATATATTTGATTTATTATTCATTCCAGGAATATAATTTCTTTTTTAAAATTTGAAATTGTTCTAGATGGTTCAGAGAAGCTCAAATAACCTACCTTAATATACTAAAGATTCAGACCTGTACCACATGTGATACTTTGCTCTATTGTGTCAAAATTAAGAAACTTAACTAGTACCAAGCTGATGATATGTAACTGATCAAAAAAAGAAGATACAAGATAATTCATTTTGCCTCCCAGACAGTCACATTACAGGTATGTGTTTTTCATGTTTGTACCTATTGTGCTCCCTATCTCCAGATGTCTTACAGTCTTTGTCCATAAGGGTCAGTGTCCTGAGGCCTCCCCTGAAGATCTTTCCTCACTTCCCTTCAATTTTTTTTGGTTTGTTTTCAATAGTTGATTTGAGGGCAACTTTCAGACTGATTGCCTTAGGAACAAAAATTCTTATTTATGGTTCTGCTGTACAGTTCCTGTCTAAGAGATCTCTGGGCTTGCCTCAGTATAGGTCTATATCCCTTAGTTGCTCTTTGAAGGTAGTGGGTAGACAGTGTTCCACCTGGGAGTCTAGAGAGTCACTCTAGGCTCCAGATAGATAATAAATTATGTGGTCCCTACTTTTCCACCAGGTGACCCTGGAAATAATTTACAGTTAGTTTCAGATCTCACAAAAGTGAAAAATTAAATTAAACTTTGCAAATGACATTTGTATAATCTTAAATACCATCTGAAGTGTTATTACTATGAACACTCTGCAGTGCCTTATTTAATCAGCATCCCATTTAAACAAAGTTGACTTAATGAAAAAAGTCAGTAATTTTGTACAGCTGTAGGCCATCCATATTCTCAGTCTGATCATTTTGTGTACAGGAAGATATGGAATAAATGAACGAGACGTGACCTAGGATGGCCTGTCTCTATTTTTCCTGATTCCAAAAGCCCATTTATTGATTTTTGTTTTCGTCATGGTTAGAATAATACAAACATTTGTCAGCTGCATCCTTTAGCACTCAGCTTGTGTAGAACTATTAAAAGTTGCCTCTATAGAGTGCACCATAAATAAAGCCCTGTTGCAGTATATGTCACACTACAGCCTTTTAGATAGGTGGCGAAACGAAGTCTATGCACTGCTGTGTTAGTTGGCTGAGGGCACTCAAGGAACAATCGCTAAAGATCATGATGAAAATACTTTATGGATGAATTATGTATTAATTGTTTTCCTGACCAAAAAAAAAAAAAAAAGAATGGCGGCAGTAGTGGTGGTCGTGGTGGGGAGAAGTGTAGGCTTTATTTATGCCTGGATTTCTTTAAAAGGGTTAGAAGGGTTGGTGCTCTATGCTATATCCTAGGTTATCAAATCAATATTTATACATTCCCCCCTATGCTAATGCAGCCTGATCCATTTGTTAAAATAAACAGCAAAACTGACCCAGTTACAGTGCCCTCCAAGTCACTAGGCCTCAGAGTGGGGAAATGGTGCTATAAGTTTATGGAAAATATATTTTAAAATATTTCCTGAATACATTATTGGCACACTGCGAGATCATCCCACCCTGTCCTCTAGCTATATTCTCTGGATATGTGGTATTCTTGAGACTCCTCATCTGTCATAGGCTGATCCTACAATTAGTGTCTGGTTGAAGTCCAATCAAAGAAATACTTCTCCAAATTGCTAGATTTATTAATAGGCTCTTGATGTCAGCTCAACTTTGACCTGAGCAAATCTTTTCCAACCCCATCTCTTGTCACTCCCTCCTTGTGAATGGAGAAGATATTTTAGTCCACTTACTCATTTGTCTTTGGCCTTCTTTTGAAAGCTAAGATGACAGAAAGATGTGCCCAGGCCTTTCTGATGAGGATAATGTTAATTTAGCTCACTCAGAGCCAAAGGGAAACTGACCAACCTCATTTACCTGAGCCCTTTGCCCAACATCTGCTAAAGATGACTTATTCTCTTCTCAGCTGTTCTATACACAAAGTAGCTATTAGGTGTAAAGGCCCAGTAAGAAATCCATCAATTCAATACACCATTTATGTCATTTGATTTGGTATTATCTTAAATCATTCTTGTTTAACAATATAATTCCAGTAAGTTCAGGTATAATTCACAAAACTCAATTAACTAACAATGATTACAATAATTTCTTTAAAAAAACTTGTTTAAAGGATTGAAAAAGAAATATGGCTTATATATATACTTCTGGTCAAGAACACAGCAAATATTTGAACTGGAAGTGACAAATTGATAAACCTCCAAAAATATTAGTGGGCACAATACTACAAAGTACTGCAAACATTTCAAATTCTAAGTACTTTGTCAAAAATACGTGGAATTTTCCTTCTCATGTTGAACACCTTAGAAAAGAAAATATGAATTCTACTTATAATTTAGCATATCTACAAAATTACAGAATTACTGGAAAGCTAGAACTTGTGAATAAAAGTCAAGAAGGTTGAGAACAGTGAATTCTTACCTTTTTAAAGGTAACATATTAATCAAAGAGATGGTAAAAAGGAGAAGAAATGAAGTAAATCTAAGCTTAAATGGTGACTGCCATTTGGTAGCTATGTGGCAACTGATGCCTAATTATTCTTAATCTTATTTTCTTTACTTGTAAAGCAGGAGTGATGTTAATACTGGTTTTTGGATCAGACTTGGGATTTTGTGGGCATAAGAACTGATTTGGATCACCAACTTTTCTGTGACCTGCAGTCTCAGAGATTTCCCTGGAACTCTGACATGGTCTTTAAACCACCGTGTCAGAGATGGGACTTGGATTCAGATCTTTCTCGCTTCAGATCTTTCTCACTCCAAGTCTAACTAACTCTATAAAGTCTCTATAGTAAAATGTTCCCAATATGAAATTTGGATAAGATGCTGAATATGAAAGCACTTTGTGAACTATCCAGTGTTAAATATAAAATATACGTATACATATATATTATATGAATTTTGTATTGGACCTGTGATTTATTAGTGTAGAGAACTTCTTGTGAGGAACTTCTATGAATACAGACATATGTATATGCATGTATGTGTATATGTGTATGTGTATGTGTATGTCTATGTCTATGTCTATGTGTATATATGTATGTGTGTGTGTGTGTGTGTGTGTATCTTCTTCAACTGGGCGTTGAGGGGTTAGTTGTCTGACCCAGAGCTAGCATGTTCCAGATATAAGAACTGAATCTGTCTTCTTGACTTTGAGGTAACTATACCATACTCCCTTTTGTTATATACATATACATTATCATTCTGAAATAATTTCTTCCTTTAGGCTACCAAAAAGACCTATGTCTCTTCCCCCTCCCCCCATGGCCTTTAGAGGACTTTGAGATCAGTCAAGGAGACTATGGCCATGACAGGGAGGCTGCAATCCTTTCCTCATATAGATTCTCTTAAAGAAAATCTTATTTGTCTTACATTTGTTATAACTTTGATTAAGGGTAATAATAAGTCTTCTTTTTCTCACTACTATGGGAGGACATAGTAGAAAGAATTTCACATCCTAGCTAGGATTCATGATTCATCCCCTTGGTCTTGGGACAAGATAGATGTACCTATGAAAGTGACTTTCTCAAGCATTATTTCTACAATTTCCTCGTTCATTATTTAGTTTTAACAGTGAATTGCAAAAAATAATCAAAGAGGGAAAGTCATCAAAATCACCAAATTTTGTTGGGTATTAGTTAAAGTTCATCAGGGGTGGGGAACCTGTGACCTCGAGACCATAGGTGACCTTCTAGGTCCTTTGGTACGACCTTTTGATTGAGTCCAAGTTTTACAGAACAAATTCTTTTATTTAAGGGGATTTGTTTTGTGAAGTTTGGATTCAGTCAAAGGGCTGCACTTGAGGACCTAGAGGGCCACATGTGGTCTTGATGCTTCAGGTTCACCATCACTCCTCTAGTCACTCTGAGAACCATTTTCATTCACGAGCAGTAGTTATAAGCAAAAGTCTTTCAAATTTTCCCAAGATATGGAACCCTGATGATTTCATGAGTGAACCTAGGCTTAGTTTCAGTAGGTTGTGAAAGTCAAAACTGGACATATTGTGTTCTGAATTCTATTAGAAGAAAATGTCTATAGATGTCTGCAGAAAAATGGTTAGGCAATCTGGTCATTGACAATAGGAGCAAAATGATTTTTTAAAATGTTCAATATTAATTTTCTTTTTAAAAATTATACATGTTTTCAATCAGGGAAAATCCACCTTCTCTCTCTCCCATACCAACTTCTCACCCTTCAAATGAAAGTGAAAAGAAAGCAAAGCTCCTGTTACAAAAAATGTAGTCAAGCAAAACAAATTTCTATGCTGTCCATATCCAAATATCATAGGTGTCATTTTGAAAAAAGGACTTAATATTAATTTTTACAGATATACTTGAATTCAGACTATGAAGGCTTGAGTCACAGGATAATAAAGTGAGCAGATAGTTGCTGTTCCACTGCTGATCCATATGAAGAAGCCTTGGGATGCAATATTTGTATAACCTCCAAGTGGGTAAATTACTCCCTGGCAGAAGAAGTCACTCATTCAAATTGTTCCACCTATGGAGACACCGTTTTTAAAGGAAAGAACATTGGACTAGGACGTTATGCTACTCAATTCTACTCTGGGTCTGTCGTTTACTAGGTAGTTGGCTTTAATCAAAACATGTAACAGTGAGTTTAGAGCTGGAAGGGACCTTGGAGCTCACAGAGATATTACTTAGTACAGTGCCTGGCATACATATACATATACACATACACATACACATATGTATACGTATACGTATACGTAAGTACGTATATGTGTCCGTGCACATGTACGTGCACGTGTATGTGTACGTGTCAGTGTCCATGTGCACACACATGCCCGCGTACAACTACACATACATGTACACATACACACAATACACATGCATATACATATACACATTCACTACAATACAACACACACATATACATATACACATACAACACACACATACACATATACATATACATAAACACATACATACACATGTGCACACATATATAGAAATACACACACATACACATACATGCACATACACAATGAAACACACACAATACACATATACACATGCATATATACATATGTACACACATATATACACACATACACATATATAGTATTTTATAAAAATGTTATTTCATTACAATAATAATAGCGTATTATTATTAAATGCTAAAATATTATCACCATTGAATCTAAACTTTTCATTTTAAAGATGAACAAACTGAATGAAATTTAGAGAAGTTAACTAGATTTCCCAAGGTCATATACTACCATCAGTCAAATCTAGGTCCTCTGACTGAGTCTCATGCCCTTTCTGTTGCATAGATCTTCCTGTGGTATCCAAATACTAAACTTTCTGAGCTTCCATTTTTCACGGGAAAGATGGAGTTATTCATACCTGTTGCGCTCTGTTGTGTCCAATTTATAGGATTCCTATGAAGTTCAAATGAGACAGTATTGCAAAAGTTCTTTCTGAATTGTGTTTAAAAAATAAATGATTATCACTAGCATTTAGAAAATTTTTGTGAATTATATGGTTGATATTTTTTTTTTTTTGCTTTTTGGAGGGCAGTTGGGGTTAAGTGACTTGCCCAAGGTCACACGGCTAGTTTTTTGTGCTAAGTGTCTGAGGCCGGATTTGAACTCAGGTCCTCCTGACTCCAGGGCCGGTGCTCTATTCACTGCACCACCTAGCCACCCCTATATGGTTGATATTGATTGATCTAAGAGAAGAAGAACATGCCAGGCAATATCAAATGTGAATAATAAAATGTAACATTTATATAACACCTATATAACCTGCCAGATTCTGTGCTAATTTGCTTTACAAATAATTATCTTATTTGAATCTCATGACAACATGCTATTATTCTATTATTTTTAATTATACAATGTAGGTTCTATTATTATTATTCCCATTTTACAGGAGAGGAAACAGTCAGAGTTTCATTTACTTGCTGAGGGCCACAGAGTTTGTAAGTATCTGAGGAAGGATGTGAAATGAGGCCTTCCTGTTGCCAGGCCCACTGCTCTATCCACTGTACCATCTATCTGCCAATGAAAACCACTTTCATTTTCACCTATCATAAATTAAGTTGACTACGTTTTTCCATTGATTATTCAGAAAAAAAGAACTCAAGAAGGTTAATGAAGGAAAAAATGTACTAAATATCTTGCCCAATATGAATTTAATGACAGCTACCCTCTAAAAATATCACTGATATTTTTGTGAGAAATCCAGATATATGCTTATGCCAAGTGAGATTCAGAGGGAACGTTGCTTTATAAACATTGGTATTATAATTATGATTACCATTACTAATGCTTGTCACTGTTCTACCTCACAGACATGTTGTGAAAGTTCAAATGAGGTAATGTCTGCAAATCTCTATATGCTCCCTGAATGAGAATTGACATATAAATACCATTTTTTGTCAATACAGTATTAGTTGGATCTGGTCTAGACAGAAAGTAATAAAGAACATATTTTCTTCTTATTGTTACAAAAATGTAAATTTTCTGTAGTTTGTACTATTAGTGTGTAGTTTGAACTCTGGGAGACAAAGGTTTTTCAGTATCCCCAAGATTTGATGCAGTTCAGTTATCACCTTTAGTGAGTTTTCTTTACCACTCCCACCTGAGCCAACCTTTGTTCAGAAGCCCAAGTAAAAGATATAGAATTATCCTAGCAACGTGATGCTTAGATAAGGGAAAAGGGTTTGACCCTTTCTGGAGGGGAGATGGAAATGGGCCCTAACAACATTATTTGACATTTAATACAGCTAAGTCTTTCAGTATATTTTTCCTCTGTGACATTTTCTAAGCTTTAGAGATCAAGCTACTTTTTCATATTATCAGGGCCAGTGAATACTTGTTGATATACTTTTGAAAATGAAATAAGAATTTGTTTCCTTTTTTCTATTTTCCTTAATCTTGTATGATGTCTTAGGATCATAGAATAAACAGATATACAACTTGTCAAGCAAGTTAGGATGATTATTTTCCGAATGGTTAGTAATGTTATTAAAATGAATTGTTGAATTTAGAAGCAAGGGAAGAGAGCTCTAGTAGTAGATGGGTAACTTGTCATCAGGCAAGGAGCTCTGAATCTGGAGTCAGGAGATGTGGCTTCCAGGTCTGGCTTTGCTAATATCACTGCTACTTAACTCGCTGTGTGACCGTGGGCAAGTCACCTGAACCTGAGCTTTGTCATATGAAAATGAACGACAAAATAGATGATGATGAATGCCTGCTATACCTATTTCTCAGGCTAATTGTGGGGAAAACCTTTTGGATTTTGCAAAGCAATCAGTCAACTAACACTTATTAAGAACCAACTATTTGCTTATATTGCATTAGACCTGAGAATACAAAAATAATAACAAAATAGTCTCTTGCCTCAAAGAGCTTTCTTTCTGATGAGGGGGAAAATGTAGTAAAGGAATGTGAACTACTGTTATGCAGGAACATAGGACAAGAAAATAATTTTGGGTTATGATTCTCTGCTATGTTTCATGGTGATCTTGCAGTTTGTGTTGCTCGGTATCAAACTTTTCTTCTTTTCACATACAGCAATCACAAATAACACTTTAATACTATAGATTCAGGTTCAAAATTTTATTTTAAAATTTTAATTTTATTTATTTTTTGGTATATTTAAAGTTCTATGCTGTCTCTCTCTCTCTCTCCCTCCTCGCCTTGCACTAGAGAAAGCCACCATGTCATTCATACATACATGCAAATACACATAACATGAAAAACCATATTAACCATTCTTTCTTTGGAGGTGGATAGCATCTTCCTTCATAGGTCCTTTGTAGTTGATCTGAGTATTTATAATACTAAGAATAACTTAGTCATTCACAGTTGTTCTTTGAACAATATTGCTATTACTGTATATAGTGTTCACTTGGCTCTGCTCATTTCACTCTCCATTATTTCATGTAAGTCTTTGTATGTTTTTCTAAAACAAACCTGCTCATCATTTCTTGTGGCACAGTAGTGTTCCATCACAGGTTCAAGATTTTAGTTGGTACAAGTTGCTCTTGCTTATAATAAGTCTATCCTAGCTGTCCTTAGGTTGTCATTCTAAATAAATATTCCATCTCTACATCACAGTAAGGCATTGGAGTCAGATGTAATTAAAGTACTACTATGGTATTGAGATGACCCTGAGCTTTCAAATGCTACATGTGTCAGTCATCTTTGGCAGGTCTTAGTCAGCTAGGAAGGCTTCATTTATGGGTCCTGTGATGGACTTTGTATGTGTAACATAAGGGCCAACTTAACTAAGTTTAGTTGTTAGCAAGAAGTTGGCCACCAGGAAATCATTATTTTTAGCCACTAAGACTCATAATACAATCTACTAAAGTTTAGAGGGTTAATTGTTTCTATTAGTGTAGACCAGACACAATGATCAAATCATGGATCTTTTGAAGTTTCAGTACAAGCCTTTAGTCAGATGGAAGTAAACTCCTAGATCATAAATAAAAGTTTTCACTTTCTTTTGGTGTCTAGTTAAAAAAAATAATTCTAGCATTGAGGTTAATAAAGTAAGAAATCTTTTCCTTCAGGTAAATGCTATCACTAGATTTTATGTTTTAGCCTGTCCTGATGAATTTCACAATGACTGGAGAAGAAAGATTTAGAAAGAAGGTATGTTTTACCCTGACATTGCATTTTCAAAGCCACAAACTGAAGTGAAGATTGTGGAAATTATTTGAATAACATGGACTGCCAAACTCTGTTTTGACCTGAAATGTCCAGATAATTGAAACAAAGGCATTTATGAGTGGCAATGACAGACTCTTGTCTCAATTTCTCATAATTTATATTGTGTGGCCAGACAAATCTCATCATATCCCTCAGTAAATAAAGGTTAATTTTGGTAAGAAGTTTCATTGCCAAAGACTAATATATAGACCAATGAGACAATATGCTTTGTTTCCACAATGATTCATTTTCTATTTCTGTCTCAGATATACTTAGTCAAACACTGTGGTGACTGGGAACCTTAAAAGTCTGAGGCCAGCCTAATAAGTCATCTGTCATTGACAACGGAACTTAAAAAAAAAAGAGAAATATGGATTAAATATTAAATTAATTGTCACCAGCAGATTCTGGAGTGGATTCTTTGGCATCTATGGACCCTGTTTCCTTTTTCCATTGGAGGAATAATGCTGTTCTTTTCAATTCTCTTAGGTATCTTTTGCTCTCCAAAGTTATAACAAGATGTGACATCCAGTCCTAGTTAATCAGTGTTCAGCCTGAACCTACAGTGGGAGTGGAGGGGTGGCACTTACAATTTGCCCATGACACTGACCAGGTTTTTAAGGAATCAGGAGCAAGGGGAAAATAGCATAAAATACTTAAATTTTTATGGAAAAGGTATAACTTGGTGAAAAAGCACCACCATAAATTCCCCCAAAGTATATCTTAATGATACACTTAGAGTAAATCATTTGCCTTGAGAGACAGGAGGTCTCTGGTGACCTGCATTGCAGCCACAAGAGACTCCCAGACTAGCTACTTTCAGCTAAATGTACTCTCATATTAATATTTTAAAATGCCATAATGCCTCTCTGAAAACCTCAGAGGACAGATACATCAATTTGCGAGGTCTTCACTCCAGGAAATAGAAACAGGGATAATCTGCCATTAAAAGAAATAGTTCATTATGTCTGCTTCTTGGGAGCACATAAACTATGTCCCTCACATACTTAAGTTGCAAATCCTCACTTTAATGTGAAGGGAAACACCATGCCCCAGAGCTTTATTGTCCCACTGTTTATTAGTACAAAAAGGTTTGTTGTGGTATGAAATCTTAAGCTTGTTGCAGTAATCAATCAGCTTCAAAGAGTCTTTACCCTGAGCCAGATTCATTACAAATAAATCAATTAAACATAAAGTTTCTATTTTCAGGAGGTTCACAATGCAGAAGAGAACCGATGCATCAGAGTTAGAGAAAGGAATTTTCCTGAAGCAATGTTTCTTCAGAAAGAGCTCCCTCCCCCTCCTGGACCACCATCTTCCTAATCTTCACTGCATGGTATAGCCCAAGCTGTAGTTTGGGGTTCTTTTATTTTAGTTAATTGTGGGCAATATTCTCATTAACATTTTTTTTGTTAGAGAAAAAAATCACATTCACATGAAAAAGATATGTGGCAAGCTAAAAATATTGCTGGAAGAATGATAAATAAATAAATGATTGGTCTGTGTCTTTTGCCACTGCCAGCCTGAACCCCTTATGAGGCATTTGGATATTTTTCATTCTCAAAGCACTATTGTTTTATATATGTGTGTGTGTATATATATATAATTTTTTTCCAACCCTCTTTTCCAAGACTGTTTACAGTGCAGGCGGCTCAATAGCAAGGAGAAAAAATGTACCTCAATATAATTCCTCATTATTGTGAAATATTAACCCCCCCCCACAAAATATTATAGATTCTATACCAAAGACTTCTGTGATTTGTCTGTGGGAAAGGTTGGGAAGTGAGGAAAAGAGAGTGAAGAATAGGAGGTAAAGAGTGAAGTTTTATACAGGCCAAATTTGTCAATTAAAAACCAGAAAATCAAGTCTATCAATTTGCTGAGTATTGAACTTAGCAATTTTTGAGATATTTTGCCTTATTTATTTATTTTTAGTGAAACTGTCAGTATTGGAAAATGCCCAGGCACTCAGAAACTTCTGCACTGGAGGAGTTTGAAAGCGAATGAGTCCTCAGCTAAATACTTGAGGGCACCATGCCATGGGGAAAGAACCCTCTCTACCTCATCATTCTGTATATAAAAGAATACTTGGTCAGTCCAAATCCAAAGGAATAAACAGCTGCATAACTCTGTAGTTTCCACCTCCTCCCTGCCCCCAACCAGTAATATCAGTCGGGTTGATGACACATGATATGCACTGCATATGGTGATGTGTCACAGTCTACTTCTAGAATTATCAAAGAGACAAAGGTATAGAAACCACTTAATGTAACTATTGCACTTCCTTCGATGTGCCCCTACCTCTACCAGCTTCCCGAGTGGCATGATTATTTGGAGGAAAAGTATAAAGCAACCAGCCAAACATTTTCTTTTAGGCTGCCAGATGGTCCTTTTGAGAAAGGAAAATCTCTCTTTCCCAAGAATTGACAGTGTGATTGCTCTGATTTGTTTCTCTGTGATAAGATTGCATCAGGACCCCTGATGGTAACACAACACCTGCTCTGGAAGTAAACAAAATGTGCAGGGGAGAGGAAGGAAAACCCCCTGTGATCTGCTTGGTAGATTTTCCAAGGTGCTTGGAAAAGCATCTTCCAATATATATATCTCCTTTGAAATGTGGACTCATCTAAAAACTTCATTCTCAGCTAGGATCATGTTTGTGCTCCAACGTGGTTCCAGTTTATTAACACTAACACTTTATCAGCTACCAACAGCATGTTTAGTGGGATAGATGCTTCTGTATGTGTCAGCAGAACATTAAAACTCAGAGTATGAAGTTTTAGTGTAGATTAATAAATCACAACTTATTGCCTAGTTTTGGATAGTTTTGTTTTGAATTTACTGGGTCCAGAAATGAATGGCTTAAGACAAACTGTTCTTTTGGAAAAAACATAGTGTTTATTTCCTCGTATTTGCTGAGTCTCTTCTTTTTACTTCTAATTCTCCCATCCCCTCTTCCTCTTCCCAGGGACCCCCAAATACTCTTCTATATCAACATGGTGACTTCAATATTTGATATCTCAACTATTAGAAAGATTGCACACTTTTATCTAGACCAGGGGTTCTTAACCTAAAGAACACAAACTTATTTTTCAAAATTTTAAATTATATATATGTATATTACATATGCACATACATATACATATGGATATACATAAATATTTTAATCCAATGGATTTCTTTCATAATCTTATATGTTTTATTTCATGCATTTAACAACATTCTTCTGACAAGGGATTCGTTGCATTTGTCAGATGGACAAAAGTGTCCATGACATGAAAAAGGTTAAGAAAGCCATTTTAGATTTTGTCATATACACACAAACACACAGACACACACAGACACACATGTACTCACACATTTACATACTAGGACAAAGTAATGACAAATACGTTGGAAAGTAGTCTTATTCAGAAGAAAATTTAATCAAGAATGCTGTTGTCTTCACCCAGATGTTCATCCCAGAGAACTTACTAAAAAATTATTCTATATAGTTGGGAAGGATAACTGTGTTCTCCATTTTCAAAAATACATTTCCTTAGTGAAATTTCTTATGCTACTTGTTGAAGATTGGTCATCACTAAAAATATGAAACAAGTCTGGTTGGGCCCATTAACCATTTCTACATTGCCCTTTGGGTCATTTGCAATTTTTGTTCTCCAGAGACTGTATACTGTTAATGGGAGAGCATTTGAGTGGGTAAAAAAATAAGTCTTTGTTCCAGGAGAGGATGAACTCTTTGTGGCTGCTGGCAAAGTACTGCTGTATTACTGAGGCAAAGATGGTATCAGGAAATGCTTGCATATTTCCACTTAGAGCACCTGAAATGCTGCAGTCGCTTTCCCTACAGAGGGTCTGCATATTCAGTCCAAAGTCAACAATCATTTATTAAGCCTTGTCATGTGCCAGGCATCATGCTAAATAGTGGGAATCAATTAGTCAAAAAATATTATTGTATGCCTACTATGTGCCAGATGTTGTGTTAAATGGTGGAATACTAGTTCGAGCACAAAGGACAATCCTTATTCTGAAGAAGCTTGTATTCTAACAAGGAAAGACAACATATAAAAGGAAACTGAAAAGGGGAAGGGTGACAAGGTGCCCTGAGTAGGAGCATGATAGAGAAAGTCTAAAAGGCAGTTTGGGGAGGAATAGGACATGGCTGTCTGCGGTGACTTCTTTAAACAAATGTTCTGGAGGAGGTGTCCAATTAGGGGAGATACATGGTGGAAGGTACTTCTAAGGTTTGAATTCCAGAACTGGTGTTAGATTTCAGAATGATGATGAGCTAGGGCATGGTAGAGAAGGTCTGGAAAAGGAGATGTGATTTTTCTCTCTCTGAAAACTCTTCGGGTGTACCAAGGGTGGCCAAACCTCCAAGAGATTTTATTAACCATCTGCATACACTTCCTACGATGAATGGAAAATGGTCTCATTACATGTTGTATTCTGAATGATTATGTGATGGCCAGGTCAGTATGATGTCTCCATTCCTGAATATCTTTTTAAGGGTAAGACTGATACTCATCCCTGCATAGACATTAGATTGAAACCTACTTTGACTTGGGTGATACAATGGATAAAGCACTAGACTTGGAGCTAGGAAGAACTGAATTCAATCCAGTTTCAAATATGTCTTGCCTTCTTCAATCACTTCATCAGTAAAATGGTGGTAAGATTGGCATCTACCTTCTGGAGTTGTTTTGAGGATCAAAAGGGATAATGGGGCGGCTAGGTGGCGCAGTGAATAGAGCACCGGCCCTGGAGTCAGGAGTACCTGAGTTCAAATCCGGCCTCAGACACTTAACACAAAAAACTAGCCGTGTGACCTTGGGCAAGTCACTTAACCCCAACTGCCCTCCAAAAAGCAAAAAAAAAAAAGGGATAATATTTGAAAAATGCTTTACAAACCTTAAAGCGTTATATAAATGCTAGCTATTATCACATTAGACTACAAGCTCCTTGGAAGCCAAGGCCCTCCCCCCTCCTTATTTATATACCCAGCACCTAGCACAGTACATTGCATATAGTGAGACTTTTTTTTTTTTTTTTTTTTTTTTTTTTTTTTTTTTTTTTTACTAATTGACTGATTACTGGATTAAGGGGACAGGTTACTAGAGTTCCTTCCTATCTCTCTGCTCTCATTTTATGATGGTGACCACGTAGAGAATTAGGCTGAAACATTTGGGAAGAGGGTATAACCCTTTGGCTAACTTCAAGAGACTGAACAGCTCCTCTAGGGATTGCACAGGCACAGAGGTGAGGTGGGGGAGAATCTGGACATGTGATCAGTGTGGTGATGCTAATCTGAAGGGTATGAAGAGTGCTGAATTATGTGGAAGATCCTAGCTTCATTTCTAATATGGGGAGGGCAGGTGGAAAGGCAGAGTTAATTATACTTGCTTGGAAACATTTACCCAAGGCAAAATGGATTCCCATCTCAAGTAAATCCAACAAGCACAATTGAAATAATTTCTACTTGTGGGGCAGCTAGGTGGTTGGTGCCTTGGATACAGCTCTGAGCCTCAAGTCAGGGAGATCTGAGTTTGAATCTAGTCTTAGGCTCTTACTAGCTATGTGACCTTGGGCAAATCCATTAATGTCTGTTTGCCTCAGTTTCCTTAACTGTAAAATGGAGGTAACAACAGCACCTACCTTGCAGGATTGTTTTGAGGATCAGATGATATACTATTTGTGCAGTAATTAGCACAGGGTTTGGCACATGGTAGAAACTATATAAATGCTTATTCATTTATTTCATCCTTTTTTTAAACTTCCATCCATATAGAAATATGACTCAAGAGATCTTGAAAGATGAAATAAGAGAGATAATTTTGTTCAATAACCCATTGACCAGACTCATTTAATGACCTCCAAGCTTTTTCTAGAAACAAGAACTTATCTTTTGAATAACAAAATTCTAATGGTGCTGTTAGCTGTGAAACATGGGATACAATAGCATAACTCCAGGACAATGGTGGGCATGCTCAGCCTCTAACACAGAGCAAATGAACTCTGAAGAAAAATGGAAATAAAAGATAGTGTCAGGGAAATGTCAGATGGTCATGTGGCAAGGGCAAAGATTTATTACTAGTGGACAGGTCAACTGCTTCACTGGTTTCAACTCAATTTCAGGAGAAAGTGAGGCAGTGGAATAGACTTCCAGTGATGAATTTATGGAATGGCATTGAGAAGAGTCACATGGGAGGGGGTAGACATGTGTACCCTATGATCTGAATCAGTAAAGTGAACATTCAAAGCAATGGGATCACAAATCTATTTGATCTTTTTTGTATATTTAAACCCTACATGTTAGGAACTCTACTATGTACTCTGTAATCAACCAAAGTAGATACAGAATGGATGTTATTCTCAAGGGTTTGTGATATGATGGGAGGGAAGGACATACACACACACACACACATACACACAACTGTATTATAAGGGACAACCAGATAGGTACAAAGGAGAATTCTTTTTTAAAATACATAAATAAATTTATTTTTGGTTTTCAAAATTCACTTCCATAAGTTTCAAATTTTCTTCACCTCTCTTCCTCCCCAAGAGAACATGAAATCCAATGTAGACTCCACATGAACATTCCTATGAAACATATTTTCACATTAGTCATATTGTACAGAAGAATTAGAAGGAATGGGAGTAAGCATGAGAAAAAAAACATAAAACAAAGCAAGCAAGCAAGCAAGCAAGCAAACAAACAAACAAAATAGTCTGTTTCAATCTGCATTCACACTCCATGTTTCTTTTTCTGGATGTAGATGGCATTTTCCATCATGAGTCCTTTGGAATTGTTCTAGGTCCTTGCATTGCTGAGAAGAGCTAAGTCTATCAAAGTCAGTCATTGCACACTGTGGCTGTTACTGTGTACAATGTTCTCCTACTTCTGCTCACTTCACTCAGTATTAGTTCATATAAGTCTCTCTAGGTTTTCCTGAAGTTTGCCTGTTCATCATTTCTTGTAGCACAATAGTATTCCATTACATTCATATACCACAATTTGTTTAGTCATTCCTCAGTCTATGTTTTTTTTTTCAATTTTTTCAATTTTCAATTTTCAGTTCTTGGACACCACAAAAAGAGCTGCTATAAATATTTTCATATGTGTGGACCCTTTCCCCATTTTTATGATCTCTTTGGGTTACAGTCCTAGAAGTGATATTGCTGGGTCAAAGGATTTGCACATTTTTATAGCCCTTTGGGCATAGTTCAAAATTGCTCACCAGGATGTTTGGGATCAGTTCACAACTCCACCAACACTGAATCAGTGCTCCAATTTTCCCACTTCTTCTCTAACACTTATCATTTTCCTGTTTTGTCATGTTAGCCAATCTGATAGGTGTGATATGGTACCTCAGGGTTGTTTTGATTTTCATTTCTCTAATCAATAGTGATTTAGAGCATTTTTTCATGTGACAACAGATAGCTTTAATTTCTTCTCTGAAAACTGTCTGTTCTTATCCTTTGACCATTTATAAATTGCAGAATAACTTGCATTCTTATAAATTCGACTCAGTTCTCTATATTTTAAAAATGAGGCTTTTATTAGAGATACTAGTTGTAAAATTTTTTCTCCCAGTTTTCTGCTTCTTTCCTAAACTTGGTTACATTGACTTTGTGCAAAAACATTTGAATTTAATGTAATAAAAATTACCCATTTTTCATTTCACAATGTTCTCTATCTCTTGTTTGGTGATAAATTCCTCCATTCTCCATATATCTGACAGATAAACTATTTCTTGGTCCCCTAATTTGTTTATAGTGTCAGCCATTATATCTAAATAGTGTACCCATTTGGACTTTATTTTGGTGTATATGAAAGGAGAGTTCTAAGCAAAATTTCCTATTCTAAAAATGTGGAAAATCACAAGCAAAGTCATGATGATCACAGATCATAGAACAAGTTTATTTGAAACATGAGGTATATCAATGGGAGTAGTATGTCATAAGTTTGCAAAGGCAGGTTATAGCTATGTGGAGAGTCTTGAATGCCAGGATCAGGATGAAATCCTTCTGACTTCTCCCTGAAGTCATATAACACTGATAAACTTGCTTAATGTGGGAGCAGAAAAAAGCTTCTGCTATTAGAGGAACATGACATCTTCTCGATATAATGACATATCCTTTCTCTGTCCTCTATCCCATCTCAGGGATGTCTGCCAGGTCTCTGTGGTGTGGGGCCTGGGTAAAATGTTTGCTAACTATAACATATTGACTGTAGCAATTTTGGCAAGTAGTGGGGTGCAGTGGATACACAGTATTGGAAATCAGAAGGTGAAGAGGTTACTTTAGGCTGAGAAGGGAGAGAAGGGAGTAAAGCTTGATCTGGGCCTGGAAAGATAGGCAGAGTTTTGCTCAGCAAAACAGGGGATATGACATTCTAGATAGAGAAAATGTTGTGAGTAAAGGCATGAAGGTGGGAAAATGCAAGAAGTGATCAGAGAACCTGGGTTCAAATCTGTTTCTTAATTTATTAGTTATATGTCACTGAACAACCAACAAACTGGGACTCACTTTTCTCATTTACACAATGATGATGTTGGATTTGATGATCTCTGACACACTGTTGAGCTTTAATTGCTGAGATTCTGTATCATGGTGTTTCTGAATAGACTAATTTTGAAGAGAGGTAAGAGATTATGCAGAGACATAGTGGAAAGTAAACTATACAGTAGAGTCAGGCCAGATAGTGGGGGACATGTAATGCCATGTCAAGGAGTCTGCCTTTTGTTATGTAGACAATGAGAAGAAGGAAGATGGTGGTTTTGTTGTTGTTTTGGTCATGGGATGATGAAAATTATGCTTTAGGAAGACTACTCTGGCAGTAGTGTGTAGGATTCTTTGGAAAGGGGAAAAGGAGTTATCAGGGAGTTTTTTAGGTATGAGGCTAACTAGTGCTTTAGAGTGTTTGAATTAAAGCATCAGGAGTGGAAGACACTGGATAGCTACAAGAGTACTCTGAAGGAAGAATCCACAGAGTTGTGCCTGATTGAATATGGGGACGAGGAATAAGGAGGGAGGAGTAAAAAATCAATCAGAGATTCCAAGTTATAATGAGTTATCACTAACGGAAAAAGATAGGGCAGCTGCAAGACAAAGATGATTAATTCAGAGTTAGACATGTTGAGCTGACGGAGGGGCATCCTGTTAGGGAAATATCCAACAGATGATTGGAGACAAGGAGCTAGGATTCAGAAATATGTAAGTGATAGAGATAAAGGGTTGACAGTCATTTGCATGAAGTTACAGTTAAATCTATGGAAATTGGTGAAATCATCGAGGAAAAGAGTATAGAGTGAGCTGAGTGGAGGACTGGGATTTGAGTGTTGGGAAAAATTATGTAGTTGGAGGAAAAGTAAGAGGAACCAGAGTAGCACAGTGTTATGGAAGTCAATGTGTTGGGGGAGGGTGGAGAGATGATTGTTAGGGTCATATACTACAGAGGTCAAAGAGAATAAAAAATGGGAACAGGTCATTGGATTTGTCAATTAGATTACTGATAAGCTCTCAGTGAAATTCAGTTGAGTAATGTGAGGAGAATTGAATTTGATAAATTTTTGACCCCAAGGGCTTGGCCAAATGGATAGATGTGAAATAGACTAGGCAAAGAATCCTTGTTTGAATTTTTTTTTTCAAGTAAAGGGAAGGAGAAAAATATAGTGGTTGGAGCTGGAGGGGGTTTTGTGTTGAGTAACTTTTAAACTTTTTTCAGGGAAGATCAGTGCATATGTCAACACATGGGACAAAAAGACAATGAAAATGAAGTTAAAGATCTTAGGGAGTGGTTATAATTGGGGAAAAACCAAGTCCCAGAGGAAATTTGGGAGAGGAGAGTATTAAGAGTTCAGATTGAAGAGATAGGTTTGGAGAAGAAAAGGGGAACTCTTTATCTATAACCACTGGCTTTAGAGACAGATATTTCCAGTTGTGAGGAATGAAGATGTGGAAATTCATTCTTGATGGTTATTAACATTTTGGTGGAGTGAGAGTTAAAGTTATCAACTGAGAATGGGGAGGGGAAAGGTTTGGAATAGCTAATTCTATGTGATTTAATCAGTAGGAGTGGGTTCTTTTGAGAGAACACAGGTCAAGTGCTCAGAATATATCTTTATACCTCCTTAATTTTTTTTTCTTTTTTGGAGGAGGCAAGGCAAGGCAATTGGGGTTAAGTAACTTGCCCAGGGTCACACAGCTAGTAAGTATCAAGTGCCTGAGGCCCAATTTGAACTCAGGTCCTTCTGACTCCAGGACTGGTGCTCTATTCACTGCACCACCTAACTACCCCATCCTTAATTCTTTGAACACTTCTCCCAGAGCCCAAGGTCTTCATGCTTTGCTGTTACTACTCATAAGACCTACTGTGAGATTCTATCACCTAATGTGCTTTCTCATCCATTCCCATGGTGTTCTGAACTTTCCTATCCATTGACATCCCCACAGTCCTCCATTTATTCATCCTTTGTCCCATTTTCAGTCTATCTGATAAATTAATGCATAAATAATATTTGCTTATGTATTAATGTGTTCTTACTTCCCAGTAATAAGTTTACTTGTTTTAAATAATATCTTTTTGGATACGACTTTTTTTTT
>CM053594.1:307124697-307152602 GCA_028646575.1 Pseudocheirus occidentalis
TCACCTCAGCCCCCCCCCATCTGCAGACTGAGGGCTCTGAAGCAGCCCAGTGGAGGCCACTGCTGCTTTCAGCCATTTCTGCTGCTACAGCCGCCTCCCACTGCTTCCTTGCCCTGAGAGCAGTTTGGCCAGACCTGCTCTTCTCCCAAGTTAGCAAAATCCACTGGCCTTTCTTTTAGCTTTTTTGTCTTCTGGCCTGATAAATGTGGTAACTGTGCCTCCAGTGCAGCAGATCTGCTCTCCTATAGACGCGGCTCCCTGCCCAATGCCCCAGTGCCTGAGCCGGCCCGGTTTTGGCTGCGGCTCCCAGACTGATGAGAAGAGCCCCACCTGCTGAGCTGCCTGTAGCAACAGATGTGCTTTCTGTCTTTTGGAGAGTTTTGGAGCTTGAAAATCTGTTTAGAGTCCCATTTTATGAGTTTTTAGCATGTTTGTGTGGGAGCTGTGGTGCTTTGCTGCTTCTACGCTGCCATCTTGGCTCCACCCCCCCCATCCTACTACTCTTGACTAAATCTAATTCTTTATTAATGTAACCCTAGGGTTCATTAACAAAGCTCATAGGGGCAAAGTTCTATCTCGGGCACTTTTAAGAATGTGTTTGTCTTATGACTCCACCCAATGTTTCTCCTGGGAATAGCAGAAGTTTCCTATTTTCTACTTACCCAGGATTTCTCCTGAGAATGTCAGTATTTGGCTTGAATCTAGATGTCCACCTCAAAAAAGAGAGGGGGGTAAGGAACTGAGGTATACCTTTTCTGAGGTATACCTGTGTACACTCAGTACATTAGCAAAATTCTGTTAACCTATTAAGAAAAAGAAAATTCAAATATAAGTATAACCTGATGATTCTGTCTCATATCTAGGCCCTGTACCCTCAGTTTTATTGTTTGCAAATACAAGCTTACATTATCGAGTTAAACATTCATTTCTCTCTTAAGTTACATTAAAATTCTATACTGGTCCTTACTAAGAATCTCTAAGAAAAAAAAATGGGGCGTCTAGGTAGTGCAATGAATAGAGCATTAGCTCTGAAGTCAGGAGGACCTAAGCTCAAATCTGACCTCAGACACTTCACACTTACTAGCCATGTGACTTTGGGCAAGTCATTTATGCCCAATTGCCCCTCCAAAAGAAAGAAAAACAAACAACAACAACAAAAAGAAAACCTTTGGGATCTCTTTTTTCTAAGGTAACATGTTAAAAGAGTTTAATTTAGTTGAAAGTTGCTCACTCATCTTTCCCACCCTAATGACTTTTTCCATTAAAGCTAAATTCCTGACTCTTTGACTAATAATAATTAATGCCTTCCTCTCTCAAATTATTTCTCTCTGCTCTGTATATATCTTGTATGTATGGAGGTATGTGCTTGTTGTCTTCTGACCTATTAGAATGTAAGATTCTTGAGGACAGGAACAGTGTTTTTTATTTTTTATTTTTGTATTGTAGGTGATTTGCAAAGTGACTGGCATATATGAAATGCTGGATATATCCTTGTTAACTTACTGACTTATAATAGCACTAATTTCTTGAGAATAGATTAAAACCCATTATTGTCTTCTTCCAACTCAAAATGGTACATTAAAAAAATTCACGTTATCTCTTTTTATATGTATTTATACTCACATACATACATACACACATTTCTGCACATGTGTGTATATGTGCACACAGAACATAATATTCCTGATCAGTAGGAAGAGAGCATACATTTAAAGTGCAGTCAATTTCATATTCATTCAGTGTCACATACTCATAATAACATTTTTTTCTGTCTCCAAAATGCCTTAGATACAATTGGTTAATTAAAACAAAAAACAAAAACAAGGGATACAGGTTTAATCAAGTCAGTCTTAGGTGGCCAAAAAGCATCAATCAGGTTAGATTTATGGACACTTTTTGAAACCTAATTCTCTCTTAAAATAACAAAAAACTTTTTTTTTTTTTGCTTTTTGGTGAGGGCATGGGAATTGGGGTTAAGTGACTTGCCCAAGGTCACATGGCTAGCAAGTGTTAAGTGTCTGAGGCCGGATTTGAACTCAGGTTCTCCTGACTCCAGGGCTTGTGCTCTATTCACTGCACCACCTAGCAGCCCCATTGTAACACAATTTAAAAAAAATTCTGAATATTTATCATAATGGTTTCCCCCCCAGAAAAAGCTTACTCTGTGTGGTAACTTCTCCATTAATCCTGTGGTATCCTGCTGCCACAAAACCTCAGACTACATTCAAAGGCATGAGATTGTCAAATAATAAATATAAAACTTGGCTCACCTGGTGTCATCTGTGGCGGGAGATAAGGCAAAAATCTCAAGGGAAGCCTATGCATCATGCAAATCTCTGTTTGACAGAAACAACTAACTGAACAATGGAAAATTCAGTCTATCCAGCATTTGTTCAACTTGCCTAAAATCAAAGAGTCATCTTAACTTTTTAATGAGTTATTTGGAACTATGCAAGCAATAGAAAACCTGGTAAAATCCCCACCCCTGAACTAAAGAGACAGCAAATCACTACAACAAATATCTCATGAGACATTTAAAAACATCTGGCTTCCAGTTTCTTCATCTGCACATCAAAGTAGGGGTAACTTTGTAGGTAACTTTGAAGGTCCCATCTGGCTCTATCTGTGAATCTCTGAACACAGCCATTATCACATATTTTTATTACTATTACTGTATGATCAGCTTAGTGCCTGGCATATAGAAGGTATACTTAATAAATAGTGATTGATAGGTAATTTGTAGAGTCAGTAAAAATCTCTTCTATTTCTTACTACTGTTTATTCCATCCTTTCCTGGTCTTTGACTTTCCACACATATCCATGCTTGGCTATGCTGAGCCTTGGGATGCCTTCTAAGAGAATATATACATATACATATACATATACATATACATATACATATACATACACATACACATACACATATACATACACATATACATACATATACATACACAGATATGTGTATGTTTGTGTGTATGTGTGTGTGTATATATATATGTATATATATATATATATATACATACACATATATTTCCATGATCATTGCAAATGCTGGGATATTCGAATAAGGGTTTTTTTCTTCTAGAAGCTGCCATGACACATTTGAGTTGTCTATATACTCACTGCCAAAGTTGAGAAAACTTAGTCTGTGATGCTCCCAGTAGGTCCTGTGTCCTGGGACATATTTTCTGTACAAGGAAAGATGAATGAGACCAGTGACCCTGTAACCTCCAGAGGATCTCTCTGTGCAATGGTCCTTGTGGTGCGAGGGGTGCCAGAGACAAAATTATGTCATTAAGTATGTGAAACTGTGCTTTGGGCTCTTCTCTTTTCCCAGTCCTTCTCCCTGATCTTCTCTAGCTCACATGTTTCTTCTACATCATTTATTCTTCTAGAGAATCTTGATGTCAGTTAGATGTCAACCTGTTAAGGCAGATTTGTTGACGGCAATATTTTGTTACCCCTCTTGTTATAGCAGTGAAATTTTAGTAGGTAAATAGCTTTCAAAAAGCCACAGAAATGATTCTCTACTGGTGGAGATTGGAAGACTGTACTAAGGGAAATGGTTAAATCATATTATATAGTTGGCTCCCTGTTTTCTTCCCAAAGCTGATGCCATATAGGCAATATGCATGGGGTATCAGTGAAGCAAGATAACACCTTTAATATAAAGCACTGACAGTATGTGGATTGAATTTTAGAATGAGGTGTGTCAAAAAGCTATATCAGCAAATGAAGTAAGAATATTTAAAGGATTGTAGGCTTTATGGAAAGGGAAACTAAGGTACAGAGTTAAGTGACTTGCCCAAGGTCACTAAGTAAGTAGTGGGACTGAAATTTGAACTCATTCCCCTTTAGGCCAGCTAGGTGTGAAAGTGAGTAGAGTGCTGGGTCTGAAATCAGTAAGGCTCATCTTTCTGTGTTTATCTATCCTCAGACACTGACTAGCTGTGTGACCCTGAGCAAGTCACTTAACCCCATTTGCCTCATCTAAAAAGTAAGCTGGAAAAGAAAATGGCAAGTATCTTTGCCAAGAAAATCTCAAATGGCGTCATGAAGAATCAGACATAACTGAAAACAACTGAGTGAACAACAAGAACCTTGTGTATAGCTCTTTCTACTAAAACCTAAAAATAAGGGAAAGAAAAAATAAAGAAAAGTATTTGAATGTCTCCACAAGCAGTATGGAATAAACAGATACAGTCTTGTGTAATATGCAGCATCAGTAAGGTTCTACTACTGAAAAAGAAATCAATTTCCAGTATTGGGGTTTGGGGTATTATTTAAAATAGGAATTTCAGATTTTGTGAGAGGAATGTAAAACTTCTCTATCTGCCACATAGCAAACTTAACAGCTGCTTTTCCCCCTAGGACCAACCTGACCTTGGCTAACCAGTGTGTATTCTGAATAGTGCACATTGTGAAACATGCAAGTAGAGAAGTATTCATGCTTGGCAGAATTTGCTATCCTTTTTGCTCTGTCTTTTACTGTGATTAATCCCCTATCCATCTCTCTACTGCTCCTGTCTGTCTCATATTTCTTTTCTGTGCTAGATGTCTTTCAAATGTAGCTTGATTCTAGCTGGGCCTGACCTTTTATGGTGCACTCCTGCCTCCCATCAGGCTTTATAGGCCTGTTTGTTTCTGCACATGTGCAGAAACAAGTGACCCTGTAACCTCCAAAGGAGCTCTCTGAGAACAACTATACATGAGTTTTTTTAATCTTTTTTTTCTGTATTATCGATTTTCAAATGTATGGATGTAGAATAGGCCCTAGCTTTCATTTTCCTGTTGGATATATTCACCAGAGTCAGTGTTCTAACATCAGAACCTGGGCAAAAGATCTTGTACAGAAAGAAAAGCCTGGTCAGACTAGCTATTGGAACAGTGATGGTGCTGGCAATCCTTCAAGCTGTTCTGTGTAAACTTGAGCATAAGGCTATGTTTTCATAACAGGCTCCAGTTTTCATTTTGGTTCAAAGTTCTGAATGCTTGGATCACACCTCCAGTAATAATCCAATCTGGAGACAGGTCAGGGAGTGGTGAAATCCCTGGAAAACTTTGAAGCCCTTTTTTCACTCGATGTTCTTTTCTTTCTAAATTCTATTGTTAGCTTTGCTTCAAATGCAAGTACAGTAATTCATTTATGATATTAGTAACAACACATGTCGAACTTCTATTGGCATAGTCAAAACTGCTCCTTACATTTAGTTTCTGTTCACATTCTATTCATATCAATCGACTTAAAAGTGCAATGATTCTAAAATCAATGAGAAATAGGTTACTTTCTTGCAAAAAATAATTTAAACAAAGTCAGATTGAGCAGCACTTTAAATAATAGTTTAAAATGAACATGTCCTTTTCCCAATCCTCTTTATATCCCTCAGTAATAGGGGTTTACATAGAAATGTTCATTCTGTCAGTCTACACCTACCTTTCATTTTCCCTTCTCTTTCTTTTGTTCTATTTTCCGTTTACCCCACTCATTTCTTCTCCTAATAACCTTGCTCCTCTTTCTTTTCACTTCTCTTTGCTTTCCTATAGACACGCTCATTCCCTGTCTTTCAGGCAATAGATAAAGTCACCTACAATCTATTCTTTTCCCTGCCTATTCAAAAGTATGATTTTCCAGCTACCTCCTCCTTCTTCCACTGTGAGAGGGAATTACTCACACTGCCTCTTTGCTCATGGCATAGGACAAGAAAACAGAATTATTCTTCTAGGGCTTGTCCAAAGCTTCCAGGAGCAGATTTGCAATGATTTGATGGCTGGACCAAGTGCCACATGTATCATGCACCTTTCTGACTTGCAAGTCAAAATCCTAAGACTGGAAGAAATGTACTGACCAGACAGAACAGATATCACTTTTAGAAATATGCCATGATGGAATCCAAAGCCAGCAATAACATAGAGGGTCCTCATTATTATTACTGAGAGGCCATTCTCCTCCAAAAGAGAAAGCATAGATGGTCCAACTTATTCTGAGACTGAGCCAAGAACAAGACATATCACTGCATCCTCTGCACTCACAGGAAGCATAAAATAACTTGAATTCTAAAAAAGTAAAAGTCAGCAATATGCTTGTTATGGGAAAAAATGTAATTTCTGACTCAACATATTCAAAAATATAGGGATGCTCCTATGGTATTAAAATGCATTCTTTAAAAAGGGTTTTCTTTTTTTAATGACACATCATCAATTTTAGCTAGGTTCAGGAGAAACTATATATAACAACTCAATGTTTTTATAGCTCGAATGAATGCTCTGAAATCAGAATTAAAGCTTCATGTCAGTTATACCTATGAATCTTAGAACTACTATGCTTCATAGCTTACTGTGTTTTGATAATATACTATGAGAACAATCTCTAAGTAGACATTACAGCTTTACTTCCATAGAATTTACCTAGAAATTTACACGGAGAACAGAAGATGCTCTATTATATTGTCCCTTAGTCATTTAATAAATTAATGTGTATACATAACTAAAGAGTGCAGCAACAATGTCAAACCACAAATGAGTTTATCACAACCATACTTTGAGCAAGATTTATGATTTATTGGAGTTTTTACTTCCAGATGGTATGCTGTGATTAGATATGTCAGGACAATGGATAGTATTCATTTTATATTTATGAATTATGAGATGTGAGCATTCAAAAGAGAAAAGTTGTCATTCCTGATATTAAAATCATGCTGAGAATGAACATAATATGTAGTGACCATTTGCCTCCCTCTGTCCCAATAAAGAAGCTATAATCTTGTATACACAGTTCTAAAATACATAGAAACACAACTGTACCTCTAATGTATTTCATTTTAATGGTATGATTTGAGAACTAACATAACAAACTTTGGCTTATATTATTCGTGTTATAGTATGGAATGGTTCTTTCTTTAGCATTTAACTGCAAACCTGTTTGTTTATTATGTAAAATATACATTATTTTCCATTTTTGAATTGTATATTTGTATAAATCAGTAAGCATACCTATTTCAAATTCAAATCCTACACTTAAATTAGTCTTATTTTTAGAAGATCTTTAAAAAATACAATTTATTTTTCTTGGGGTTGGGGGAGAGGTTTCAAGTTTTACACAATAGAGATTTACCAGGTGAAAGTCAACAATAGTCAATTGTAAAGTGGCTCTGTGGTAATTCTTGTGTTTAGCTTCAGGACCTACTAAATCAACAAAGCCTGATGGGCTATCTAATGAGCACGTGGATAATGTGTCTTCTGTGTACAAGAAGGGGGAGGGCTGAATATGGAATACATACACACAAGTGCAGAGTGCATACTCTCTCTCTCTCTCTCTCTCTCTCACACACACACACACACACACACTGCAACATTTTTAAAAATTACTGTGTAAAATAAATTGGAAAAGAAAAATATTTTATTATGTATATCTGATGTATTAGAAATTAGCTCTCACTTAAATAAACCTAGCCTATCATCCATACTAGTCTATATTATTCTTGCTTCAGGAAGATAATATTAAAGAGGTTGCTTAGAGGATTTCATCTTCCTTGTTTGGGGGGGGGAGGAATTAAGATTAATTTCTAGAAGGACAGTAAAAAAAAAGAGCAGAATGACAATGTGCTGCCAATAGGTTAGTTCATTTTCTTGTGTTTAGTAAAGGATGGTCTTGCAAAGGATTTCCAAATAATACAAAAGAAACAGGGGTGGGGAACCCTTTCCCCCTTTATTTTTCTAATAGGATTGGTCTGATCTGCTTTCTCAGGGGGATAGGGAGGTGGAGGAAGGGGTTGCTTTCTTCCATTTGATATAACTGAAACAAAAGTAGGAAGTCTCCTAGAACTGTCACATATCTGAAAAGGGCTATGGCACAGTTGGCAGTTTCTTTCTCTTCCCCAGTTATTTTAAAGGAGGGAACAGAGATCTCCACTGGCTTTGGAATTACCTCCCCAGCGAATGATTCGGCAGCAAGGATGTTCTTCCATCTCTCCAATTTACCTTTTCCCTCCTTACCCTGGTCCTTCAGAACAATGACTCCACCCACTCGATTCCCCGTAGGTCCACTCAGGTGGGATTAGATCTTTGGTTTGGAAAACAGGGGGTAACTATCAGAAGCTTCACTGAGATTGGGGAAGAGGGAGAGAAAGAAGGTAAAGGACAACCGTAACTCGCTTTTCCTCTAGGTAGTCTGTGTTGTGGTTTCTCCTCGTTTTTCAACAAAGTCAGTGCAGGAGAGCTGGGGGATGGAGGGTGGGAAGGGTGGTGGGCGTGGGATAAATACAATCCCACAAGGAATGCCCAAGACCAAACTTTTTTTTTAACTGATAGATTCTGGATAGGAAGAAAAGGGAGGATGTAGACGAGTGTGAAGAAATGAGGGAGTCATTTCCATTTTCTTTTCCTCCTGAACACAGTCTATGACATTTTCAAACGATATGGACACTTCCATCTTCTCCAGATCATCGCGGGGTGGGGGTGGGGTTGGGGTGTGGGTACTTGAAAAGGAAAAGAAACTTCTCAGTTATTCCGAGACAAGAGTAAGTGACCTTAAAAAGGACAGGAAAAAAAAAGCTGTCCCCGAAGTACTGACTCGAACAGGAAATACAATGGGAAAACGGTCCATGCCCCAGAAAGATAGTATGCGTTGGGTGGGACAAGGGGACAGGTAAAAAAAAAATACCCCCCCCCCCCTCAAACGAGGGCGGGACTGGAGACTTAGGTTGAAGAAACTGGGATTAGTGGTGATGGAGGGGCTGGGAAATGAGAGGAAATGGATTTAAAATTCATTTTCTAGGACTAGTTTAAGAAATGGGAATCACCTTAGGGTCTTCTTTCTGCAGTTTCAAACAGTGTGAATTATTTGTTAAGGGCTAAACTTTAAGTAGCAAAGAAATGAGTCGTAACACTGTTTAGTGCCAGGGACAATCTTAAAGTCCGTTTTACACACACACACACACACACACACACACACACACACTCACAAACGGACTGAAGGGAAGAAAAGGAAAATGAAGGAATGAAGGAGGGAGGAGGAGGCGGAGAAGAGAGAGAGAGAGAGAAAGGGGGAGAGAGAGAGAGAGAGAGAGAGAGAGAGAGAGAGAGAGAGAGAGAGAGAGAGAGAGAGAGAGGCTTTTGTGGAAAAGCCGGCATTCTTTCACTATCATTATTTCTCTCCTCTGTAGCTTCCTTCTTATCTTCTTGCAGAATCCCAAAGCACCAATTTTGCAAAAATACTCGCCCACCCACGCCAAGTTAAGCTGTCCAAGCAGTCTCACTTTGGCAAAGAGGTGAATTGATACTAAATGCTCGTAGACTTCACCTCCGCTGCCCCCATCTGAGATTTCTCACAAATCAAGAGCTGCTTTGAAATGCATGAAATTCTGAATGCTTTAAGTGACGTTTTTTCCTTTGAGTTTTGAGAGGGTAGCTTCCACTTTCCCGGTTTGACTTGTGCATTCCTTTTGCTCTCTCAGTTCTCCCCCACTCCCACCTCCTCTTTCCCTAATTAAACCCGGAGCGCCGGTAGTGAGCTGGTTAATCAGTGGAGGAAGGACGCTAGCGCTGCCGGAGAGGCTGCTTGCGGTCCGGATGCAGGGCTGTTTCTTTTAAGGAACAGTGCGATTTACTAAATAGTAATAATATTATTAGCTCCCAGGGCTCGGGGCCCATTGCTAGCTTTGTCTAAGAGGCCTGATTGTGTCTTGGATAGATTTCGTACTGATCTAGTTGGTTCCTCCCGAACTTTCAGTGACAAGAGCTTGGAAGATTAGGGGTTTTCTAAGAAGCCATTGAAATGTAAAGACTGGTTGGCTAGCTCAGTTAGCTATAGTTGTGGCTTCAAACCCCTTCCTCCTTCTGACTCCCACCTGGGTTGTAGTCAGGGTTCCTGATGTCATTAAAATAAGTTTGGACGTATTCTCTCAGACATCTGAACCAATTCGACAAAGCCGGGCAGGTTGAGAAGGCACTTTCAAATGACTCCAGGGGTAGAATTTTCAGGAAACAATATTCCCGCTCTCGAGGATGGCAGATGGTACAAGGTACCTGCATTGGCAAGTCCACCTTACATATGCAACTTCTAGTGTCGCTGTTACACCGCAGTAAAACGCGACCTTGTTACAGACTCAAGAACCCTAGCTTTGCTTTGCAGACTGCTCACCTCGGTTGCTAGAGAATGCGGACTAAGACCGGTGGCTCAGTAGCCTGAGTGGGGCGAGTTAAACTGAGAACGAAATTCCTGTCAAAGTCTTCCTTTGTCTTAAACTGGTTAGAAAGAGACTAGCACTCAGATAAAGTCAACACTGTGGCATGAGAAGCACAGAAAATAAACTTGATGCGGAGCTAAATTAGTAAGCAATTGCGTTTATTGTAACAATTTACCATTGACGATTATAATCCTTCGCCTCCCGCTGATAAGCGTGAAGAAACTGCCACCTCTTCCCCTTTGAATTAGATGGGACTGTTATCTTGATTTTAGAAACCGCTGACCAACACTAGAATAGATAGAAAATACCTGGCCTTGACACATAAAGAGTTAATAGGTGGCTTTCTTTAAACGCACATCATCTCTTCTGACCCCTGGACGTGATGAAAGATATTGATTGCTAGTAGCTCCATACTACCTGAGAGATTACCCAGAAAGAAAAGGAAAGAAAGAAAAGGGGAGAAAAACCAAGAGATAGGGATGTGTTAACATATTCATTTCTATTTTACAAGATAAATCAAATATATACACATCCTGTTTTGTGCCTTCTGAATCCAGCGCATATTAATATCAGAAAATATAAATCCTTCTGCACTCTTTTCTCTAAATGCCTTACTCATTGAAATTGGCAGTCCCACTCATTATTTCACTCCCTCAAACCCGAATCTGGCGCCGGCTAAATATAGAGCTTTGGCTTCTCGAGAACAAAATCCAAAATATGCAGTAAGCAAATCGGTGGCAAAAAAGAAAGCATGATCAAAGCCCTCCTTTTCTTCCCATTCCTGGCTTGTTGGGGTGGAGACAGGTTTCTCCCTTACTGTACTTCATTTACCGAAGATCCAGCTTAAAATTCAGTCACATCTCCGGAGGCTGAAGGTAGCTGTGGTTGTCGTTAGTGTGTGGTGTATTTTGCTTCATCTTCTGAGTGGAATTTAGAAGTGACTTAACTATTTGGAAACCAGGGAGATTAGGTTTGGAATCTAACTCCAGGAATCCATCCTTTTAAAGAAGGCTTTGTGGAGAATATTGGACTTTGAAGTAGAGAAGGAAAGCAGCTGAGTGAGGGTAGAGGTGGGAGCATGGACCTCAGAGATATGTGCATCACTTTTGCATTGTGTCTGTATGTGCACTCTTCCATGGTTATGGATATCCAAAGTCTTTGAAGGGGTGGAATAAAAACACATCTAGCACATTAAATTTTCAAGTTACTGTAAGGTGTGTAAGGGAGAACTAGGGATGGAGTTTACGTTACCGAGAAACTTCATATTATTTATTTTTCTCTTCTTGGAGAAGATATTCATATATCTCTATTTAAGATTTATTTTTCACCCAACAGAATGCACAGGGGTGAGAATAATATATATAAAAATATATATATTTTTAAACAAGAGGGTTACTTCCTCCTTTGAACACAAGAGGTCGCTCCTGCGATCAAGTACGAATGAAAAAAAATATTGTCTAAATTGTTAATCGACACTTGATTTATTCTACAACCACATTTTAATCAAGAGGTTTTTTACATATATAGCATATGTGTATATATGTTACACATATTCCATAAGAGAAAATGGAGTTGAGAAAAGATGAATTAGGAATAACCAAATGTATATTTCAACTAAAAATTAAAGGAGTTATAAGAATTTTGTGATTAATGTACTATAGGTACAACCCTAACTTTATTTTGGTTAAAACCCTAGAAGGAGTTTTTCAATAGAAATCCACACAAATTTTGAAAAAATAGATTGAGAAGTAAAATAAAGATTGGTCTCCCCCAGGCCTTTCCGTTTGCCAGTAGATTTTCTATGCATTTCGAGATCTCCTTCAGGTTAGGGGATGATTAGGAAAATATTTGTTTACAATGTTATCTTGGGCTGACAACAGGAAAACAGGTTGTCTTCTACCATTATGGTGAAATTGGCCATTACTAAAGGTTTTCCCCCAGCCACATGCCAGCTTGTCTGTTTGGAATTGCTATCATCAGCAATAATTCTTGGTAATTGCTTATTGGTTTACAGAGCTAAAACACCACACTGTGTGGGGGGGAGGTGGGAGGTGAAAGAGATGGGGGAGAAGCATTGTCAATCTCCAGTGCAAGTCAACCAGTGCCTTGCATTTTCTAACCTTTACTTCTGTGGTGATTAGGCAGGATGATGAAATATGTTGTGATAAAATCACATCCTTTCCTTCTGGTTTTTTTTTTAACTAGTTAGCTTGTTTATCTTTATAGGGACCCAAATTCCATTTTTCATGAAAAGCTTCCTCATAATAAGAATTATAAACATACTTTTTAAAAGTGAAGTTTTTCCAAAAGACTCATTTAGTCTAATATCACTGGGGACAAGAAACTCAGGGTGTTTTTTTTAAGTAAATATTGCTTTTAAATTATTTCACATGGTCGTTCTCAGACTTGGCAATCTCTTAAACTAGTTATGTCCTTTCTATTTGAAATACACCACACGCTAAAACAACTTTTGTAAATGTGGTAACTGGGTTCAGACATAATCCTGGGAGAATCGGTGGTGATCTGGGGAAGGACACTTTGGAGAAGCCCCAGCCCAGTCAATAAGAAATTGCCACTTCTGTTTGTCTCTGTTTGAAGTGACATATCCATACATACAAAGCAGCTGAGACAGCCTGTATCTCAGAGGTCTTATCTAAGGCTAGATCAGGCAAAAGATACAAAGAAAACAACTTCCCAACATACTGAACTTTCTGGAGGCAATAAAATGCCAGTTACACCTTCCAGAGTTTGAGTTCTGAAGTCTTTTACAGACAAATTGGCAGGCACATTAGGAATCAAATAAATACTCAGAAGTTTACTTAATCTTGGGGAGGGGCGCTTCATGGCGTTTAAATGTGTCTTATTTCAGAGATCACTGAAAAATTCACCGGTGACTTGCTACCAATGAGCCTCTCGATTGAGGCCATTTCCAGAAAGCAAATTAGTTAAGAATTTTCACATTTCATGAAATGGAACAAGCTTTTTTCTCAAGCTTCCCATATTAGGCCTCCACTGCACACTTTTTTCTAATCGAAGATAAAAGGTAAAGAATATGTGTACTATATCTCTCTATATATACATATGTACATTAGGTTTGTATGTGTATGTATATACATACATATGTACACACAGACACTTTACCACTTAATTTCACAAGTGCTTTTTAAAAATAAAGGCAAAGACAGCAAGAGAGAGAAGAAGGAGAAGGGATAGACTATATTAGTTTTTTCGAGTTGGTTTAGTTTGTTGTTAGACGATCAGGAATTTAGGACTCCGCATTTCCAAGTCCAGTCTTTCTATTCCTAAAGTTAAAACGCAAGCAGACATTCTGGAAGGGCTGGACGGTAGAGAAGCAGTCCAAAGTGAAAACTTTATTTTTACCTGTGTATTTCCATACTGATTCTCGGTTAAACAGGATAGCACCTTCCTTTCCTTGAGATGGGTTGGGGCGGGGGAGGGGCGAGGAGGAGGTAAACGTAGTACTACTATCTAGAGCCGTCTACAGTCTATAGCCGACCCCTTCTTTTCCTCCCTCTGCCTTCCTCCCCCACCCACACTCCCATCTCCTTTCCTCCCCTTGGCTTGGCACCACCGCGGCGAAGGAGAGTCCTATTCACCCCTGCCTACTAGCAGGCAGAGCTCGATTCTAGGGCCACGCGTCAAAAGAAAGGAAGAAGCCAAACAACATGCCCACCCATTCCGAAACCCACCCCCTCCCTTTCCTAACACACATGGGACCTCGTCCACGGGAAGACCTACCAACCAGCCATTCGCCGCCAGCCGCACAAAAGCGGGCCACGAAGAGGCTCACCGGAGCGGTGGAGAAACAAGAGAAGGAGGGGAAAGGGAAAGGAAGAGGGGGGAAATTCAACGACAGAAAGGAAAAGGGGAGGGGAGCAAGGAAGGAGGGGGTTTGGGGGTGGGAGAGCAGCGCACAGCATAAAGTATCAAGGGAGATGCACAAGAGCCCTGAGAAAGTTGCCTCTGAATTCCTAATCCTCTCCTGCAGGCTCGCCGACCGGCCAGTGGCTCACAGGACCAGAGAAACTGAAATATGATAATCAGAACAGCTGCTCTGTGGGCCTCTGGACCAATGAGAGAGAAGGAGGGTTGACGTATCCGCGCTTTGCGTCAGACCAATGGAGATTGAGCTGAGTTGGAGCAGAGAAGTTTGAGTAAGAGATAAGGAAGAGAGGTGCCCGAGCCGCACTGAGTCGGACGAAGCAGCGCCTCTTCTACTCAAACTACACGGGCTTAAATTGGACTGATCAGCGAGAGCGCAGCACATCCCTGCAGCGTTTCTCACCCTTGCAACAACAGTGACCAATATTTCACACTTAGCAACAGCTCCAACCTCCTTTCTGGTCTTTTAGTCAACTGTACAACCACCATTTCACTGTGGACATTACACCCTCTTACAGATATGGGAGACATGGGAGATCCACCAAAAAGTAAGAGGAAATTTTACCTTGTTGGAATCGATGTGCTGTTATTGTGCCGGGTGGCTCTACTGAACTTGAGTTGTTAACTTGAAGGAAAGCTGCTTTTTATCTTTGTCTCCATGCCTGCATGCTTGCTATCGGTTCTTATCTTGGGGAGTCTGATCGTACCTACGGTTTGAATTACTCGTGTGCCTGCTTTCTCACCACCGCCTACTTCCAGGCGTTCTTGGGTGCTAAGCAGTGGTTTCCCTCTACGGGAATCCAGAGCTCTCTTAAGGAGGTTAGCCTCCAAAGGTCTGCCTGCACATACAATACCCAGAGATGTGAATTAGCATTAGACTTGCAAACGAGAACGGGTGACAACTGCATTGATGTCTGATCTTACTAACAATATAGAGTCCTGGGTTATATTTAAGAGCGTGCTTAATGGAAAGTGTAGACATTCCCTCCCGTTCACTTAACGCTTCCAGTCAAAACCTTTTCTTTGACTTGACTTATCCATAAGCTTTGCCAATGGTTATTGCAAAGGGGGAAAATAAATACAAAATGAGCGGTTTTGATTGCGTGCTAGGCTTACGAATGTAGACTATTCAGAACTGCATTTTACATATGTTCCGCCTCCTTTTTAAATGAGTCAAGGTTTTGATGGCACACTTCAATTACCATCCAAAAGTGCAATACGCTTAAAAAAAAAAGCTCAACGAGAACACCCTATAAGGGAACGACACTAAAAGTGTGTTTATCTCCGTAGGAGAGTAAACGGTTAGTCAATCATGTATTTATTTTCATTTCAGAAAAACGTCTGATTTCCCTATGTGTTGGTTGCGGCAATCAAATTCACGATCAGTATATTCTGAGGGTTTCTCCGGATTTGGAATGGCATGCGGCATGTTTGAAATGTGCGGAGTGTAATCAGTATTTGGACGAGACCTGTACATGCTTTGTTAGGGATGGTAAAACCTACTGTAAAAGAGATTATATCAGGTACGCCTTTGCATTGCTTTCTTATTTTGTTAAATTTCTCTCTCCCTTCTGAAAAGATTCTATTTTCCTCCGGTAGAGTTTGCCTCGTAGACGTTCAAAGTGAAAACTTACTCTCTAAAGATATCCCAGGAACTAAGCAATGTCATTCACTTAACTTTTTAGAAGTACACAGTGATTTTTTTTTAAGGAAAAAAAATTCTATGATATGGGGTTGGTACAGACTCCTCCTTGATTCCAAACATTTTATTTTTAAAATAGATACAGTCAACCTTCTTGGTCAGATAATTGGAAGTTTTGAAATACAGACAACTTAGTTGAATTTTACGAAGTTTATATTTCTTGAGTTACAATAGAAGCTCCCCCCCAAAAAAAATTCTGTCTAATGTCTTTGTAATAAGCTTTTAGAATAGAGAAGCTCGAATAAACCAAATTCCAACACAAACTTTAAAAGCCCAAAGAGAAGGTAATTGTTCGTTGTCTGTATGGCAAATATTTTTCCCCTGGAAAATTTAAGAAAGAACCAACATAGTCTCTGTCAAAAGAAAAAAAAAAAGCCTGACATTTAATCTTTTTAAATATTAACCCTTTGGTGACATCTGACTGTCTTCTCTTACTTATCTTATCTGTACTGATGAATTAGACAGAGCAGATCAAATTGCCCATCATCTGTCCGGGAACAATTGGTATATTTAGATAATGGAACTGCTTCCTTTCTCACATTAAAATCTGGTAACTGATAAAATGAATGAGTGCCCAGTACCAACACCACTAAAATCAACTTTCGCCTATGCTTTTAGTTTTTGCTGAACTGCCAACTTAAGCTATTGCTCACCTAGAGTGTATCCTTTGCTCTATCTGTGTAGCAGAGAACTTCCTGTAGCAGCCACAAAGAAAAGGAACATGTGGGGTTTTTCCCCTTTCTAGAGAGCTTTTGTAAACGGCATTAAAAACAGCATGTAAAAGATATTTTTCCGTAGTTTCTATTATTCTTTATATTTTGTCTACCAAAATATCCCAATTTTTTGACCCAAGAATTTCTTCAGTGCCTGTTAATGTCTATGAGTCTGAGATTCTTGCAGAAATGATAAATATTTCTTAAAGTTTCTCCATCATTGAAATATGCATTTTAAGAGGTATTTTAGGCTTCGAACAATAACAAGAAATGACCTTACAAATCTATAGGACCGATTTATCAAAAGCCAGTAAAACTCCACAGGGAAAATGGGGGGGGAAGGGGGAGCGGAGAAGATGGGTGGGAATTTCAATGCCAAAAAAGTTTGATACATTTTTGTAGTCAAAAGAGAGGGAAAATGATATTAACGCGGTATAAACAAAGATGTGTCTGATTATATTCAGAAAAAAAATCAACTTCACATGAAATGCAAAAAAAAAGTTGGCTAAGGGGCGGGGAAACAAACTTTTGAACCTTGGAACATTTGACAACTGAGCCATTTTTCTTGTTTACTTGATTGTCTTGTACGTGAACTCAGGAGTCTGGAGAGTGATCTTTCACTTAACACAAGCAGAAGTTTTCAAATACTGTACTTCAAGGTGTAGATCTGTCCCCCTCCCCCCTTCAGTTGTTCCCAGGCACACGTGTGCCTAAATCTGGACGCATACATTTGCAACACAAGCTTACCTATTACTCATCCCTCTTTCTTTATTAAAACTGTTTTTTTTAAGTTGATATGCCTTTTAAATAAACTGGCCAATGATAAAGGTTGAAGTAGATATCACAGTAGCTTTATGTTTTCCCGAGAGAATGTTTCCTCTTTTCTTTGCGTGCACTTCTCTCTTTGTGTGAATCCTCCCCCACTTTTTTTTTCTTCATTCCCTCTTCTGGTGTGACTCCCCCCTCCCCCGCCATTGCTTTTAGAGAGACAGAAGGTCATGTGAATATGCAACCAGGATTAAACCAACAAGGTGACTTGTTTGTTTGCCCGTTGGTGTTGAAATGTCAGGGAGGAAGTCTTTATTTGGTGCCTTTTCTTTTCGGTTTTTACGGTCGCCTCCTGGTTTTCGTGCAAGCTGAGATGTCTGGGTAAACGCTTCAGTGACTTAAAAACCAGCCCGAGCGGCAGAAGCAGAGAACTCAAAAGAATAGGATGGAGAAGCTACTTTCTGTTGGTGGTGTCCCCTAAAGGAAAAACCTCCAGAAAGCCCTTGAAGCTATGTGTTGTGCAGAAGAGAACATAGAATACCTTAGAGGTGTCCTTCAGTGCCTGTGTGTGTGTGTGTGTGTGCGCGTGCGTGCGTGCGTGCATGTGTGTATTTTTAAATAGATGCCTGACAGTCACTCTTCTCAACCTTTGTTTTTTACTTTGGGGGATACCCATAGCTGTAACCTTAGAGAAGTTCCGGTTTGACGAAATTGGGGGAGGGGAAGGAGGAAGCAGAGAAGGTTGGGCAAGCAGGACTGACCCATAACCTGGCACTTCTCTCTGTCCAGCCTCTTCCCGAGTAGCTCTGGGACTGGGAAATGAACAGAGTTTTCTAATACATCAAGAAATTTCCCACGGTGTTCTGAGATCAGTGTGTGTGGAGAGTATAGGTAGGTATAGTAAAAAGTGAGAAGAAAGAGAAGAGAAAGACACGGGGAGAGAAATACACGTACACATACAATATACGTGTGTGTATGTATACATGTATATATTATATGAGAGAAAGATTTTGCCTTGTGATAAAACTGAATCCTTTATCTTTCTTTTCCATTTTTGGCCTCCGTATGCTAATGCTGATAGTAGTATTGTAGAAAGAATAGTGGTGAAATTGGTGAGCTAGGGAAATGAATGAAGTGAACTCTTTTTACCCCACCTTGTTCTCTCCCACCCGGCGACCCGCTCAGGTTATACGGAATAAAGTGCGCCAAGTGCAGCATCGGTTTCAGCAAGAACGATTTTGTGATGCGTGCCCGCTCCAAGGTGTACCACATCGAGTGTTTCCGCTGCGTGGCCTGCAGCCGTCAGCTCATCCCCGGGGACGAGTTCGCGCTGCGGGAGGACGGCCTTTTCTGCCGGGCGGACCACGATGTAGTAGAGAGAGCCAGTCTGGGAGCCGGCGACCCTCTGAGCCCGCTTCATCCTGCGCGGCCACTGCAAATGGCAGGTACTTCTCAGTCCTCGGGGGATGGCGTGAGTAAGGCGGAGGCTACAGAACTAGAGCCCTAACCACCTCGTTGGATAAACCGAGGCTTCTGCAGTAAGAGGAGCCGCTGCAGCAACCGCAGCACAGACCAGCAGTTAAATGGAGAGGGGCACTTTGTTGTGCTCGCTCTCACTTTCTTTGAAATAAGCTCGATCTATAGTTATATACATATACATATACAATACACGTATACATACACAATACACACACACATATATACATACACACACATATAAATGTGTCTATATATCACAACGCATACCCACCTCTGTATGAGCGCATGTGTGTAAAGTCTGTGCATATACCTCTAATCCAAGGCATATACCTCATACAGTACTTCCAGATTATTTTTATCCTCCAATGCATGTTTTTTTTTTCTTTTCTTCTGCAAACACTCCTTGCTGCCCCACCAGGTAATTTCCCAGTGTCTGACTAATTAGAGGGGTGGAGACCCCTTAGCCTTGTTGCTTCCTCCTTTTCCAAGTAAGAGACTAGGGAGAAAGCTAAGCTGGTGGATATTGAGTCTTGTGAGCCCCATGTCGGAAGGAAGTTTGTATTTTCAACATTTCGACAAAAAGGGTGACCGAAAAGATAGAGACTAAATAATTGCAGGTCGGCACTCAGAGCTGTAATTTAAAACTGTCAACAAGCTAATCTGCAGTAATTGCTTTTTAAAGCAGGTCTGACTCTTTGAAACATTTTTATGTGATTTGACAAGAATTTCATCTTCAAGATGGCATAGTTCACTTTACTCTGGCCCTAACTTGGGAGTTGGCTGAGTCTGAGTGGGGGATGGGAACTGTATCCTTGCTTTGTATGAAGAATTTTGTAGCTTGCAGAATGTAGGGCGATTTTCCTAGGAAAGGGGGTGGTGGTGGTTAGAACAAAGAAAGGTTGGCAGGAACTGAGGCCATGGGCAATGAGGCAAAGGAATGCTTTCCAAAGCCAACCTTCTTGTCTTGAATAGATTTGCCCACTATGCACAGTTTTTGAGTGTCAGTCTACCTATAACACGGGTCGTGACAAAACCACAGTCTTTCGCTCTGTGCCTTCGGGCAGCATTCAGAGATTTTGTGCAAGTCGTAGCCAGGGATTTGGAAGGAGCTTATACAGGAGCAGAGACAAGGGTGGCAACATGTGCTGTGTGCAGCAAATACTTTCCTTGCCGAAAACAGTGGAAGAGAACAAAATATTATCATGCCGTGGGGCACATGGCTTCACAACAGCCATTTATCTTGAGTTCAGACTACAATGAATAGATAGTTTGAGTTCCCTTTTCCTTTGGGTGAAAGAATTCTGAAATATTTGAACAGACTTAACATTGAATAAAAAAAAAGGATCCAGGACTAGAGGGATGGAGACACACACACACACACACACACACACACACACACACACACCATTTTCTTTTTTTGATCAGCCAAACATGAGTCTCACCAACTTCCTAGAGTCAATTTTTGACATTTTGTCAAAATTCTCTCATCTATTTCCCAGGAAAATTCTCTTTGGAGTGTATTTACCATACATTTCTTTGAGGACTTCCCACCTTCCAATCTTTGCCTTCCTTTGGCTTTCTCTTCAAGGGTAGCCAGCTCATACCCCCATTCATTTGGACAGTCATCCTTGGCATATTGAAGCAGGGGTCCCATATTTTGTTTAGAATGAATTTCAATTAAAACCCAGGGCCAGTGGGCTAAATAATACTGAAACATGGATACTTGGATTAGAGGTTTCAAGGGGAAGTGGCAAATGCCTTTAAAAAAAATTCCTTTGTTTTGTTGATGCTATGCTTTGACCCAGATTGGGGGCAGGGGTTGAAATTTACTACCCTAGATTACTCAACATTGACCTCAGTTTAGGAGAGAGACAGATTTTATTTTCTCTTCCCCTTCCCCCAACAGCTTCCACCTTCATCTCACCCCCGCCCCATCCATTAACTATCTGATCACAAAAGAAATTAGAATTGTCATAGAAATCCCTGTATTAAAAAAGAAGTTATTAGCAAATCTTGATTAAGTTGATCCCAGTCTTCTGCTTGCCTTTCTCTCTCCCCAGTTCCAGTTATCCCAGCCCAGGTTGGAGGAATCACTCACTTTACCTATAAGAATTATCTTCTTTTACAGCAGAACCCATCTCTGCCAGGCAGCCAGCTTTGCGACCTCATGTCCACAAGCAACCGGAGAAGACCACCCGAGTCCGGACTGTCCTTAATGAAAAACAGCTCCACACCTTGAGGACCTGCTATGCTGCCAATCCCAGACCTGACGCTCTCATGAAGGAGCAACTAGTGGAAATGACTGGCCTCAGCCCCAGGGTGATCAGGGTCTGGTTTCAAAACAAGAGGTGTAAGGACAAAAAGCGGAGTATCATGATGAAACAGCTCCAGCAGCAGCAACCTAATGACAAAACTGTAAGTGGCCCCATCCTCATTACTTCTCCCACCACCACCATCACTTTTCTTCACAGAAATAAAAGAAGGGGAAAAGATGAGGGGCATAGGAAGAGAGAGGAAAGAGTAAAGGAGATCTGTATCATACATAGGGAGAGTGGAGAAACTGACTGAAATGCAAAGCTACCCCAGGCCATCCCTAGCCAACTTCATTCAGAGCTTTGTTTCCAGCTAGGAAGGGGTGGGATTTTGTGCAAAGCAGAGATATCAAGATGGTTGCTTGTAGATGAATTGCAGCCTTCAGTTATCCCATGTGCTCCTCAGCAGTATTATGTGACTTATGGAGACCTCTCTCTGATGGAGGTTTAGGATTCTCTGGTTTCTCAAGAGGTCTGGCATACACTAGGCAGAACCAACTGAGTTGCCCCGGGACAAGTGAATCTCTGTTTCTTCCTCATACTTTGTGGATTGCAGAAAAGAAAAGAGGTGATCAGTTCTCAGGAGGGAGGGATCAGGGACTCCCCACCTTTTAGGACACTTAGCTCATCTTTATTCTGGATCACATGTATGGAGGTGGGTGGGGGAAGAAGAGGATGAATTTGCTGTAGTGTTCTACAGTTCCATAACATGTCAGGCTGCCACACACCCACGCCATAGGCAGGAGAAACACATACTGTGTATGTGTGTAGCAGACATCCCAGAACAGATGAGATGATCTCATTTAGAGAAGGGGGATTTATTGTTTGTTTTTGTTTATGTTTTTAATGATATCAAACCCAGGGCTTTGGAAGCAGCACTGGTCCCAGGCCCTAGCTTTAAGAGCAGGTCTGGGGATGGGGAGGATGAACGTTATGGAATTTGGGGTTACTCCTTTGGTTCTATTCGTAAATCCAATAAACTTTGCAACTGTCATTAAACTTGGCTTGGCATGCCCCTGTGGCACCTCTGGGCTTCATTTGTTCACAATAGAAGTCAACCTCAGATAAGATTTTGCAGGAAAGCTTCACGTCAGTCAGGCTTAGGGAAGGGAGGTCATAGGAACCAGCTGAAGCCCCTAGGAAAACCATAACTTGGGGAGTCAAAAGAGAGCTGTTTCCCTCTTTTATTTTCCTCCATCTGCTTAATGGGAGTGTGCATTGTGGGGCAAGGGTTTAGTTAGACTCTTAGTTACCTGGTGGGAGAGAGAAAGAAAAGAAACTCTTGGAGTCTTTTAATTTAAGGTCAAACCAGACCTGAAATTACTTTCAGAATACTTCCAGTGCAGGAAATTAGGATAAACTGAAATACAGCTACTATCCATGCTCATGGCAGATTAGCTGAGTCAATAAAGGCAACTCTAGAGATAAGATAGTCCACAGGCCTGTTTGCTTAGCAGTCCTGGACTGTGAAGGTAGGCCAGTTCATTAACATGTGGGATTGGGTGGGGGGGGACTTGTTTCTAGAATATCCAGGGGATGACAGGAACTCCGATGGTGGCGGCTAGCCCAGAGAGACACGATGGCGGTTTACAGGCTAACCCTGTGGAGGTGCAAAGTTACCAGCCTCCTTGGAAAGTACTGAGTGACTTCGCCTTGCAAAGTGACATCGATCAGCCTGCCTTTCAGCAACTGGTAAGTGTCAGCTCCCTGCCTGAGTAGGCTGAATTCCTGAGACAGAAATGAGAGAGAGAGAAAGAGAGAGAGAGAGAGAGAGAGAGAGAGAGAGAGAGAGAGAGAGAGAGAGAGAGAGAGAGAGAGAGAGGAGGGACGGGAAAGGAAGGAAGGAAGGAAGGAAGGAAGGAAGAAAGGAAGGAAGGAAGGAAGGAAGGAAGGAAGGAAGGAAGGAAGGAAGGAAGGAAGGAAGGAAGGAAGGAAGGAAGGAAAATTGCTTGCTTTGTCTTAGGGTTGGGGGAGGAGAGAAAGGAGTGATGGGAAAGAGGAAAAAGGAGAGGAAAAACTGACTGTTACAGATCTTTTATATGGCATTGCATAACTGGAAGATACAGATTGACTGCTCTTTCTCTTACTCAGGTCTAGTTTAGGGACAAACTCAATTTGATGGTTTATGATCATTATATCACTTAATCTGCCTTTTATAAAGTTATTTCTCCCACTCCTGCTTCTAGATTGTAATATATCTGAATGCTAAAATAAGTGAGTTTTTAAAAATATATAATCAATGCAAAAATACTATAAACCAGTTGCAGGTATCTTAACTTTATGGGTGAAATACTTACAGAAACATTGTTCAATTTTGCCTACTTTATGTTATGAATTTGAGCAAGAAGGAATGTATACAAATGAAATGTGCATTTATGAACTACATGTGAGAAGTAAATAAGCAGAAGAGAAGTATTGGTAATTCATTCATGCCAGCAGTCCTTACTCAGCTTGAAGGAGTCTTCTTAGATGAAAGGAAAAGAAGAATATAGTGCAAACTTTTCTTAATTGAATTTCTGCTGATTGGCAGTTCAGCTGCCCTAGTCAGAGTTCAGCCTTAATTCTTTAGGATATAAGAAAATGAATATTTTAACATGGGGTCTTAGAGTTGAAACAAAGGACTTTAGCCCAACAAGGACACTGCAGAAACAGATTGGGAAAATAATGTAATCTCCTTAACTGTGGAAAGGCAACATGGTGAGGTGGGAAAATAACTTCTTTTACAGGCAATAGATCTGTATTGATTCTGGACTATAAAACTTAGTGGGCAAGTTACTTAACTTTTTGAGTCTCATTTCCTTCATCTGTAAAGTGGGGATAATACTTCAAAGCACTGTTGTAAAGATAGTGCTTTGTAAACTTTGCTGTGCTACATAAACCTGTTATCACGTATAGCTATATCTGATAAATATACAATATATTTTCTTTAATGAGGAAAAATACATTCAAAATCATTCTGTACAAAATTCAACACTTTCAAAAAACTTTCCCTTTCACTTCAAAAGGAGATTCATTCATTCCAACAGGGTGCCCTTTGGAAATAGCATTTGCTCTAAGGCAGTTGCCTCTCTAGCTCTGGATGTAAATTTCACATTGTAGAGGTAGGCCATTGACCAGTAGCCAATGGTATAAATAGGCTACCTACAACCTGACAGGTTTTTTTTTCACCCCTTAGGCTGGGCCAGTCCTGTAATCAGACATGTCTGCAGAAACAACTTTGTGATTTTACAGAGGTTTTAATGGGTTGAAAAATTGTTAAAGTCCCTGGAATTAGGATTGAGAGAGGTAGCCATTTTAAGCCAGGTCAGATGAGTCATCCAGCAAAACATAGATCCAGGGAGATCAATGTTTCCATCCATATTTTCATGTTAGGTAAGAGATGGGGTCAGTATGAGGTGGGAGAGGGGAGGAGATTTGGTCCAGAAATGTTTTAAAGCCCATTATTTAAAGAGCATTTGAATTGCTCTGCAATTCAATGAACTTAACATTGTAGCAGGCTCTTACATGGAAAAGTTCAATGGAAAACAAACATAAATAAATAAATAAGTGAATGAATGAATGAAGCAGAGTAGAGTGTTAGCTCCAGGTGCTATTGGATCAAAAGCAAATCCAGTGAGATCTCTTTAGGATTTTGTCTCAGCCCTTTGGGTATCTGCTGACTATTCCTTCACCAGACCTGAATTCCTATTGTGTATTTCTCAACTCAAGGGAGAGGCTTTGATGCATAGAGAAAAAGACATTAGCTGCTCCCAGGGCAACATGTAGCCAGCAGGGTAATTTTATTGTGTACATGCATGGAGACACTGCCATACAGTTTCGCTACAGAAAACACATTTACTCATTAATAATTTAATGCAACATAATGTTGGGAATTCAGTTAGCGTTAGAACAGAGAGCCCTCAAAGGAAAGAGTGGTGCTAGCAATAGGAACACTGTACTATGTGTCAAGAGAACTGATTTTCAATCCCACTTCTACTTGAAGTGTGACTTTGGACCAATCCCACTTCTGGGCTTCATTTTCTTCACCTGTAACTTGGGAATGGTAATGCCTAGAAATATCTTACAAGATCTTGGAGGGGAGAAGGCTTCTGTAAGTGTGAACTACTGATAATGATTTGGAAAAAGCCCTAGGGGGAAAAAGTTTTCAGTTTATTCTCACTTAATAATAATGTTTCAATACTGAGACTTTTCTTCATATGCATTTTTAAATAAATGTACATAATATATGTTTAGTTGTGTGCATGTGTGTACATTTGTATATATGTATGTATATACACACATATCCCTCAATGAAGACCAGATACGAATAAACCCAAATTCATCACTAAATTTTCCCTCTGAAGATGTAGCTCTCAACATAACAAAACATGTGTATGCATGTGTATGCATGTGTATGTATGTATATGCTTATTTGATGTGTGTTTATCACATCTGATTTAACCTTATTTAGTAGGCACATATTCCTATGAATATACACATATTTAGTCAGAAGTACATATGTGAATATCTTTCTTCTTTCCATGGACATAAGAATAGCCTCTTTTGTTCTTCCCTTTCTTTGTAGGTCAATTTTTCCGAAGGTGGGCCAGGTTCAAATTCCACTGGAAGTGAAGTAGCATCAATGTCCTCTCAGCTCCCAGATACACCTAACAGCATGGTAGCCAGTCCTATTGAGGCATGAGGAACATTCATTCAGGTGTATTATTTTCCCTGTTGGAGAAAGTGGGAAGTTATAATGTTGGACTCCAAAACAAAAGTATTTAACAACCAAACTAATGAAAACTGAATCTAAGAATGGATGCTCCATGAAATGCACGGTCTGTTTTAATGACAAAGTGATATGGTAGCAACACTGTGAAGACAATCATGGGATTTTACTAGAATTAAAACAAAAAAAAACCAATTAAAAAAAACGACAGCAAAACTTATCCAACGATCATAGGAGTACTGAAAAAAAAAGACATTTTTAAAATGTAGAGGATTTATATTCACGGATCTCAAAAAAAAAGCCTTTTCATTTCACTGTACATCTAGAATAAACAGAAATAGAGATTTTTCTAGTTCATCCTAACCCGAATGGTGCTGTTTCTATATTGGTCATTCATTGCCTTGCCAAACAGGAGCTCCAGGAGGTTTCAAAAGATCTCGAAGAGAAACTGGCCTCTTTGGCGGAAATATTCATTGCAGGAAGGTGGAGCTGCATTGGTTTGCAGTGTTTTTAGTTGACTTTAACAAGGAATTGTTTGAAAACCTGGGTCTCTTAGCATGTCCTGTAGCTGGTTTCTTTTACATTTTTATTCTCTCTCTTTCTCTCTCTCTCTTTTTTTGAGATCCATCCTCTAACAAGAAGTCTGAAGCGACTTTAAAGGTTTTTGAATTCAGATTTAAAAACCAATTTATAAAGCATTGCAACAAGGTTACCTCTATTTTGCCACAAGCGTCTCGGGACTGTGTTTGACTTGTGTCTGTCCAAGAACTTTTCCCCCAAAGATGTGTATAGTTATTGGTTAAAACGACTGTTTTCTCTCTATGGAAATAAAGAGGAAAAAAGGAAACTTTTTTTGTTTGCTCTTGCATTGAAAAAATTATAAAGTAATTTATTATTTATTGTCGGAAGACTTGCCACTTTTCTTGTCATTTGACTATTTTTTTTTGTTTGCTGAAGTAAAAAAAAAGGAGAAAAAGGTTGTACCGTGGTCTTTGAATTATATGTCTAATTCTATGTGTTCTGTCTTTTTCTTAAATATTATGTGAAATAAAAGCGCCATATGTAGAATTATATCTTCAGGACTATTTCACTAATAAACGTTTGGCATAGATAAAGAAATCAGTGCTCCGATTCAGGGTCCCTTTTTATATGTTTACACGTTAGCAGCTAAGCACCCGGAAATAAAAGATTGCATGCGATGCAGGTCCTGACAAAGTACAGTAGGTGTGATATTTTATTGCAAGTAGTTAATGTGCAGCTTGTAAATTTCGGTTTCAATAGTTGGATCAAAGCTAGTTGGAAATCGTTAGCACTCAGCTGTGATAATTTTACAGGTTTTCGAAAAATGAGATGCTGCTCTCTGCCCTGTCCCCTACCTCCCCCTTCCATTTTTCCTTAGTATCTCTTCCCCTCTCTCCTTTCCTCTTTTCCCTTCCCCCAAACCAGGTGGGAGAGGGCCCAGTTCAGAAAGGGCTTTGAATTATTATTTTAAATAAGTGCTGTATACCAAACTCTTCTGCTTCAGTCTGTTGAAGTGACCCGTATTTCAAGTGTAAGCTCTTGCTAAGAGATGCTTTTTGCTTGGCAAGTCAGGTATGACCATTATTTATCAGTGGCTCCTGTCAGTCGATTGAGAAATGTTGCATCCTTGGTTTAGAGGAAACAGAGCAAGGAAGGATCTTTTCTGAAACCAAGGAGCAGTGCGTTATTTTCTTGCCTCTTGTTTTTCCTTTCTGCCTTGATTCCTCTCCCTCCCTCCCAAAACAATCGTCGAAGGAGTGATAACTTGGCGGGGGTGGGGGAGGCGAGGGGGAGAGGCGGTAAAAAGTCTCCCTCTTGGGGAACAGTCGCTTGCACCCCAGGGTATCCAAATTCGAAATTTATCCGCTCCCATCGGTGGCAGTGGGGCAATTGGCTTGTGATCTTTTTGACACAGTTTTCCTTCTATCTCCCTCCCCCCTCCCCCAACTGGATTTTTAGCTAAATCTGAAACTGTTGTCTATGAGCTAGAGACCAAGAGTTGTGCAAAGGGAACCCTCTTCCTATCCCTTTCCACCTCTCTCCTCTCCCTCCCCCCTCCCCACCCCGCCAAGTTACTTTTTCTGTTTTATCTGGCTAGGTAGAACTCATCTG
>CM053594.1:307152702-307180782 GCA_028646575.1 Pseudocheirus occidentalis
GTTCGTAACTCTGGGAGTGGGTGGGGGTGGGGGCTAAAGACGCTTCCCTTCGGTCTAGGTTGTGTTAGCCCTCTAACTCTCCAAAGTAGCTCCCACAGCCTCTAAACCTGCTTCTAGGGGAGAAGCGAGCTTCAATTAGCCTTTTGTTTGGTTTGGTTCTACATAACGGGTTAATTACAGGCTCTAACGCGAGGCACAAAGAAAACAAACTTTGCATTGAAAATGGTACAGTGCCTTAGATAGGCCGGTTGATTACCTTGATTGTTGTGTCTAATTCTTGACAGAGGGGTAATAATATGGCCGCTGGTAATAATGGCTTGTAGAATTCTATCGAGGGGGGAGAAACAAAACAAAACAAAAAACCAGGACTTATGTCTTATCTCACACGGATCATCTCCAGGAAGGTCCTTTTCTCTCTTTCTCCCATCCCCCGCCCTCCTCACCTTTTCTTTCCGTCACCTTTCCTCTCCTCCCCCAACAGATCTTAGTCTTTTTGCCTGGTTTCCACGGAACTGGTTCTAGTGGCCTCTTTTTACGCCTTTTTGTCTCCATCCTCTAGCCTCATTCAAGGATTGAATATGCAGATACATTTTGCAGAAACTCATCGTGGATATTAGCTGCATGTCTGAAAAATCTCCAATCATTGAAGTCAGTGTGGGGAACGTAACCAGAAAAAGCTAGGTAGAGATTCTCTTCCTTTCCCAGCCCTTGGATGCTGCGATTTGGGGTCTTTGGTGGAATGTTGGCGACAACGGGCTCGTACAAGCAGGGCCAGAGAACAATTTAAGTGATTTGGGCAGATTCAGAGGATCTACTCAGATCTTGGTGATGCTTCTGGCTCTTCTATGTACTTTTTAAAATAGAGAAAAGGTGTTTGGTATACAAGATGTTTCTATTCTTGTTATCTTTCGTTTCCCCTCCCCCTACCTTTAAAGGGGACTGGGGTAAAGATAGGGGAATTTAGTTCTTTTGCTGGCTTACAGGTATTGTAGGATGACTGAGAAGTATAGTTCTATAGTATTATAGTATTGCTCTATTTATTATAAAAAGAGTGACCTTGTTTTTCAACCTGTTTTCTGAAATCTGTAACCCAATTGAATTTCTGGATTTTTGATCATTTGCTTTCTGTAGCGGTTCCTGCGAAGTATCCAGGGGGCACTTTCTGCTTTTCTAACCTATGTAGATAGAGAGCCTGGAGTCCTCTTCTAATAAAACTCCTCCTGTTTACTATTATCCTTTATCCTCCCTCCACTAGTTGGTCTGGATTCTTCCTTCTGGACATTATGACTCATTTCCTCCAGCTTCTGTTGCTAACATTTAATGCGATTAGAGACAGTAGAATGCCCACTATAAGACATAGACTCAGGTAATAAATATCCATATCGAAACTCGCGCAGATATGAGATTCTATTGTCTCAGAATAAAGGCAAACTCTTTTAGTCAACCGTACCTCTTTTTACCTCTTTGCAAACAAATGACAAGTTTTGTCCTACCTTTGGGAATGTTGATTCTTTGCATTAGAAAGACTAAGTCGTTAAATTAGTGTTGGGTTTTCTTCCCATTGAAAATTCACTCCAGGTCCAATGGAAATCCCCAAGGTGGTGAATTATGTGTGAACCCACGTGGGAGTTCCCGTCCTTAAGATACCTGGATAAAAAAGTGTGGTGGTATTGTCATTGCGAAGGCTTGTGCTCTACTGTTTATTATTATTACTATTATTATTATTATTATTATTATCATCAATCATAATAAGAATGCAATAACTGAATTATTCACACGTCATCTTGTCAGCCCACTTTTATGACTTTTCTGTTTGTTATTTCGATGGTAAACGGGAAGCTATGTTTCCGAGCATCTATGAATCCTGTTTCTACTATAAAGTTTTCTCTTTCTTTTTTTTAAATAAGGTATACAATTTAGTAGAAGTATGAACGTTGTGATTCTCTCTTGGTATTCAACTTTTTCCTTCTTTCTTTCTTTTTTTCCCCTGTATTGACCAGTTAACCAAGATCCAGATACCCACCAAGGTGAAGTGTGGATGAAACAGTTGATTTCAATCAGAAATGATTCTCCCTCCTTACACAAGCCAAATACCCAAGTCGTAAGTATTTAAGTTTCAAATACGTAAATTTTAAGTCTGTCACCTATAAGGAAAGTAGAAGAGATTTATAGTCCGTATCTATGCATGGGTTCCATTCATTAATAGTTATTGGCTTCCTCTCTTCTAATCAACAATTACAGACTACATCACAAAGCAGTAAGAAAGTTGGGACCTGGAGTGCAAAAGGGGGAGGAATTCCCCTCCCCCCTGTCCCCCAGTCGCTTCTACTTTTAAATACATTAGTCTTCCCCGTAATACAAATTCTAGGAATAGCGCTTGAATTATTTCTTTTGTTAATAATGTTAACGATAAAAATAGCTATAATAAAGATAACAACAGTAAGAAAAGGATGCGACGGAGGGTTTCTTTTTTTAATGTAAGATGCAAGTAGTTAATATAGGGCGCTGGCAGCAAAGTCTATTTACTGATCTTTTCTGATTGTTGTTTTCTCGATAAGAGAGCGAGCCACTGAATGGCTGTTTGAGTCCAGGCGCCACAAACATAAACTTAACAGCCAACAATGTCCCCGTTTGTGATGGAGGATCTCTCCACACCTCCCAGAGACTTCTGAAGTGTAGACAGAGGAGCTGGTTCTCGGGGAGAGGAGGGGGTGGGGCGGGGCGGAAGACTAGACTCAATGTTTGCTCTGGCCATTCTGTGCTATACCATCCTTTGGTTTTTATAGGGTCCTCTGTGCAAACCCCCCGCTCTCTCCCGCCCCCCCCCCCCGCCCTTTCCAATTCACTTGGAGAAGTCAGTTTCGTAAGGTTCAGAGAAACCAGCTTCTTTGAATTAGCATCGGGGATCTTAATGTATCATTTTAGCTGGCAAATCCTTTGTGACCTACTAAAGAGGACGTAAATTCGAAGGAGTAGGGTCTGGTTTTTGAAATGAGGGATTCGGTCGATTGGATTTTTGTTGCTGTTGCATATTCTCTCCAGTTGCAAGAAATGTCTATCTCCCTCCTCCCCACCCCTCTCAGATTCAGTTTAGGTTGCCTTGTGTGCCCAAACTGGGACTGTTTTGCTACTTCTTAGGCAAAACGGTCTGCAGTGGATGAGATATTCCCTCCTCCAACTTCTTCTCCCCCCCCACCCCCCCACCCCCGCCCCCGTTCGGCTTCTCTCGGATTTACCGAGACAAAGTAAAGCGGGTAGAATGATCTTCTCTCCCCCTGGGGGCGGGCAGGGGCGGGGGGGGGGGAGCAGCTAAGAGAGGCAGATGGAAAGGACGGTGGCCAAACCAGCTCCTCTGCTGGCTCCCGGGGCTTAGACAGTCCTTGAGTCTTTGGAGAAGCAATAATCACGGCCCTGGAAAGAGGAAAATAGGGTGTTACTATGTCCTGTACTTTCGGGAACTGATCAGGTTGGTAGATCTTGAAGACTAATCCAAACAACTCGTTTGACTTGTGAGGTCCGAAGTCTAGACAGAGCTGGTGGCTAGGCGACTCCTTATCTTGCTTTGGGATCAGTGGAAAGAGGCTTTCTTAATGCCCACAGCAGCTCCAGGATCTGCCAGGCCAGCAGCTACTCCACCTCGCAGACAGAACAACAAATACACCACCTGGAGGCTTCCCTAGCTCACTTTATTGTTTTAATGGTGAATGTTTCAAAACATTCATTTGTCTTTTTTAGCTAAGCATACCGGACGGCAGATCGCTGCTCTCCCCCGCCCTTCCAGATCCCAGAAATTGGGTGTCAGAGAGACCCTCTCGGGGATTTTCATGGTCATTTCAAACAGGGCAGAGTCCCTAGTTTCAACTGAGAGGGAACCGCACCCCCATTCTCCGCGTTCCCCGACCCATGTTCTTGGAGTTTGAGGAGAGAGACTAATTGCTTCACTTTTCTTTATTAGGTACCCATGAAAGCATGCAGTTTTTTTTGGGGGGGGCTAGTGGTGGTGGAGGGGGTGGAAACGGAGGAGAAAGGACAGAGGAAGCTCAGCATTGGAAGGGTGTGTGACGCATCTTCTTTTGTTATCTGAAAATTGCGTTTCTTTACTAACCCACTTCAGGCTCGAGGGGATTGTAGGTTCCTCCCAGTCCCCGAAGCAGGAATAATCAATGAAAGTATTTAGTTGAGTAACAGCAACGTTTTCGGCTGTAGGAAGGGAAAAGTGCCATTGGGTTGCTGTGGCAGACCTCAGGTTGCACAGAGGACACCCTTCCTCATATATACTTTTTCATCCTTCCCGGTTCTTTGTGCCGAGTACTCAGTAGAGACAATACCTAACTATGTAATCTTCAGCTCCTCTACTGAAATCCCGCCTCCTTCTGCAGCTCCCCGCCCCATCCCAACAAGAAAACAAAACAAAACAAAACACTTTGCTGCTGAGAACAAAATTTGTAGTGTGCAAATTTGGAATGGCTGGTATTTGGGGCACCTATTCTTAAGAGTCATTCTACCCTTACCCTTCCAAAGGGGGGGGGGGATGTTACTCTAAGTTTCTATTTGTCATCTAGTTTGGTGATATTCCATATAAATATGTATATATTTTATTATTTATATAATTATGTTGACTGATAACTTTGAAAATAATTATAATTTATTCTCTGTAATGCTTTAGAATATGCGAAATATTTTGCATGCATTATCCTATTTGTACTTACAACAAACTTATGAAGTATAGGTAGAGTATTATTATTATTTCCACTTTTACAGATGAAAATTAATCCTCCAAATGTAGGAGATCTCTTTGGCTTTCAATGTAAAGTGGCATTTGTGCTCTTGAATATGACATCACCTATACTCCAAATTCTATACCTCTAGTCTCCCCTCTTTCTCTGACCTTACCCCTGTTTCAGAATTAAAAAAAAAAAAAGACAAGAAAGATTTTTATGTGGAGTTCTTTTCCCAGAAAGGAATCCTTCACTGTAATTTGGGTACTGATTTTCCTTTCCTTTTTCTCATGGGTAAGAGTGGCTGTTTATTTTGACCTGTCACAAATACAATGTGTTGTTTGAAACGTGTTAAACTTAGCAGGTATATTGAGATAATACTAGACAGGCCGCTGAACATGATAAAGTAAAATACGGTGGGAATCAACTTTAAAAGGCCAAGAAGTCTTTTTCTCCCCCCCCAGTACAATTTAATATTTCTATGAAAGGATAACTTTTTCCCAAAGTTTTGCAATTCAAAACAAGAGTTGGCTCAGTGTTCAGTACAAATAGTTCACAGTAATTCACAATATATTATTGCACATAGTTTCCACTGTACACTTTATTTTATGTAAGTTGATCCTTTTACATTTTTTAATCTGTATTGCTTTTCATTTTCAATGATTGAACAGTTGGTTCTCCCTTGCAAATAATTATTTGTCTCAAAATTCTGTGATTATTTAGTATGGTGAGAAACTTTTAAAAGTAGAATTATTTTATATTTCCACTTTTTAGTGAGAGGATTTACACTTAATTTTGAATGAAAAAGAGAACCAGGAGAAATATCTTTGCTTCTTAAAAGAGCCATTAAGTTTATAATGGAAGACTGTATTTCTTGGGTAACAACAACCACAACAATACTGTAGTCTGAGTAGTAAATATTTTCATGAATTCAAGTTCTCAGTAGATATAATTAATCGCTATATGGAGTACTGTTTGTATATTAATAGATTTTATGCAAATACTTCAATATAAGATGCAACATGAAATTATTCCTTAGAAAGAAGTACCACAAATAAAACAAAGAAAAACAGGAAAATAGCTTTGAAAAGATCTAGCTTTTAGAAACTTTTTAATTTTAAAATTGGATAAATTAAAAATGATGCTTTATTCATTTAAATACTAGCAATTAGAAACTAATTTATAAAAAAATGAAAAAATGAAAACTGGAGAGTATAATGTTCTGCTATTTCCCACTGTTTTGAAAATATTGTTTAAGACCCGATGTCAATAAAACACTGTTCTCAGTGACTGTTCAAATTTTGTGGTGAAAAACATTTAGAATCTTAGTTCATCCAGGCACCAATGGCATGCCTCAAATTTTGATTTAGTATTGACAGCTTTTAAAGTTAGGGAGATATGTCATTATTTTTTAGTTGTTCCAGAATTTTCATTTTGGTCACTAAGAGTTGCAGACAAGTATTAAGGACACTCTATGGCCAATAAAACTTAGCCTCCATTTCTATTGTCTCATCAATAGGGACATATCTCTCCCATTAGTGTTCATGGGACCTACTCTTACAGAAGGAGTTTCAAACAATTCACCCAGCTTTGACTATCCACTGAATGCACCACAACCTATCATGCTCACAGGACAAATTTCCTCATCATCTAGTTCCATACAAAGCATCAGTCTTACAGTTGAACTCACCACAATTTGGAAAAAAAAATACATAGTAGTACACTGGAACTGATGCTGAAAAATAATGAATTACAAAAAAGAAAAAACAAACAAACCAGCATTACAATTAATTTTATATTTCTCTGAATTGGCAAAGGTGAAGGGGAGAGAGGGTTATGTTAACTGCTACTAAAGAACCGTAGAAATAGATATAGTTTCTCTGATGGATGTTGTCTAGGGAAATGCAGTTATGACTTTCATACCAGTTCTATATCTACTCTTCCTATGGGGAAGTGCTTCCTCCTGACCAACTGTTATGTTGGGTTTTTATTATTGTTATCATTATTGTTTTAAACAGTGCTTTTTAAGCACAGATGGATTTTAAGGAGCTAGCCACACTTCCCCTTATTTCCCTTGTGATCAAATATATGCATTTGTGAGCAGGTTGGCTGGGATTCAGCATGTAGCCCTTGGCTTTGGGATAGAGTTTTTTCTTTGCTAAGCTAAGTGGCTGGTCTTGGAATGAAATCTGCAACTTTGGCCTCAGACTTACAGAGATGAGAGGTCATTCCCTTGTATGATTTATGTATTTATCAGAGTTGGGATTTAGAAAGCAACACAAACTAGTTATGCTCTGAGTGTTCAGGTCTTTACTAAAGATGGCTCCATGATCATCAGCAGAAGAGTGATATGTCAACCTCTTCAAGAGCAGAAGGTGCAGAATCATTATTTTAGCAGTGACATAACACTTTTTCTATTTGGGAAGCACTTTACAGTCATTAGTTATGCATGAAGGCTGGCAGAGCCATCATGTAAATGAACTCTGTACCTGTTTGTCAGCCCAGCTCCCAGTTCTCTTGCCTTTATCTTGGCTTCATTAAAACAAACAAACCCAAAGAAATTAAAGGCATCAAGAGGAGTATTTTCCTTTGGTGACTCCAGTGGGGAAAAAGCTTGACCTTAAGTGCTATAGTAGAGTGGACATTGGCTCTGGTTTCAGAGGACCTGAGTGCAAATCCCACCTCCCATTTTTGATAGGTAACACAGTGGTGAGAATACTGCTGGATCTGGAGAAAGGAAGACATGAGTTCAAATCTAGCCCAAGATACTTGACAACTGTGTGACACTGGGCAAGTCCAATACTTTCTATTCATCTCAATTTACTTATCTGTAAAGTGGATATAGTAATATCTCTTCTAGGATTAGTATGAGAACAAAATGAGATAATATTTTCAAAGAAATTTTCAAATCTTAAAATCTCTGTAAATGCTAGTTGCTGCTATTACTACTACTACTACTACTACTACTACTACTACTACTAATAATAATAATAATAATAATAATAATATTGCCTCTTGTGACTGGGGAAAAGTCTCTTACAAGTAGCTGGGTCTCAACCTCCTCTTTCTCTAAAATGAATACATCAGATTAGGAGGTGTTTTAGGTGTCTTCCAGTTCTAATAGTTAATTCTAGGTAGCAATGGAATGTTAACAATATTGTTAAACATGATCACAGCTTCAGCAGATGGGGGTTTGGAAGTTGTTTTGTAAATATTTTCTGTTGGTGATGGCACTTCTAGTACAAAATTAATTGCAGTCTTCTTTCCACTTCTAATAACCGAGACTTTTCTTTCCTGGTTTTTACTTACAATCAGTGTAAATAGTCAAATTAGGCCAGAATTTTGGGTGGGAGGGAATGGATCTGCTCTTTTCTATGAGACTTGACTATATAACCAAGTCATGTAACAGGAAATATGCATTCCCTGTGATATGCTGGTTCTCCTGCAGTGAATTTTACTGACCATATTTTTTCAGTTCTATTGTACACCTATTGTTGTATAGACATTATGAATGTCCATGGCAAACTGACACACTTTCTATAAGGTAAAGGAAGCATCTATATATTAATGTACTTGGGTTTTTAAATAAATTATGGGGAAGTTTTATTGTTTCCAGAAATATAGTATCCTAAATTAGCATTATGCTCATATAGGCTTTTAAAGAACCAGTCTTTAATCATAATTATGTTTTGTACCTTATCAGCCCACTAAGTAAACAGTTAGTAGGTGGACCTTGGAGTAGAATGCATTATTATACTTGGGGTTAAAAAAACCTGAATTCATATCCTAGCTCAACTGTTTTTTTTCTTTAGCAAGTCACCTAATAACTATATTTAAGTTATTATAGCATTTTATATTTATTATTTCTGTTGAGTTTTAGAATAACCATTGTGAGGTTGTATTGCAGGTATTATTATTCCATTTTAAATATTAGAAAACTGAGGTTTAGAGAGTTCATATGACTTGACTATGATCACACAACTGCTTAGTGTCAAGGGCAGTATTCAATCTTGGGTCTTTCCTAACTTATACTTCCCATTATACCACACTACCATTTTATACTTAACTCATTTTGCTACCTATATCTAGTATTATTATGAGGAAAATATTTCACAATTTCTGAAGTGCTGTGTAAATATTCATTATGATTATAATAGAATTTAACTGACAACTACCTGATTTTTCAGAATATGGAAAATTGCAGTTTCTTTCCTCTAGGGGTCTCTAGAGTAGACAAGAGTTAATGATATTATTTGGAATACACAATCCTCTAGCCAAGAAATTCTTAAACTTTTTTTTCCTATTATGGATCTCTTTGTCAGAATGGTGATTTTTTTTAAGTGCATAATATAAAATGAGTAGGATTTAAAAGGAACAAGTTGATTCCTCTGAAATCTGTCCACAGAACTCAGGTTAAGAATCCATCCTCTTGATTGTATGCTTTTCCTTTTAGAAACAGTATCTTGAGAGGAAAGCCATGATACTGTAGATAGAGCAAAGGAGTTGGGATTAGAAGTCTTGAGTTCAGAAATATTCTCTTTAACTTACAGCTTTCCAGAACTGTGATCTTGAGCAAGTCACCCCGGTTTCCTTATTTGTGAAATGAAGAGAATAAAAATGTATTACCTGACTTATGTGAAAGCTTGTGTTTGAGGGTCAAATGAAATCTTTTATATAAAAGAGCTCTGCAAACCAGAAAGTGCTATATAAGTAGAAACTACCTGTGTGTGTGTGTGTGTGTGTGATAAAAATGAAGAGAAAAAAGATGGACCTGAGAAATATCCTGGAAGTCACAATGATACAATCTCATAATTAATTAGATCCAGGTGACCAAGATTTATAAGAAAGCAAGTATGACTGACTATGGGAACCATCCAGGATGTTTTTTAAGTGATAGGAAAAATGAATATATGGATAGCATTTTAAGGAGGAGAAAATAGATCTTTCTTTGCTATGTCTGGTGTTATGTTGAAGATAGGCATTAGGACTTTGATGACTTGTGAACAGAGATACAGAATTAGAGTGAGACCTGAGGTTTGGGAGATATGTACACTCAAGTGTACATATAGAACATACATATGTGTCATTTCTATGTGATACATGAAGAGACATATTTGTTAAAATCATAAAAACAGATAAAGGATACAGAAAATGAGCAAAGAGAATGAAACTTACGAGGTACTTGCAAATAAGGACAAGAAGAAAGTCTAGAAAACAGAAGTTGACAAAGGTAATTAGACAGGGTTTAGGAAAACAGAAGATAACTAGAAATATGAGGAATTTGAGAAGCAATCATTCTGGTGATGAGGATCATAAAAGATAATAGAAGTCTCCCAGGAAATGAAGGGGAAACTCTTCAGCAGGCAGGTAGGGAAAGCTGTGCCACACACATCAGAAAGATCAAGGAAGATAAAGAGAGAGAGAAAAGCCTTTGAACTTGGCTGAATGAAAGTCATGGATTACTTTAGGAGGAATGAGAAAGGATGGAAAGCAGGTTTAGTGGGGAATTAGGGGAAATATTTTAAACATAGCTTCTTTAAATTCTTACCATTGTCACTAGGCATTGATTGAGGGTTCTCTAAGAGGACAAGCTAATGCATCCATGGGGCTGATTAACATGACTGGTGAATGGCCAGGGACTGCAGCTTTTATGGAACTATGAAATGGGCCAGGGAGAGTAAGACCAACTAACTGACTCACATGTCATCCAATTTTGCTGGATTCATGTGGACTCAGAAAATTCATCATTCTAGCAAATAGAAAGAAACTTTAACTGTCCCAAACCCCAGGTTATGTTGTGAAAGCAAAAATGACCTGAGGGCAGTTTTTAGAAGTTAATAGAAATGGGTAGATAATATAACCTTTTGTCTCTCTTCTCTATCATGGAGGAAAAGAATCTATTTGGGTTGCAGAGAACTGATTAAGAGAATAAGCAAGACACTCAGGCCATATTTACATTAGATTAGTGTTTCTTTTTTTAGGAGAAAATATCCCTTGTGGTATAGACGTCATATTAATATCCAGCTGAAAAGAACATGAAAACTGCAATAGTACCTTTTAAACCATACCCAAGAGGGTGGGTGTGGGTATGAATTAGATAGGTAAAACTGTAACATATTTCTAGATAGTTTATAGAGCTTTGCTTACAAATAGCACCCCTACACGTTAGGTAATGTAAATCTATTTCCCTCATTTTGCAGATGAGAAAACTCGGGCTCTAAAAGAGGTATTCTTAATTTTTTTTTGACATCATAAATATATTTGGCATTTTGGTAAAGTCTATGGACCATTTATCAGAAGAATAAAGTATTGCTATAACTCAGAATAGTGGGGGGTTTTTTGGTGTGTGTTTGACCCAATTTACCCATTTACCTTTGTTTATTTGCCTTCAAACTGGTTTATATGTATAGATTCTCCTTGGTGGAAGGAGAGTTGATCCAAAAGGGATGGCTACTCTCTAGTGGGGGTAGGATTGAGACTGAGGGAAGGAGAATTCAAAAAAGCTTCCTCGAATATTTTTAGCAACCAGGTGAAGATAAGGGGAAAGAAAGAACTTGACATATAGGGCAGGTGAATATGTAAAGGATAATGGGGGAAAGTAGTAGGAGACAAAAGAAGAAAATGCAAACTGGGAGTCATAGAAAATAAATACCCTGTTCATTCTCTGTGTCTAAACACGATTATTGTTTTAAAGTCCTTTCCCAATGTGACATTAACTCTAATTTTCTTTTGAGACCAGAGTCCAGGATTATGTTGAAATTGAAGATAAAGGTATGAAATGAAGGTAGTTCCTTGAGTTATGAAGGTGTTATTTACTTCAGTGCTTACAGAAATAAGGAAATGCTGTATTTTGGGCTTCAATTTTGGCAGATAAAAATGTTTTTCATTCCTGTCATGTAGTCCTTGACTTTTAAGGAGTGAAGTGACAATTGTGCCTGCCAAACTCACACCCTCAAATACAAATCAAGTCCAAATCATTACTTAAAGATGGTGCAGATATCAATATCACTGTTGATCACTGGGAAACATTTAGCAGCTTATTTTTCAAAGAAAAAAATGTTGAGAAACTGTATTGATCTGGAACCCCTCACCTCCATGCAATGAATATTAATTCCTAGAGATTTTGTTATATTTCATCAATACTTTTGTTGAGGTGTTATAAGATACATCTTTGTTTCAAAAACAAGAGCGGGATCTTTGAGATCTCAATTTATGCTTAATTTTCCAAATACATTTCAGTCTGCACTCTTCTTCTGATTCAATTTTGTGCCCAGTTTCCTGCTCAACTGCATCAATATATCTGTAATATCAATCAGTTTTATACCTGGCTAGATGTCAGTCTGTGGGGTATCAGATAAGATGTAGTCCAGTTTAGTGTCTGGAGACTATAAACAGACCACTAGGAAGACTTACATCCCCTTCCCTAACACCAAAGAGACAAATACAGTAGTCACCCTTGGAGGTGTAATGAATGCTGAAATAGGCTCAGGAAACAGCTCTAACTTTATTCTCTTCTGAAAGAGTCAATTAGTATCATGTAGCCCATGTTTAAGTGAGTCTAACTTATGGGCAAACCCCTTCAACTTGATTGACTGGTGTGATGTGTCTATGTTATGTTTAATTTGTAACAGTGAAAATACATCCTGCATATTAGATATTTACATTAGAATTCATAACAGTAGCAAAATTACAGTTATGAAATAGCAAAGAAAATAATCTTATGATTGGGAGTCACCACATGAGGAACTGTATTAAAGGGTCATGGCATTAGGAAGGTTGATAACCACTGCTCTATGTGGAATACTCTGGAGAGTTGGCTCACAGGAAAATTGTGATAACATGTAAGGGAAATATTTTGTAAAGACTGTGGAGCACATGTAGACATTCCAGAACTGATTCTTCTTGGCTAACAACATGTCTGGAAGGAGTCTTTTTCAACTACCTGTGTAGAACATATTGTCACCATCTTCCTAAATTTCTGTCAGCCTCAGCTACTCCCTTTTTGTATCATTCAGGCCTGAGGGAACACAGAACCCCTTTCACTGATGACATCCAATAAAAGAAGATAAAGTAAGGGAAGGCACTTCTCAGAGGCTACAAGGTTGACAAGAAAGAAAACTAGTCCTGGGCCTTTGTGTTCATTCTTTTCCTGTTCTAGGTCAGAGAAATAGAATCTCTAGCTTTGGTCAGAAGAATGATCCACAAAAATGAAGGAATTGCCATCTAGGCCAGATTTGGCAGCCAATTCATCAGAGGAGAAGGGAGATGTTTCAGTGACTTCAATATCCCAGAAGAAGGGGTCGCTTGACAGTCATATTACTTTAGGACATAAATTTGGTTGGGACCAATGCTTTGTAGAAACTGAGCCAATTTATTAGCCTAGTCTTCTTCTTCTCTCTCCCCAATGTCAAGTTATTAAGGTGGTTTGTGGGAGATTATGATCATATGGTATTAGGAAAATGTATTTTGTTTATTTTTGTATATACACACATATACATACATACATATACACATATTATATGAAGTAAATATCCTTTTGAAAAAAACTATTCATGTTAAGGTGTTAAATGGAACTGGGGTACTAGTCATTGGACTCTAAGAAATAGAGTAGAGGTTATAGTCAGTAGAGGTTCAATTTGATGGCAGAGAAAAGAGACACCACAACCACTGATGCTACCAGAGTCCTGTGGCTTTCTCTTCTAAACAAGAATGGAGTCACCACTTCCATCACTTAGAATAGGAAAAAAAAATGAACAAAAAGACCCAGAACTGAGGCTTCTTTCTTGGCAGACACTTACCTTCAAAGGAGAAAACATCTTAAGGTCTTTCCTTATATTCAATGATCTCTGACTTGATGTCATGAGTGAAAGTGTCATCCAGACGAAAGGAATCGAAAAGGAAGTAGCTGTAAGTGAGAAGCCTTTTGGAAGGTTTGAATAGTCCCATCTATGCAGTCAATGAATGAAGGCTCTTCCTGATTATATAGTTGGCCAACAAGAACCATTTAAATACATTGACACATGTTCCAAAGTCTCTTTTGAATACTTCCCTCACATGTTGTCACAATTCTCCTACAAGCCATCCATCTCCTTAACATCTTCCAAAAGGATAGATTGTAAGAACATAGCAAACTGATGGGGTCATGCTTATATATTAGTCCCAGGGGTGTATTAGAGGCTTCTCAAACCTACTCAATCATTGTGAACATTTCTACTTCAGAAACTGGTAAATACTACAAATCAGGGCTTGATTTATCATTTTGATGGTTTTAAAACAAGGGATGGAGAAAATGTCCCTAAAGAAGATTAAAGTTAAAAGGGTTTTGTGTACACACTCCCCTCCCTCCAAAGAGTTGGATGTTAAATGTGTAAAAGTAGATAGATCCTTCCACTGGATAGATCCTTCCTTCTTCCTCCAGTTATTACAATTACCTGGGAAGTATCAGATAACAGCAGCCTAAATTTTAGAGAGAAGAATCTGACCATGTCTACCACCCATGTAGAGAACATCATTAGAAGGAGGGTGATGATGGTTTTAGTTTGCAACTAAAACTTCTCTCTTACTAATGGCAAGATGGTCATATTTCTAACCCTCCTGATTATGGTACTAGGGGAGAGGGCAGAGTCAGGACCACAAGAAATCAAGAGGGACAGTAAAAAGATTCAATTTCTTCCCTTTCACCACTTCCCAGGTGAAAAATTGGTCTTTGTGGCTGTGTCCAATGATCACTCCTGCAGTCAAGGACATTGCTTCAGTGAAAAGTCTACTTTTTTCTCTTCTTCACATCCCCTGAAGTACACCCTTTGCATTTCTAGTTACTTGGAATTTTGGGGTCCATAATATATAAAAAATTGTCAATGTTATCATCAAACTGTCAATCCTTCTCTAACTACCTTGTGAACTTCTGTATCATAACATAAAATAACACCTCCCAATTCACAATTTAACTGCCTGTATTCAGGTCTTTCTTAACAGCCTTCAAAGTGTTTCCTTAAGTACTATAATATCTAGAATAGACCTTGAAGGACTGGGATTGTCTTAGTTGGACCAGAAGGTCAGTCTATTCATCTTAGTTATTGGGCAGGGTGTAACATTAAATTAAAAAATCTATATGGTAAGTGATAAAAGGAAGAAGGGGAAAGAAAACAGAAGAACGTTATTTCAGAATTGAGACACAACTAAAAAAAGTTTGAAGGAGAGGCAAGGACAAATTGAAAGTTAAGGAAATGAGGAAAGTTTTGTTTTCATGAATAATATTTGTGCTGTATCTCATGGATCTTCCCTTAGTGCATTCCTGAACAACGTTGTACTTGGGAGCTATATCAGAAAACTCATTAGTAATGGCAGGTAAATTTGGGCTCTTTTATAATGATGCTGACTATCTACTTGTTTAGGTAAACTTCCCAAGTGGTAGAAGGAACAGTGGATTGAAATCAGAGGACTTCAGTCAGTTTCCTGGTTCTGTCACTGCCTTTGTGATGTTGGACAATTTCTTAATTTCAACTAAAAATGGGGTTTGTTTGCCTATAAGAATGAAGCATTTTTATATGTACCAGATAATTTCTAATGTCTTTTGCAACGGTTAAGTCTATGATTCTATATCCCTCACTTGTGAACACAAGATATATCTTGACTGACCCTTGTCCCTTTTCCATTTCTTTCTAAATTTCCAAAGTAGGGAGTTATTACAATGGTCATTTAACTATTTGCCTCTTTTATATGCTTTATTGCAAATGGTTTGTGCATGTATACTGAGAGTTTAGTTGAAAGAGGGGAATGGTGATCCTTATCTTAGGTAGGGTCCTTTCCAGTGGATCTCAGCTGTCATTAAAGTAAGTAACTCATCATTAAGCATCTCATCTTCATTTTACACTGAGTCAGATGCTTTGTTCAATGCTGTTTGCACATTCTTCTTTTCCCCTACTCTGAAGATGTTTTTCTTTTGACTACTGTGATAGTATTTTGTACAATTTTTGACTGATTGTGAAAGTGATTTTGAATGTTGAATTCATAAGATAATGGACCTGGGGAGTCATTTTAAAGGGGTCAGCCTAGATGTTCTATGAGGTCCCTTCCATCTCTTGATATTTGATCCCATGAATTGGTCCAATCTCCTCATTTCATGGATGAGGAAATTGAAGGATACAGAAGTGAAATGACAGGCACAGGGACATTTGTAGATACTCAGGAGAAGAACTGAGATTGGAGTCTAGTTTCTCTCATACCAAATCAGTACCCCTTTCTCTGCACCATGTTCCATTTTATCGGCTCTCAAATGACTCCAATCAGCTACTGTAACACATCTGTCAATAATATGCATGTTTTTATTATTTTATCACTTCCTAATCTTTTTTTGTTATTGCAAACACTAAGGCAGCTTCTTGGATAATGTGATCGAAGTTGTTGTTCAATTGTGTCGGACTCTTTGTGATTCCTTTTGGCAAAGATCTTGGCAAAGATACTGGAGCACTTTGTCATTTCCTTCTCCAGCTCATTTTACAGATGAGGAAACCAAGGCAAACAGGGTTAAATGACTTACCCAGGCTCACATAATTAGTAAGTGTCTGAGGACAGATTTGAACTTGTGTCTTCCTGACTCTAAGGCCAGCACTCTATCCACTGACCACCTAGCTGTTCATATGATAGAAGTAGTCCATTATAATTTCCTTGTAGCTACTTATATGAGGGTACAACATCTTCCTCTTGAAGTGCTACCTCCAGTAAAGGATACTGCAGCTGTCAGTGAGCTGTAGTTTCTATGTTTTTTTTTTCCAGTATGAAATGAAAAAGCTTGCAGTGACTTTAAGGATCTGGTCTTTCCCATTTCTAAAATGTCAAGTATTATGATAGTTTCTGACCTAGAAATGCTACAAGAATTGCTACAGATGCTACAAGAGGCAAGGAGCCCCAGACTTGCTTCACAAACTAACTTGAAATGCTGTGGGAGGGCTTCTCGAGCTGATGGGACTAATGACAGTAATAACACAGGGTCATTTGTCTTTTTTTCCCTCTTACCATGACCATTCTCCACATGGAGACTTTACACTTTCTACCAATTTTACATCTGGAATGCTGCAGCTCTCATGGGGCCTAACTCAAAAAGGTAGCATTCTTTTGAGAGGTAAATTTGATCACTAATTTTCCAAATCATTCAGGATTATGATAATAGTACTCTGGAACCACTACAGCATGATACTGAGATACTGAAGAAAAAGTAAATCACTAGATTGGATACATGAACAAAATATGCTTATATATTCTCCTCTTCTTCTTGAGGTTTTAGAAAGGGAATACAATTTACCAAGATGCATAATTCATTTTATTCTTTTTTCTCATTTATATAATTTATTCTTCATAAGAAAATATTTTCCCTATATTTTTTCTCTGTAATTTTTTTAACCAAGGATTTAGAAGAAAACTAATGGTAGAATTGGGTTCTTAATTCAAACTGTAAAAAATACTTAGATAGCTAAAGAGACTGCCAAAATAATTTTGGAGAGTGATAAAACTTCATAGCGATTTAATCTCATAAATGTACAGAATGCTTCTGAAAAAAATGAGGAATAAAAATAATGTTTTGTACTATGTAGCCAGAATATGTTTCATATTATATTTATGTTACCTGAATTACATTTAAGTCAACGGAATAACTTAAATCATCTTTATTGTTAAAATTATATGCAATCTGACAAACTTTATTTCCCAGAAAAAAAAATAAATGGTCTTCACTGTAAAATAATGTGTTTGCATGACATAAAAACTGTATGATTTTCATTTCCAGCCCTCTGTGAATTTTGGTTAAATAAAATCATTTCCTTGATTTAACATGTGGGTGGTTTCCCTGTGGTGAATTTATAGGAAGATTTGAACAAGAATGGCCCAGGGTGCATAGGCAAATATGGGTTGTGATCTATATAACTTTGGAAAGAATACTCCCATCAGTGAACTCAAAGATCACCTGGAGTATTTGAAAATACTGTCCAGGAGAAAAAATATCCTAGAATCATTCATTTGAATGTTAGAAAAGGCTTTGGGTCAAATCTTGGCTGACCTTTTCATTTTACGGTTGAATTAATTGAGAGAGAGAGGTGAAGAGACTTTTCAAGGTCACACACTTAAGAAATCTCAGTGCTGTGATTCCAGTACTCTGATAACAAATCCAGCTCTCTTTCCATGATCTTCAGAACATTGCCTCTTTGAATATTGGCTATCTGGCAGAGTTGCACTGATATAAGCAGAAGAATGTGAGGCACACTAGATAAAAGTTATAATGATCAATTTGGATTCTGAATTCCTTTGCAAAGTGTGTCTTTAAATGTATTCGGACTTTCAGTTATATACCTCTAGTTTCCAATCCAGTTTCACAAAAGGGTAGGTGGGACAGTTTATGCTTTAGAATTCTCAGGAATGAAAGAATGTGCTCTCAAGTCACCATTCCTGTGAAATCCATATTTGAGATGCTAATTATTTTATATTGATAAGTAATTTTAAACTAATTATTTTATATTGATAAGTAATATTGATGGAGATAATTATGCGGCTCCTTGGATAGAGGCAGAACATAGAGTGACAGAAATTTGAGTTCAAATCTGACCTCAGATACTTACTGGTTGTATGCTGCCAAGCAAATCACTTAACCTTTGTTTGCCTTAATTTTCTCATCAGTAAAATGGGAATAATTGTATCTATCTCACAGGGTTGTAATGATCAAATTAATAATTAATAACAAAAAATGGTGCTACATTTTCTAGACAAAGGCTGTAGTGCAAGTAATAGCAATAATTTTCAGGACTAAACCAAAGGATAGAAAGCATGTCCTACAAATTTAGGCAGCTCTCCTCATCACTGAAAAACCCCTGGTCAAAATTTTTCCCTCTATAGATACTAGCGTCACTTCAGGGTTTAACTTTGAGTCCAGGGCCCTTTTGGACACACTTATCTTCATCTTCTTTGGAGACTATGAACCATAAGGGTTTGCCAGCAAGGTTACCCTGAGAGGCTTCAGGTCAGGAAGTGGGGCTGGTGGGTTGGGTGGGTATAGGCATGAAATGGATGGAGGAACTTAGATGTCCAATTAAGACCAGAAACATGAGAGACTAGCAGGTAGCATTGTAAGTTTGAAGGACAGATGGTTTTCCCTACACTTCTCTTTTCCATTCCTGAGCATGAACTCGGTCAGAAGGAAGATTCTTTTAAAAATATTTAAAGAAATGAAAGAAATGATCAATTCAAGGAATGGGGAGAGTGTGGTGACAATGCATTGACATTACTTGCAGTCCTTCAGTCATGTAGAACCAACTGAACTTTGCAACTAGTGAACAAAGTTATTTACTTAATATAAAAGTTATAATAATTAGTTAATTTTAGTTGTTGCTTTTGTTACTTTTTGGTTCGGAATTTTGATCTGATTGGCACATGAAGCTCCTAATTGAAAAAAAAAAACCCTCTACCAATGCAAGTATGGATCCCTAAACCCACATTTGGGATGCAAATTATTTGCACTGGCAATTCTGCCAATTAACAAGTTAGAGACTTGACTTAGGCATTGAGAGTCACAGAATCAGGGTCATACCAGCTGGTATATTTCAGAGCCTGAACTTGAACCCAATGCATAAGTTTAGAGGCTCATAAAATCATAAACTTAGTGTTGGAAGATACCTTAGAGGTCATGAGATCTAACCTTTTACTGATGAGGAAATTTAGGTGTAGAGAATTTAAGTGACATAGTCACTACCAGGAAGTGTCTGAAGAGAAATGTAAATGAAAGCCTTTCTTGACCAAGTCCTCCACTCTCACACAATTTAAACTCTGACACTGGCTCTCTCTTCATTTTGTCAACTGCAGTTCTAGTACTTTAATATGAATACTTAGTTAAAATAGAGAGCTATAAGACTGGGTGAACTTTTTAACTCTTTCCTCACATCAAAGGTCACTCACTCTCATTAGAAGCAGCCTTATGAGGTCCTGGTCTTATCACATTCTGCACCAACTAAATTAAAAGCAAATTGTATTACTTTACCCTAAGTGCAAATTTTACTAATTGTGGCTCTAAGGATGCTCAGGTGGTGAATAGGAATATGTCTGAACCTCATCTGGACGCCTAAGAAAACGGTATTCTTCCCTCCAGTGTCTAGTATCTGACTGGGGTCTCTTGTGCTTTGGAGCATATGTTGAACTGAATTGTAGATGAATATTATGCTTTAAGGATTTTGATACTAAAACTCCTTAAATATTTTAACAATCTTAGGCTATGTTTAGTAGAACTATATAGGACTAAAAAAAATTCAGGCAGTGTGATGCACTGGGTGGCATGAAGTTAAAATCCCAAGGGAGCATGTTAGCCCTAACTGACCAATCAAAAGTGTTCATTAAGACTTTCTTATCTGTCAAGCAGTCTAAGTGCTGGGGATACAGAGACAAAAACAAAAGTGCATGCTTTCAAGGAGTTACATTCTCTTAGTAGAATAACATGTACAAATAGAAGTACAAAATACCCATACTTTTTGGAGAAGAAAGACTTCATATGGAATGAGGCTAAGATCTTATATGGAATGAGACTAAAGACTAGGAATCAGGGGAAAAGGAGGAATTGCATTCAAGGCATCCCTCAGTGCTCAGAATGATAATAAATTGGATATGACTATGTCTCAGTCACCTCATATTCTTATCCCAGATTTTGTAGATAGTTACAGTACATACTTTTAATGATAAATATTTACTACAAGAGTCTTATTTTTCTTTTTCCAATGGCATGAGGGAGATGCCTACGCAAGGAGAAATTTTTTTTTGTAGATTAAAAAAATTTGTAGATTAAAAAAATTAAAGTTACATAATGATAAATATGATAAATTTATTTATTTTTTCTTTTAGAAGTCAGAAATAAACAATTTTGAAAAAAAGCGTACTTCAATAAGTGTTAGAAAATCAAGGTAAGTTAATTCAACGAACATTTATTAGGCAGGTATTTCCTAGCTATACAAAAGTAAAAAAAAGATAAATTCTTTCCTTTCCTACTTTGTCCCCTCAAAGTTGTGCACCTTAATGGGGGAAGGATAAGTAAGACATGGGGAAAGCAAGTTTGACATGAGGTCGAAATGTGAGAAGGACAAAAGAGAGCTCCTAACAGACCATTTGAGGAGAGAGATCACTTTCAAATGAGGGAAGTGGAGACGGAGATTAGGGAAAACTTTGAGAAGGTCATGGTACTTTGGCTGGGTCATAAAGGAAAAAGGGAAGGGTTTCAACAGTTGGAGATAAAGACAGAGCACGTTCAAGGGACAGGGGATAATCTATGCTAAGGCACTCAAGTGAGAGAGTGTTGAACAAGACCATTGAATAAGCAATAAAGCTGTTCAGTGAGTGAATGGGAGTGGGATCAAATAGGGTTACAAAAATAGGTGGTGACCAGACTATGAAGGCCTGCAATATCAGGCTAAGAAGTATTTATTTGGTTTCTAAGCCAATAATTTCCAAAGTGCAGTGCAGATATAGAAATTAGTGCAAAAAAGTGATGTTGGGAGGGTGGGATGTTGAGAGAAAAACAAATTCTATCAGTGTTTTGTGAAGAGAAGAAATTAAGCTTCACTAATGTTTTATACATAAATAAAGAGATTATCGTCCTTGAGATTGTCATCCTCTTCCCATAAGTCATCTAGTCCCATGGTACCTAAGGAAGAGTGGGAGGGCCCTAACAAGGAAGAAGTGATTTCCTATTTTGTTCATTTGTTTTGAGTGTATTGTGGCCCACTGAACTCTAAGTATGCTTGGTTAGGTGGATTTACAGATTTTATTGTATCGTTTTAACTAAGCCAACTCTCATGAAGTGGACAAATGGCTTAAAAATATTCCTAGAAAGAAACTTAGGATTGAATATTAGCCTAACAATGTGAGTATAAGCAAACTAGACAATGGCAGAGCTGACATTTTTCCTATCCTTTGTATGAACTTTGTCAGCCACATTAAAGTTTAAGGACAGTGATGGTCCTCTGAGATCTGGCAAAGCTCTCCAAAAATTTGTCATAAAAAATTTTTAGAAATATGCATTTATACCCGCTATTGTTAACAATCAGCTTGGCCTCAAGTGTGTCTTCAGATATCAGCTTATGACAATACAAAACCTTCATGATAAGATGGCTAAAAACTAAGCTTTTTGTGCTCAAAGTGATGTGTCATCTAAAGCAATGGTATCAAACTTAAATGGAAATGCATCCCTGTAGATCATATATTGGCTTAGAATGCTACAAATTCTCAGTGCCTATCTTGTATTATGTTTTTACTTGTTTTATTACACTTTTCCCAGTTATTTCCCAAATAATCTGGTTCAGGCAGTATTTGGGAGTTTTGTGGATGGAGTGAGGTCCAGATCATGAGTTCTGACATCCATGATTTAGAGAAACTACCATACCTGCATAGTTTAAAAACCAAGCAACCCTCCTCCCAACCATCACGTTGGAAACAGAATATTTTTACTTGTTTAAAATTCTCCTAAAAGAAGAGTCTTAGTGGGTTTTGAACTCACTGAAAAATGTAATGCCTTCTAATAAGTTTGCAGGAACAATTAGTCAACATCAGGAAACATGAAAATAATGGGGAAAATATAAGTAAAAGCTTTTGTATAATTGATGGATGGGATGAAAAAAGGTGTGGCATGATTCAGTAAGTACAGTCAATAATGTCCTTCTGTTTGAATTTACTTATCTTTGTGAAGTATGTTTTTTAGTTTTGAAAATTATTAAAACCAAGACTAAAAATAAACCAAAATTAAATTAAACCTCCAAATTAGTATATCACAAAGAATTAAGCCAAGAATTTTGAAAACAACAAATCACATTACTCTTAAAAAATTTGTCATTAACAAAACTTTTTATTGAGTTCAGTACTGAAAATAAAGCAATTAAAATGTTATTTTATTTTGCCATAACTTTAAAGCATTGATTTTCTATGTTTTATAATATAAAATATATTACTATTGTATAAATATTATTTCTAAAATATGTGTCCACCCATATGTTCATGTGTAGCTACACAAACATATACATATATATACATATATACACACACATACAAATATCAGCAAATATGAAGCTTGCTCAGAAGTATCATTTTTTTTAATGAGTGCATGATCATAAAAGTTCAGTAATGACTTTTCTAAGCAGATGGCAATTCCTGAAGTTTTTTGAGTCCTGAAGCAATTTGGTTAGACTTGTAGAAGAATGGTTCTGAGGGTGGAGAAGCTAGAGGCAGCAAGGCTTGTTAGGAGACTTTGACAGTAGTTCAAATGAAACGTAATAAAGCTTGCACTAGGCTCCAGGTAGTGTGAGTAGAGAAGAGAGGATAAATACTAGAGACATCATAGAGGTGAAATATTCAAGGCTTGTTAACTGATTGGATGTGGAAGTGGGATGGAGGGTTTGAGAAGAATGAAAAGTCAAAGGTGACTTCATAATTTTATGCCTGAGGGACTGGAAGAAAGGTAATGCCATTGGGAGATTAAGAAATTAAGAGAAGCAGGGCTGTTGATGGAAGGAGAGACAGTGAATTCAGTTTGGCATATATAATGCTTGTAGTCCTCATGGGACATCCAGGTAAACATGAACAGCTGGTAGTTGGAGATACAGAAACTCCTATTTGGGAAGTATCTTAAGAAAATGAATGAAAATTGAAGATACAGGAATGTCTTTACTAGAGACAAGATAAGAAAGCTGAGAACAGGGACAGTGCAACATCATAGAGTTCACAGGTCTAAAGCGGGAAAGGACTTCAGATGCTATCTAGTCCAACATCATCCTACCATGTCTAATGCACTCATATGTTAAAAAGAATCAATTTGCATGTTTTAAAATGATACACATGTACTATTTTTGGGCACGTAGCTTTAATTATAGTTGATATTGTGCAAAGACATTGTAAGTAAAAAGAATTAAATTAGTTTTTTTCTTAAACTGTGTTTGTCCTTTATACAAATTTCTCTGTTTAAAACTACTTATTATTATTAATCAGCTTATTTAAAAATCAATTATTCTTTTACAGCTATTTTAAACATGCAAGAGACTATGACTAATACTGGGCTGTGTTTTTCTGACTGTGCCTGTCCCTTTTAGAGGAGAAGTTTCTGGAAGACAGCAAAAGCTCTGAGGGCTAAGAGGAGGAAGAAAAAGAGGGAGTGGGGGAGAAATAGTTTTACACTGTGAAAAAACCTATTAAATGAATGTTCTGAAAGTCTTCAGCCATGGAAGCATGATGTCAGCTACTTTTTATGCCTTTTGGCTGCAGCCTTTTTTTTACACACACTGTGCTTGTTTCCACGTCAGCATTATGGCTTATGTTTCCACTTGAAATACTTTCTCTTCTCACTTCCTCATATCTTGCCCATGACTTTTAATGATCAGCTCTATTTCCTAGGTTATGGAATCATAACTTTAAATTGGAAGGGATATTAGAGGTCATCTAGTCTTATTCCTTCATTTTACAAATGAAGAAACAGATCTAGAGAGTTTTTGTGACCTGCCAATGGTCACACTGGTATTAAGTAGTATTGAAGTGTATAGGATGTTCAGTGAACAAGCACCTCTGCTGTGAGGGCTTACCGAGCCCTTTTCAGAGCTGCTCATGCACCTTTGGTGTCCACTTTTACACAACTTTCAACTGTGGCTCTAAGAAGCTGTAGTATTTGCAGCAGCCGCACCTTGGTAAAACCATCTTGGCAGGCATGCTAAAACAGATTGAGGGTAACTGACAGACCTCAAACCCATTGGTGAGTTAGGGGAAGCATATCCAAGCATGTGAAGACTTCCACCAACACAATGGGTGGATGAGAACGATTTGTTCCAATGGACATGAAGGTGGCTGTAGTGGGCACCATGGAGAGCTTAGAGCTTGATACCAAAGCTATCCACTGCATCCCAGACCAAGGTCAGTCACCCTGACTTTTTTCCTGTCGCTGGACTTCAATGACTCTAGAAGAGAGAGTGAAACAATAGACTTTGTGTTATTCCACCTCACTTACATTCAATTCATATGAAAATCAAGACATCACCCTGTGATGTCATTGGTCCTCTTTGAAAGTGAAGGACAAAGAACAACATTAAGTGATGCAGTTGTGACTTGAACCCAAATCTTCTTCCTCCATAGCCACTTCTTTTTGTTTATCAGATGGTTTCATCTCTGAAAACTCTGTGACTCTAATCTATACTGATGCCTCTTAATTTGTGACCTGTATCACATCACTTAGCACTTAATTTTGTATCATTTTTCTTGTATTGTTTTATAAATATTTGACATGTATTAATTAGGTTTCTCTAACTTGACAGCAGACTCTTTGAGGGAAAGGATTTTCTTAGTGCTTTGAATGTAGTAAGTATGTAATAAATGCTTTTTTGTTCACGTCTTGAATTCTTTCACAACACTCAGTATAATGCTGGGCCCCAGTAGGCATTCACTAGATGCTTCTTGACTGATGATCCAAATACGTGAATCCTTAAAAAAAAAACAAACTATACTAATACCTGTTTTAAGGAAAGATGATCCCCAGATTGCCCTTTGGATCTCCTTTGATATGATTATGATTATCTCAACACAAATGGGTTTGGGAATAACATCTAATTGAATCCAGTAAAATAGTGGATTAGCTTAAAAACAGTAAACTACTTTCTCTTTGTAGACCTAACATAATAAATGAAGTGCCCTAGGGCACAAGCTGACCTTGGCTGATGACAGTCTTTTTGCCAATGACTACAAAGAGGGTGCAGGAAAAACCCAAGAGAGAATGCAAACAATGGTTAGTTCATTTATTATAGTTGTCAATTAGTACAGAAGATGCAAGCATCATTGTGTAAAGTTATTACAGAAACTGCTCTTAAATGGCTATTTTCTGAAGGTAGGGCCATCCTTGGTTGGGAGAAAAATCACAGAGGAGGGCTCAGGATATATATGAGGGGCAGGGGGAGAATTAAGAATGAGAGCATTGAAGGGAAAAGGGAAGAGGTAAAGTGTATTGTTAACGCTCCTCTGCTCTCTTCCTATTGCCTCTGGTCCTGACCTTGCTCCAGATGATTTAGAATTAATGTATTCTGGGGTGGAAACAAGAAGGAATGGAAAGAATAGGGTCTTATTCCTACCTCTAAACCCAGACCAAGAGGTTGGAGAATAATATAATCCCTAGTGAAAATTTCAAAGGTATTTCACTCTAAAAATAGAGGTGAGAAGAGAGGCAATTTGATGAGAAAGGGATTAAATCCTGGGCATTAGCATACAAACCACAGGGAGAATGAACTGTGAAAACTGTGCTCAGGAGCTTCTGCCTTACCTTACCTTTTGGATCAGATCATTTTATCCAACTGGGGTAGACTCAATTCAGGTGAAAAGATTCTTTCTAGGTTTTCTTTATTATATATAATTTGAATCTATAAAAATACACACATACATATACATACACACACACACATAACATTTCTGACAATCCAGAACTTTTTTTCTCTTTGGACTAAAATCTAGATCTGTCTGGGTAATTGCATATTTCTGATAGTCTTAATTTTCTCCAAAGACTGTCATTTAGAGTAGAATGAATCACAAAATCACCCAATTTCACAATCTTGGAGTTTACCTTGACTCATCTCTGTCATACTCTACAACCAACGGGTGGTCAATTCTTATCATTTCTATCTCAACCACATCTTTCCATTTAAACATCCGGTGCCCTAATTTAGGCAGTCATCATCTCTTGTCTGGACTATTGAATCATCTCCTATTTGGCCTCCCAGAATCTATAATCTATTCTACAGATAGCTACCAAAGTGATTTTCCTAAACTGCAATTCTGACTGTCGCTTCTCTACTCAAAAACTCCAGTTGCTCCACTATCTCTACAATTAAAAATAAATTCGTGTTTGATGTTCAAAGTGCTTCATGACCTGCCCCCAGCTTACCTTTCATGATTCACTAAACATTAATTTTCTTTATTCACTCTGTTGTCCAGCCAGCATCGTCTTCTTGCTGTTTCTAAAACATCAACTTTCATAGCCTGTTTCCATGTCTTTGCAGTGGCTGTTCCCAAGCTTGGTACACACTGCCATTTCATTTCCACCTCTTAGGATCTCTAGTTCCCTTCACACCTCAGCTCAGGTGCTACTTTCACTGTGAGAGGCCTTTTCTGATCCCCCCATTTAATGTTGCCTGCCTTTCTCTCAGGAGCGAGCTGGTGCCAGCTCATACATTTACACGTCAGAAATCAGTAAATGCTACAAGTTAGGGATTGAATTATTGTTTTGTTGATTGTTAAAACTTATGAAAATGGTGGAGAAAACATTAATAATTCAGATCAAATTTTTTTAAATGACTATATTCCCCCCCCCCACTCAAGAGCTGGTTGTTAAAAATTTACCATCACATCCCTGCTTTCCTCAAAAAAAAAATCCTTGCATTTATTTTGAATATACCTATATATGTACATGCTGGCCTGACATAATTGGATATAGAAGCACCGCGGGCAGGGCATATTTAATTTTTGTATGCATATGCTCAATGTTTAGCATAGTTCCTGTCATATGTTGCTGTTCAGTCATTTTTCAGTCACATCTGACTCCTCTTGATTCCATTTGGGGTTTTCTTGGCAAAGATACTGAAGTAGCTTGCCACTTCCTTCTCTAGCTCATTTCACAGATGAGGAACTGAAGTAAACAGGGTTAAGTGACTTTCCCAGGGTCACTCAGCTAGAAAGCATCTGAAGCTATATTTGAACTCATGAAGATGAGTCTTCCTGATTCCAAGTTTAGTGCTCTGTGAACCGTGAACTGTGTCACCTAGTTGCTTTTAGAGAAGGAACTTAATCTCTACTGGCATTAAATGGAAAATTGAAAGAGAATAGCAGAAGGCAGTCAGGTGAATAGAGTGCTGGATCTGGAGTCAGAGAGACTTGAATTCAAATCTAGTCTTAGAAATTTAGTACCTGGGAGACCTTGGCCGAGTCATTTAACCTCCTTTTGCTTTAATTTCCTCATCTGTAAAATAGGAATAGTAGCACTTTTGTCCAAGAATTGTTGTGAGGATGAAATGAGGTAAAAACTGGGAAGCACTTAGCCCACAGTGTTGGCATATAGCAAACACTATCTAAACGTTAGTGAATGTTATTATTAATGCCAATAAGATCAATCATTGTTCTTGGAAGCAATATATCCAAATCAATGCTTAGAGATTCTTGGGTGAAAACTAAACAAGTTCAATACTGCTGCTTTTGACTATGCTTGACAGCAAATGTTTGTTTTAAGGGCCTTTATCAATAGATTAATTTGTTTGTCAAACTATCCTCCACAAAACATAGCCCAGTGAATTCCAACTTCTCCCAAGTGCTTCTCTTCATATATATATAT
>CM053594.1:307181282-307199502 GCA_028646575.1 Pseudocheirus occidentalis
TGTCTCTGTCTCTCTCTGTCTCTCTTTCTCTCTCTCTCTCTCTCTCGTTCCAGAATAGAAGAGGAGGGTCACTTTTCTCTACAGTAGATATGAGGCATAAAGGCTTACTTTTGATACTCTTTATAAGTAACATGGATAGTAGGTATGCTTTAGCTTTCAAATGCAACCAAATCTAAGATTTTTTAAAAAGTATATACTATTTAAATATTTTATAAGTTTATAACAAGCACGTTGATTGGTGAGCTACCATTCAATGCACTGCCCCTTCCAGTAAGGGTATAAAAGCTAGCATTTTGAATTTCATGCTAGTTAGTACCAGGATTAAATTAGCTGGAACATTTGGCATGTCCTGGGGCCCAACATAGAGTCAGCTACATAGGTAATAGTTTGTGAGGCACTTTTTGTAGTCTAAGTTAAGAGTCTTTGTAAAGGTATCACATCAGTAGGAGCAGATGTGGGCCTAGACTGCTGGTCTCTGGGGAGTTGTACTGTGGAATAGGTCCTATCCAGTCAAGTCTTATTTTTGATATCAAAATCCTTGCCAGTATGTCTTCTTTAGCAGATTACTTCTATCATTTTCTTTTCATCTCTTTCCCCCCAACCTCATAAATCTACTGGTTCCTTCCCTTTCACACATGCCCAAATCTCTGCTTTCCTTAAAGAAAAAAATATTCAATAGATCCTACCATCTTTATCATCCTATTCTTGTCTTCTATTTCTCATTCTACATGTCAAAGAGACAGATCTAGGAGAGAGAGAGTGAGAGAGAGAGAAAGAGAAAGAGAGAGACACAGAGAGAGATTCCATAAAAAGGTATTTTTGCTCAATGTCTACCTTTTTCCTCCTTTAAACCCTCTACAATGTGGCTTCTGATCTCACTGGTCTTTCTAGTTCCAGATCATCAAATGCCTCCTGTACATTTTGAGGCAGATGCCATAAGCATCTAAAACTCCATAAATTCAAAACTGAACTAATTATCTTAAACCAAATCTATCTTATTAACAAAATCTGCCCATCTTTTGAACTTACTTCTGTTGAAGGCATCATGATCCTTTCATAGTGACTTGGGTTCACATCTGACTCATCCTTGACTCTACCTCAATTCTGCTTGTCAATGCTAAGCCCAACAGATCTCTTGTATCTGTCTCCTTTCCACTTACAGAGTTCCTGTCTTAGTTCAGGCCCTCATAACCCCTTGCCTAAATTATTGCAGTAGCCTCCTAAGTGGTCTCCTTGATTTACCTCTCCCATCTCCCATTCATCCTTCATGAGACTGTCATAGTGATTTTCCAAAAGCAAAAAATCTGAGGCAGTTAGTTTTCAAGAATCTAAGAACAGGCTTGAGTTCTGGGCTTGGAGTTAGAAAGACATGCATTAGAATCCTGCCTAAGACATTTACGCGTTATGTGATCCTGGGGAAGTCACATAATCCCTCTCAGTCTCAGTTCTCTCCTTATATAAATTGGTGGTAATAATAGAACCTACCTCATGTGATTGTTTTGACTAGCAAAGGACATTAGATAAGTAAACTGCTGTGCATGTCTGAGAGTAATATGCAAATGTTACCTATTTCATACTCCTACTCAGTACCATTGACTTCCTGTTACTTCTTGCATAAAATATGAAGTCCTCTATATGGAATGCTCCAGTCTACATTTCCAATTTCATTGTACATTACTTCCCTCTACATATACAGCATCCTCAGAAGAATGTTAGTGTTAAAAGGATGTGTGTGTGTGTGTGTGTGAAGGTATAGGTTGGGATCATTGCAGTTTTTCAAAGTCAAAACATCCCATTCTGTTTCTCCTATTTATTTCTGGACTCAGGTATTAGTCAATCAATTTTTATTAAATGCCCATTATATACCAGGCACAGCATGTACCAGAGACAAAAGGGAGTCTCTCCCCTCAAAAGGCTTACAACATATTGAGGGAGGAATCATGAAAACACAAACACACACGTGTGTGTGTGTGTATATATATATATATATATGGATGTGTATGCATGTGTTTGTATATACACAAATATCTTATAAATAGGGAATAATTAATGGAGGAAAGACATGGGAATTAAGAGAGGTTGGAGAAGGTTTCTGTAGAAGATAGGATATTAGTGGGGATTTATAGGAATCTGGAGAGGTCAGCAGACAGAAAAGACAAGAGAGGGTTCCAGGAATGGAGACTAGCCAGAAAAATTGTCTAGAATCAAGAGATGAAGCGTCTTGTTCATGGACTAACCAGAAGGCTACTGTCACTAAGTTGAATAAGATATGTCAGAGAGTTAGAACACTGGGAAACCAGGAGAAGGATAGATTATTAAGGGCTTTGAATACCAAGAAAACATTTGGTATTTGTTCCTGAGTAAGAGTGTGTCTTTTCTACACTCAAAGGAGAAGTATAGCAGGAGATGGGCCTGAAGTTAAAGCAAGGGTCCCTTGTCTTTGCACTGGGCTTTCTCTATGCCCAAGTTGAGAGATTAGACTGGATGCAAGAGATGGAGGGTGCTTTGTGCTGGTACAGGTCAAATACAAATGCTTTGAGGCAAATGGAAGACATCTAGCCTGGCTCCTAGTAGCCCTTCTTCAAAGGACTAATTGCACCCAGAAGGAAAAGGAAGGCTCAGGGCTCAGTTCTTTGTTCATTTGTCATATCCGTCCAAGCTATATGTGCTGTTGAAATAACAACCCAACTCCATAGTCTTGGCAATGTACATTTGAGTGACTTCAAATGGATTTTAGTTTCAGTGATTTTGAGCAGCTGTACATTTAGTTGACTAGAAATGGATACAATTAGAAAATGTCATCTCAAAAGAGGAACATGTAGATTGATCAGAAATCTCTCTTTGATTCTTCATGAAGTCAAGAATTATTTTACTACAGAAACCAATAATACAAAGCTAAGTACAAAATGATCTATATGGACTTCTGTTTCATCACTGAGAGTGGCAGAATAGTGGGAAAAAATCAGAAGGTGCTAGGATTCAATAGCTCATACAACTTGGGAAAATTCTCTACCTTCAATCAAACAACTTATAAGCATGTATTGGGTACTCTATAATAAGTAGGTACATAGTGCTAGCTTTTTGGAGCTAGAAAAGCAGTAAAAATATAGTTTCTTCTCAGAAGGCACTTAAAATCTTAATTTTTCTCATTTTTCTACTAATTTGGACAAAAAGAAAATATTTTGTATTTGTTCTAATTATCTGGGCAATTCTGATGATTTAAAAAGATTGTAGGAGGCAATTAGGTGACTTGGTGAATAGAGAGCTGTTCCTGGAGTCAGGAACACCTGTGTTCAAATCTGACCTAAAAGATTTACTAGCTATGGGAGCCTGGCGAAGTCATTTACTTACCTTCTGTTTGTCTTAAGCCACTGGAGAAAGAAATGGAAAACCACTCAAGTGTTTTTGGAAAGAAAGCCCCATGGACAGTATGGTCTGCGGGGTCACAAAGAACTGAACACAACTAAACAACAACCAAAAAGGTTGCAAATGATTCCCTTCCAAAGTTACAAAACTGTATATATTATTTTAATTAGTGATAACACTATTAGGGCTATACTCCAAAGAGATCAAAGAAAGAGGAAAAGGACACATATATAGAAATATTTATAGTAGCTGCTTTTGTGGTGGCAAAGAACTGGAAGTCAAGAAGATTATCCATCATTTAGGGAATGGCTGAATAATACACAGTCAACATTTTATCATACTGTAAGGTTTGAAAAGTGTCTAACATATGTTAACTTGTTTTATCCTCCCAACAACCCAATAAGGTAGGCATGATTACTATGCAGAGTAAAAGATAAGGAATCCAAGGCTGAATGGTTAAATAACTTACCCAGTGTTGGGCACTAATTTAGAGAGAATTTGAACTTAGGTCTTCTTGATTCCATGCCCTATGTTCTATCTACTGAACCACTTAGTTGCCTGATAAATGTATGTGAATGGCATGTAATACAATTGTGTTATAAGAAATGGTGAAGGGAAAGTTTTCAGGGAAAAGCAGGAAGGCTTGTATGAATTGGACCAAGATGACAGAGTGGAAGGAAATGGGGGAGCTGAGCTCTATCCTGCTGAAAAATAACTTTATTACCAAACAAGCTACCACTTTAAAAAGGGGGGAAATGTTATCCAGATAACATAAGATGTGAAAGTGAAGGGAAAAAAAGAAATAAATCCATTGAGAGATTAGTCAGTCAATTATTAAACACCTCCTATCTGCCAGGTACCATGTTAAGTGGTGGGGATACAGAAAAAGGAAAAAGGCAATCTTTGCTCCCAAGGAACTTACAGTCTTAATGGAAAGACAATATGCAAACAATTTGTATAAAAAAGCCATATGTGGGAAAATTGAAAATAATGGACAGAAAGAAGGCATTAGAATTAAAGGAAATTAACAAAGAACTAAAATGAAAATGAGACCAGTAAGAAATGAAACAAATATATATTCCCTTAAGAAAATCTATATGCTTAGGGGATGGTAGGCAGAGCTTACTTCAATATGAAGAAAAAAGGTCTCCTTACAGGCTGGCACTTTTAGAGGGAAAAAAGAGGGGCAGGGAAGAAGAAATTAACTGATTAAAAAAAAAAAGATCTTACCAAAGTGAGGTAAGTAAAAAAAAAAAAAATCCCTCTTCTCTCCTTAACTTCTTTAAGGAAAGCCCTTAAGTAGGTCTGTTCCACCAGAGCAAAAGAACTATAGATTTAGCTGGGGATAAAGGAAAGTGACTCTCCTTTCTTTCTCTCTCCAAAGGAAAGGGCACTTCAACTAAGGGTGATTATAGGAAAGGAGAATTTTGGTATCCTTAGGGAAGGATGGCCCATAGATTGAAACCCTGGCCATTGTATGGGATATTCTGGTCTAAAGAAAGACTTACATAGTAAAGGAAAAGTCTTCAATTTGACTTGATTTATAGAGTTATGTGTGACCCAGAGAGCAATGTGTCATAGACTTCCGAAAAAAATAATAATAAAAAAGCAAGAGAAATTAAGTACTTTTGTGATGCCATGATTTTCCATGAATGAGGAAAATGACTTATGAAAGAGGGGAATAATGAAAAAAAAAGAATCTAGAAAGAAAACTTCAAAGGAAAAGAAAAACAGCTGACCCACAAGAACTATTAGAATTCGGGGGGAAATGATGTGAGAAATTAGAGCAATGGGAGAAATATTTGGAAGAAGAATCAAAAGCTTGCCCAAAGAAGTACAAAATCTTATATTCATTGTAAAAGGAAAAAAAGAAACCTCCTTGAAAATAGAAGAGAACAAATAGAAATTAATGATTCTTGGTGGCAATGAGGATTTTAAAAACAAAACAAAGGACTGAGAAAACAAAAGAAAATGAAAGATTTCTCACATGAACAAACAACTAATCCAGAAAATACATGAAGAGATAATAAGTAGAAAACAGACCCAAAATAACATAAACAACAGCAAAAGAACCCGGGTACCATATTGAATGAAATCATTAATGAAAATTAACCAGGCATATTAGAACAAAAGAGAAATGTGAAAATAGAATGAATCCACTGATACCCTCCTAATAGAAACCCCCCAAATCAAAACTCCTCAGTGTCATTGCCAAAATATAGAGCTTCCAGAAAGGGAAAAAAACCTACAAGTATCCAGAAATAAAAGCTCCAAATATTCAGGAAACATAATCAGAGTCACAAAAGATTTACCAGCTATTACAATAAAGAAGTAGACAGTGGGAAAGGATATTTCAAAAGACAACATAAATTACCCAGCAAAACTGAACATAATACTACAAGGCAAAAAATAAAATAAAGACCTTTTGAACCTTCTATGTTGAAAAAAAAATGGAACTGAAAAGAAATGGCAAGTAAAATGTAAACCGAGGAGTAAGGAAAAATATGTAAAAAAAGTTTAATAAAAGTGAATAATCAGAATGAACTTTATAAGGTTGAACTGTATACATTCTTGTAAGGGGAGAATATAAAGGCTTTTTAAAAGAATCTCATTGTCACAGAAGGAAATATTCATCATCAATTGAGACAGAAGCCCTATAAATAGTTTCATTATGTTTTAAAGATTAAGAGAAAAAAAGATAGGGAAAGGATACATAAGGAGAAAATGAAGGAAAATGGGAGAACTAGTTAGCATTTCTGGGGAGTGCAAGTAAACATATATGAACCTTAAAAAAAAACACTGTTAAGAGGGGGCATCACTTGAACTTTTATTTAAAGTTCTAAGAGAAAACAGAACACACACTCACAAATGCATATACATGCACAAAAAATTTGGTGTAGGAATACTACTCAACTCTCCAGGGATAAAAATAGGAAAAGGAAAATGGCAGAAAGATGGTAGAATAAGATAGAAAATTTCCTGGCTTTCCTAAATTCCCCTGTAAACAGTATAAAATAATATATTAGAGTGAACTTTGAGCAGCAGAAATAATTAAAAAGTCAGGGTAAAGCAGCTGTCTCTCTGAGGCAACTTTGGAATATCTTAGGAAAGATTGGACTTCCCTAGGGTAGTGACTTGACCTGAATGAAGTACAAATACCTTTGGGCAGATACTGCTGAATCAACAAACAAAAATCCCCTGGGGCAGCTCTGTCAGGCAGCAGCCTCAGCTTCAGGAACTTTTACCTCATCTACAATGTGGGAATTGGACAGCTGTGCAAGAGAAGATTTCAGGGCCCTCCACTGGTGTTGGCTGTTGGATCCTGGTACATTGATCTGATGTGGTTCCTATGGGTAAAGAGTGAGTACATGACATTGAATGTGGCAGCAGAGGGTGGGTACCCTGCTGGCTGTGGACACTTATATGAGAGTGAACTCAGAAGATAGTGAAGTTAAATCAGCTACTTCCATTTCAAAGGAAAAAGCAAAATGGCAACAAGCCCCCAAGAAGTTTTTGGAAGAGCTTAATAAGAACTTTAAAAATCAAAATAAGAGAGGCTGTGAAAAATAGCTTAACAAATAAGAGTAATGCAAGAAAATTATGACAAGGAAGCCAACCAATTGGAAAAAGAGATCCAAAAGCTTATGGAAGAAAATAACTCCTTAAAGATTTAGAATTTGGCAAAGGAAAGCCAATGACTTCCTAAGACACCAATAAATAATAAAACAAAATCAAAAGAATAAAAAAAATAGAAGAGGATATGGAACATTTCATTAGAAAAACAACTCATCTGCTGTGTTCCAAAGAGATTATAAAAAAATGGAAAAGGAACCACAAGTGCAAAACAAAAAGTATAGCAGCCCTTTTGGTGGTGGCAAAGAATTAAAAATGGAGGTGATGCCCATAATTTGGAGAATGGCTAAACCAGTTGAATGTTAATATAATTTGCTATTATATTATTATCATATTAATTATTAATAACATTAATATTATATTTTTAGTACTATTGTGCTAGAAGAAATGATGAGCAGGTGGATTTCAGGAAAAACCTGGAAAGACTTACATGAAGTGGTGCTGAGTGAAGTGAGCAGAACATTGTATACAGTAACAGCAACATTGGGTAATGACCAACTATGATAGACTTAAGTCTTCTTAGCAATATAATGATTCCAGACAATTGCAAAAGACTCATGTTGGAAAATATTATCTGCTTCTAGAGAAAGAACTATGGAATCTGAATGCAGATCAAAGAATACTATTTTCACTTTTTTTTCTTATGTTTTTTCCTTTTTGATCTGATTTTTCTTCCGCAACATGACTAATGTGGAAATATGTTAATCATGATTTTACATGTATAACCTATATCAGATTGCTTGCTGTCTTGGGAAAGGGGTGTGGGAGGGAGGGAATTCAAAATCTTACAAAATGAATGTTAAAAACTATTTTTCCATGTAATTGGAAAAAATAATATTAAATTGGAAAATATTATTAAATGGGAAAATTAAAATACTATTAAATGGAAAAAAGCAGTGACCTCAAGAACAAATATAGATACAATACAAGAGTTGTTGGACTACCTGAAAGTTATAATTTTTAAAAAAGTTGGGAAAATATACTTCAAAAGATTATTAAAGAAAATTTACCTGAAATTTTAGAAAAAGAAGGTAAAATAAAAATAGAAAAAAAAATCCCCTGATCACTATTTGAAAGAGATACCAAGGTTAAAAGTCACAGGAACTTCACAGCTAAGTTTAGAAGCTTCCAGGTCAAGGTAAAAATACTGCAAGCAATTAGAAAAAAACCAACTTTAAATACTGCGGAGGTACAGTCAGGGTAACATAAGATTTAGCATCTTCTACATGAAAAGACTGAAGCTTATGGTACAATATATTCTGAAGAGCAAAGGATCTGGGCTTACAACCAAGAATTATTTACTCAGGAAAGCTGTGTGTTATCCTGAATGGAAAAAAGGATATTTAATAAACTAAAGAACTTTTAGCATTTGTGAGCAAAGATCAAAACTAAATTAAAAATTTGACCTGCTAGATTCAAGATAAATATAAGAAGGTAAACATTAAAGTCCAATTATAAAGTACTTGGTAAGTAAAAAAAAAACAACTTTACTTCTTATACGGGAAAACATTATCTGTAACTCTTAAGAATGTTATCATTATTTGGGTGGTTTGAAAGTGAATACAAAGACAGAAAGTTTGTGGGCTAGTTGAGTATGATTGAATTATCCTAAAAACTAAAATGAGATTTGGAGAGGTAAAATGGAGCATTCATTTCATACAAATAAGGTGTGAATAGAATAACTGCTACCTTGGAGTTGGGAGGGAGTGATAGTGCCAGAACTTTATTCTCATCAAAACTGGGTCAAAGAAGGAATAGCATATACATCTAGAAGGATATAAAGGTCTTTTCAATTTACAGAAAAATAGGAGGGCAAGGGGAAATGATAAGCAAGAGACTCTTAGAAGAATGTCAGATCAAGAAATAGGAGAGTAAGGAAAGAGAGGATAAAGGAGAGATTCTTTAAAAACTGGGTAAGCGTATCAGCAAGCACCGTAGCATATCCAGATAGCTGCTGCTAGCACAGGTTCTTAGATCAGCTATTCTAAAGAAAATAAACTCAAAATGGGTTAAGAATTCTATTTTAATGAATCAAACATATATCATTTACTTAGTTCAGGGGGAAAAATCGACACCCTCAACTTCAGAGAATACAAACAAAATACAAACAGAAGTTATAAGTAGACAAAGAAACAGATAAGCATATGGGCTTCCAGCCATCTGACCATTACATCCATACCTAGTTAGTTACCGGAGAAGGAAGCACCAACATCTGGGTTTTCAAAGCCCATGGGGGAGACAGGGCTCAATGACTGCCCAGAGTCTCATCTGACCAAATCACACAACTTTTTCAAAAGTGAGCCCCAAAGCAAAAACTCACATCAGGGTATGCATAGCCTTCTCCTGGATCAGAGAATGTCACAGCCCTCTTGATCCACTGCCCAATCACAAAGTAATAAGGCGTGGGTGTTCCTGAAAAACAAACTTCCTGTCACTGGCTCCATGTGACTACATTCAGCCTATTAGGGGGCAGAGTATATTTTCAAATCAAGGAAGGTTCTCAGAGTCACATAAGCCTATCAAAGGGCCTAAGGGCAGGGAAGATCTTCAGATTCCCATAACAGTAAATTAAGGAATGGGGGGAAGGGGAAAAGATAAGGGGATTGATTCTTAGAATGGGTGTGGATTAGGGAGGCAATGATTAGAAATCAGTTAGAACTAGATAAATCTACCAAAAAAAAAATAAGCAAAAAGTCAGGGAGATGGATAGAATCTTAGATCAGATATGAGAACGATTTGGAGAGAATTGGATTGGAATAAAACAGAGTCCAGCTTTTTTCCCCCCAGTGATATATGGTACCTTTACAAAAAATGGCCATATATTAAGTTAAATGAAGAAAAGCAGAAATATTAGATGCATGCTTTTCAGATCATGATGCAATAAAAATATATTTAATAAAGGATGATGGAAAGAAATTAAAAATTAATCAAAGACTAAATAACCTAATCATAAAGAATGAGTGTGTTAATGAACAAGTCATAAAAATAATGAAAAAATTTGTTAAATAGAATGATATAATGAAACAACATATCAAAACCTATCAGATGCAAGAAAAGCAATAATCAGAAGAAAATTTGCGTCTTTAAATGTTTACATCAATAAGATAAAGAGCAGACCAATGAACTGGGTATGCAATTAAAAAAAAAACTAAAAAACCTTCAAATTGGGGAAAAAAACCCCATCAAACTAGAAATTCTAAAAATTAAGTGTGAGATTAAGAAAATCAAATATAAGAAGACCATTGGATTAATAAATAAAATTAGAAGATGGTTTTATGAAAAAAAAACAACAAAATTGCTAAATCATTGTTAGTATGACAAAACGAGAGAAGAAAAACAGATTGCTAATATCAAAAAGGAGATGGATGACTACATCACTAATGAAGATTAAATTAAAGTAAGTATTGGGAGTTATTTTGCCAAATTATATGCCAATACATTGAAAATGTTAAATGAAATGAACTAATATTTAAAATAAATAAACTTCCTAGATTAACAGAAGAAGAAACAGAATATCTAAATAAATCTATTTTAGAAATAGAAATTGAGTGGACTATAAATAAATTTCCTATAAAAAAAAGCATCAGGACCAGATGGACTTACAAGTGAATACTACTAAAATTTGAAGATCAACTAATTCCAATGTTAAAGAAATTATTTGGAATAATAGGCAAAGTAGGAGTTCTATCAAATGTTTTTTGTGAAACAAATATGATGCTGATATCTAAACCAAGAAGAGTAAAAACAGAGAAAGAAAATTATAGATCAGTTTGATTAGTGAATATAGATGCAAAACATTTAAATACTGGCCAGGAGAATAAAAGGATGTATCACACAGATTAGACATCATAATCAAGCAGGATTTATACCGGGATTGCAGGGTTGGTTTAACATTAGGAAAACTAAAGTATTAACATGATTAATTGTATCAATAATAAAAGTAACAAAAAAATCATATGATTATATTAATAGATGCACAAAATGCTTTTGACAATTCCTATTAAAAACAATTGAATGCACAGGTATGAATGTTTATATTTTTTCCTTTAAAATGATAAAAAAAAAAGCATCCACCTAAAGCTATTGCAAACATTATTTGTAATGGGGATAAGCTAAAAAAAATTCCAAATAAGATCAGGAGTGAAACAATAATACCCATTATCACAAATATCATTCAATATTGTATAAAAAATACTAGCAAAAGCAATGAGAAGAGAAATGGAAGGAATCAGAATGGGCAATGAGGCAATAAACATTTCTCCCTGCAGATGATATGATATACTTGAAAAATCCTAGAGATTCAACTAAATATTAGTTGAAACACTAATTTTTAGCAAACTAGTAGGATATAAAATAAACCTACATAAATCATCAGGATTTCTATTTTACATAAAATAAACTGCTTAGATTATTATATTACCAATAAAAAAGAATAAATAGAAGAAATTGTAAGAGATATCCCATTTAAAATATTTATTTTTATAGATAAGCTATATAATATATGCTGTATATAATATAGACTATATAGACTATAAATAGACTACATCATGTAATATATAGACTATATAATATAGACTATAATATAGACTATATAATACAGACTATATAAAATACCTGGGGTATATCTGCCATCACAAACCCAGGAACTACAAGAACATAATTACAAAATGCTGTTTATGAAAATAAAGTTAGATTTAAATAATTAGAGGAAAATAGGGAGAAGAGGATAAGAGGGAGGGATGATAAGGAAGATTGGGGGAGGCGGGAATTAGAAGCAAACACTTTGAAAAGAGACAGGGTCTTTAAAAAAGAGAAGATAATAAATGGGTATTGAGATAGGATGGAATGAAATATAGTTAGTCTTTTATAACATGACTATTATGGAAGTGTTTTTACATAAGAACACATGTATAACCTATATCAAATTGCTTTCCTTCTCAATGAGGGTGAGTGGGGAGGGATGAAGGGAGAGAATTTGAAACTCAAAGTTTTAAAAAAACAATCATCAAAAATTATTTTTACATACAACTGGGGAATAAGATGTACAGGCAATGGGATATAGAAATGAATCTTGTCCTACAAGAAAGTGAGAGAGAGGGGGTATGGGAGCAGTGGTGGGGTGACAGAGGGAAGGGCAGAATGGGGTAAGAGATAATCAGAATGCATGCTATCTTGTGGGGGAGGAGAGTTGGGGAGAAAATTTGGAACTCAAAATCTTGTGGAAAAGAATGCTGAAAACTGAAAAAAATAAATTAATAAAAAGAAGACTTGCATGAACTGATACAACTGCTGTGAACAGAATTGGGAGAACAATCTGTATAATAATATTTTAGAATTCTGATCAGTACAATGAACAACCATATTTCTAGAATTTCCATAATGAAAGATGCCACCCACCTCCTGATGGAGAGGCAATACATTCAGCATGTAGGTTGAATCATATCATATTTTTGTTGTTCATGCCCAATTCAGGGATTTGCTTTGTTTGTGCGTATTTGCTAGAAGGGTTTTATTTTCCTTTCCTTTTTTTTTCCCCGATGGGGCAGAAGTGAGGTGGATAGGTGAGAAAATATAGTTTTTGCTAATTGAAAAATAATTTAAAAATAAAGAAAGTGGCAGAGTTAAATCTGAACTCCTGGATGTTGCTATTGTCTTTGGATAGCTTTTATGTTTTATTGTCATGAAGACTTTTGACAGTGGATTTGTTTCCCTCTCTTTTTAGTATGATGGCAACATCTTCCTGTAAGGAAGCAGAAGAATTGCTTCCTTGCCTTCCGAGTTCTGCACTGTCATGTTCTAACACAACACTGATGCCAGAATGTGAGGTAGTGTAGTGAATACTAGGAGGGAGTCAGAAAACTTGGGCTTGTATTCTCCCACTTAGTATGTATGACCTTATGGAAAGTCATTTACTTCTCTGGCTTTTATTCTCTTCTTCTAAATTAGGATGCTGGTCTAAGTGGCTTCTGAAGTCCCTCTCAGCTGTCAATCTATGATCTATATTATCTTTTGTTTAAAATAATGATAGAGATGATGCTGTTGATTCACAATGTCTTTTACTGTTTTTATCAAATGTCATAGGAACATGCTAATATGTTTGAGTAGTTGCTCAATGCTCTTAAAGTATTCCAATCAAGATCAAACTAAGAGAATCTCTGTCTACTGAGTAACATGTCATTGTGTGTTTTAGATTTTTTCCCCCTCTGATTACCAGGTAATCCTACTGCCACATAAATTATCTTTAGAAAAAACAACTTTGCTCACGTATGCAAAATCCAGAATGGAGCCATAAATTGGTAATGAAACCATGTCTGTGGTGGCGCCACTTCACTGCCTTGTTTAGCAAGTTGGGACTGAGGGCACTGGTGAACGCCTTTGACTAATCTCACATCAGGATGCACCTCATATTTCAATATACAACTAGCACAATTGGCCTTTGGAGAAAGAGAAGTTTGGTTTCCAGTGCTGTCACTCTCTTTACCTTCCTGCCTACAGCAAATTAAAAAAAAATTACTTGGGAGAAATGTTAAGCAACTAAACCTTTTATAAAACATGTCAAGATTAATTGCTGGTTTCACTTATGAACTGTAGACTGTTTTCTAAGATTCTCATCTTATTAGATACAATGATTCATATTCACTTTCTTGGCAAAACATCTGCTTCTCTGCAGATATCACCATCAATAATGTAGGGAATGATGGGGTCCTGCCAACTCAGAGCTCACTAGAAAAGGAAAAAGGATGAAAACTGTGCAAGTACCTTTGTGGTGTTTGAATCATACAATCAGAGACTGAGAATGGGAAAGGACCTTAGAGGTTAGTTAGTCCAGAGAAGAGGATGTAAAACACAAGTCATTATTTTGATCTTAAATTTGCTTTTGATGAGCATGTTGTGCAATGTGTGTGTGTGTGTGTGTGTGTGTGTGTGTATACTATAAAATGTTGGAGACAAGTCTTTCTTGTTCTCAACTCTTCTTTTTGTTGTTCAGTTGTTTTCAGTTATGTCCAAGTCTTTGTGATGCCATTTGCAATTATCTTGGCAAAGATATTTGATTGGTTTGTCACTTCCTTCTCAAGCTCATTTTACAGATGAGAAAATTGAGGCAGAGGTAAGTGACTTGCCCAGGGTCACACAGCTAATGAGTGTCCGAGGTCAGATTCAAACTCAAGAAGATGGGTCTTCCCGACTCTAGGCTGACACTCAATTCACTGTGCCACCTAGCCACCTGCCAATTCATCCTTAGGCAGTTCCAAATTCATTGTATTAATCAGTGTGATTGTAAAGTATTTCTAGTTCTGAATATGTGGCCCTTTTAATAAGTGCAGTCCACCATCTTGTGGGTAACAAGGCCCTAGTTTGCATGGGAAACATCCCTGTTGTAAAAATGTAAGAATTAAAGAGCAAGGAAAGAAGTAAATTATCTGTGCCTGAGACTATTTGGACAGACCTTTGGAATATCTGAGGTTGGGTTATGAGTAGATATTCTTAAAGTATTCTCTTTGCCCCCTTTCCCTGTTCCTATAGTTTCTTTTCTCACTATGAGACTATAGGAGCTGTCTTCCTTTTATTTTTCACTCCTAACTTTGGTAAGTTATATCACGATTCCTTTCATTCTCCTTCCCTTTCCTCCATTACAAACCCATTTTATTCTGCAGTTTTGCCAGACAAAATATGTTGTTTGACCCATAGTAAAATTATGGGTTTTTAGTCCATGGTGTTTCAGGCCTGCACCTCTACCTTTACTTCTATTTCTTTAAATTCCACTTTCATCTTGATCCCTTTGTATAATTTAAAAGTAAATTCCTTATGATCTCTTTGCTGTAATTCACTATTATTGTTTTGTTTTTATAAGCATCTATCAGTCTTTCTGTTTGAATTTTTAAACAAAATTAAAGGTGAAACAATTTATTTCAGTATTTATTTTTTTCCTTGGTGCCTATAGATATTTATTTAACTTTCTTGTTTTTCTGTTATTTGTGGTGTTTTCAAGTAAAATATTCTGGGATTTTTAAAGGATATAATACATTTCTTTATCTTTTACTAAACATCTTTTATTCTCAATAACGATTATGCTCAGGTTTAGAGGATATGTCTTTTTTGTTGCATCTTGAATTCTTTTGCTTTTTGGAACATTCTATTTTAGTAGGTACAGAATAGTTCTGAATTATTTAATTTTTTGAATAGATTTAAACATTTTCCCTAGCTACTTGTAGAATTGTGATTCATCACTGGAATTGTTAAATTTAACTACTATGAATTTTAGAGTTTGAAATATATTTTTCCAGAGGTTGTTAGTTCTTTGAATTTGTTTTCTAATATTATTTTCTGCACTATAGTATTTTTTCCCCTAATTTGTCATATTCTTTTGGGAGCCTTTTGTTTTTTTAGTTGTGTCTATAAGTAGAATCTTTAAGATCAATGACTTTTTATACAGATACCATATGTTCTTTTAGCATTAAAATCTTTACTTCCCTTTTTTCTGATGGTTCTTCCCTCCAGTTTATTTGTATTCTTAAACTGTTGTTCTGTCTTTGGCTTCTCTGGAGAGATTTGTTAGAATAAATTCAATATAAAAATGCTGGTTATTTCTGCTGTACAGGACATAAGCTCTGCTATTTCCCCCACTTCTAAATTCTTTTCACAGTTTTCATTTCTTTTCTGAACCATCCTGGAATATATTGTTTTGATTCCACCCAATCTTGGGATTCCAAAGGGTTCTGTATTTCATCATTCATTGGTTCATTTCTATTTGGAGAATTTGGTGACAATTTCTATGTTTTAGAACCTATTATTAATTCCACTGTTTGTTTCCTCTCTGTTGATTTATATCCTTTTCACATAGGTTGCTAATTGTAATTTCCTCCTTTAAATTTTTTGAATTTTTTAACTTTTTCCTTATATTCTCCTCTCACTTTTTGAATCCTCCCTTGTTGATGATGTGTATATCCCTGGGATTGCTCTCTAATGTCTCTCAGCTACCTGCACTGTTGGGGAATGTTTGTCACTGGACTTGATCCCTGTGCCAAGTAGAATCTAGGATGTCAGCATTAGCCCAAGTTCCTTTTCCTTCATGCCTGGTCTGACTCCTGCCTCACTTCCATTCTTAGCATTGGTCTTTTCCTTCTCTGCATGGGCTAAAACAGGGTCCTCTGCTTTTTGTAGGATTGGGAAAAAATTGGGTGGGTGTAGCAGTGCTCTGGTAAATGTTAAATAACCATCTCTGTAGAAAAAATTGTACACTTTTAAGCTTAATTTGCATTAATAACATTTTCTCTAATGTTTTTTAGAGTAGACAATCAACAAAACACTAAACGAAGTCCTGATTTGTAGCATTGGCCAATTTCAGAGATACAAATACTCACACTGAAAATTTAATAACGAACTCTCAAGCTGGTTGAAGTTTGCTATAGCACAGTGCTGTGTAGTTATACTGGGCATAGTCTTTGCAGCCTTTGGCTTCCCTACTCTAGGGCTTTTATAGGTAGAAAGAAACCTGATTCTCTCCCTTCACATGCCATTCCAAATTCCAAATTCCAAATTCTCTTTCTCTTTTGGCTTGCAGAATCAATGCTTGTTGCTTTGTTTGTTGCCTGTTACACAATAGAATGGAAGTGAATGAGTAGAAGGCACATGGGCAGAGGATCCAAGGCAGTGTAGTCTTCTCCAGTGGGTCCTATGGACATGCTGGTGGATTGGTTTTCCATGTTTCCAAAGTGGAATGTTTCCAGGGAAGGGGCATTGAGCAACAACTTTAAAGATCTGAACTCTCCAGGGCTACTCCATAAGGCCATTACCTTAATGTACTCATTTTTTCTTATTCTGTGAATTGAACCTTAATTATTCTTGCTGTATATTAGCACTTCTTTAATTTTTTTTTCAGTTTTAATTACAACAGACCATTTTATCCTTGCTTCTTTTCAATGGTTTCTTCTTTATATTTGCTCTTCTCCTTTCTGACTTGGGAGGATTTGGCTTTACACTGGAGTATTTTTTTGCAATCTTTGTCCAGTTTTAGTCTGGTGATAATTCTCTTAGGAGGGTGAATTCCCACATGGACAGTTGTGCCATTAGCTTTTTCACATGGCATATGCCAAATCTAGATGGCATATTTCTTTCTGTAAACCTGGATTACCTTGTCAATTTGTTGGCCTTTGCAGTGTCCATGAACCTCCTGCACCTTGTCATCCTTCCAAATGGGAACTGAATGGATGTTGCATTTCTGCCTCAACTCTTTGGAGAGCGGGGTCAACCTGATCTTGTGCCAGATGTGCAAAGGCACACTGAAGTGTCTTTTGTGGTTCTTTTTTTGGTCAGAGGTCAGAAATGTATTGAACTTTATTTTGGCTAGCAAGGCCACCTGACAAGAGATGCACAGGCTGCCTGGTACTAGAAACCTAGCCTCTAGATTAACACTTCTTAAACTGTGGGTTGTGACCCCATTTGGGGGTTGCAAAAATTTTGGCAACAGTAAAAGGTTTCTGAATGCACAAGGATATGAACAAGTAATTTTCAGAGGTAGAAATTAAAGATATCTATAAGCATATGAAAAAATGGTCTAAGTCACTATTTATTTGAGAAATGCAAATCAAAACAACTTTGAGGTACCACATCTCACCAGTCAGATTGGCTAAGATGAAAAAACAGAAAAATGACAATTGCTAGAGAGGATGTGGAAAAAATTGGAACACTAATGCATTGTTGGTGGAGTTGTGAATTGATCCAGCCATTCTGGAGAGCAATCTGGAATTATGCCCAAAGGGCTATAAATAATTTCATACCCTTTGACCCAGTAATGCCACTTCAAGGGTTGTATCCCAAATAGATCATAGAAATGGAAGACCCATATGTACAAAAATATTTATTGTAGCTCTCTTTATGGTGGCAAAAACCTGGAAATTAAGGGGATGCCCATCAATTGGGGAATGGCTAAACAAGTTGTGGTATATGAATGTAATGGAATACCATTGTGTTATAAGAAATGAGGAGGTGATAGACTTCATATTTACCTGGAGAAGCTTATACAAACTGATGCTAAGTGAGAAGAGCAGAACCAGGAGAAATTTGTACGCCATCACAGACACATCGTACAACCAACTTGAATAAACTGGACTCTTCTCAGCAATGCACAGATATAAGACAACTCTACAAGTCTCAGGATGGAAGGAGATATCTACATTCAGAGAAAGATCTAGAAAGAAAAGAGTTTAAATGGAGACTGAAG
>CM053594.1:307199602-307236797 GCA_028646575.1 Pseudocheirus occidentalis
AGACTAACAGACAATGTGAAAGTATTTGCAGATCCTATACTTGATTGCATGCTGCTATGGTGGGGGGGGGGGATTTAGGGAGGAGAGAAAATTTGAAACTCAAGGGAGTATAGAACTGAATCTTGTAAACTAAAAGTAAATAAACAAATGAATTTAATGTAACAAATAAATGTAATGTAATAAATCTGAAGTGTTTCTGGCAACACTTGTCCATGTTGCATCTTACAACTTCATTGCAGCCTTGGTTCTGAACACAAAGTATGTGCATACCGTCAGTCAGTGCAATGCTAACCAATGCTGCCAAAACTTGGAAAGGGGTTATGAGTGGGAAAAGTTTAAGAAGTCTTTCCCTAGATCATAATTCCTTTTTTTTAAAAGAAAAAAGGTTATTGGGGACTGGAGAAAGTTTCTAGTTTTTTTATTTTTGTATTTCCATAGTGATCCATTAGATATAATCTTTTAATGCTTTTGTATGGTCTTTCATATATGTATGATAGGAGATATGTATATGAAAGGTTATGGTATTATTATCTGCTACATCAATTTTTGACTTGTTCATTCAGACCTGTGAAACTAGACCAGGTGTACTAAAAATATATATTATAGTGAAGAGAAAGGAGAGTGAAGGAGAAAAATCAATTGGAAAAAAAGTTGGCAAAGATAGCGAAATTAAAAAAAAAACTTTTCTCAAGGTATGTCAGAAAGTGGGTATCAGAGAAAAATGCTCATGAAAAATTTCATGGAAGAGTAAGATTGTATAGAAAAAGCAAGAGGAATAATACGACATGAATAGTATGGTTCTTTCTTGGAGAGGGAAGTACATAATAAGAGGCAATTTCTCTTATGCAGATGTGCAAAATTAAATAACTTTGAGTATTGTCCTCTTCCAACTCTCTCACAGTTGAGCTTCTGATGCAGATCATCATGGAGTGGCTACTCTTCCTGGGATTACATGTATAAATATATTCTTGAATTCTCAATCTAAAGCTTGAATAAATTTTCCACGCACACAAAATAATTTTCTAAATGTACATTAGTTATCATTGTATACTATCAAGTGGGGCAATTTGCTTTCCTGAATAGGTTCTAAAGAATAACTACCCAATGTCTTAAGGTATTCTGTAGGTGTGGATTCTGAAAACTATAGATCATGGGCCCCCACCAATGTATTTACTCTTTCTCTATTCATTCAGAGGATACAAGAAGTTCAATGCAAAGTCATTTAATGAAATTGCACAGTAAGTAAAATTACAATAGGATATTCTCCCTTATGACCTTAGGGTGCACTCTTCCAAATGGGAACATAATCGGCAGGGAGAATGGGCCCTCAGTAGTATCATACCTAAGAAAAATCTAGCAAGCATGAGTCTAGGCAATGTAACTTACTCCCTGATGTTGTAGCACTACCTGTGTTTTCTCAATGGACTTTATTCTCTATTTGATGTGGCATGTTTGCTGGACAAGTTCTGCTGGTTCCTTCTGGTCTTGATGTGACTATTGGTCACCAAGTATGTAGACTCTCTTAGGAACTGCTTCTAGCTACTAGTTTTTGGACTCATCCCCTCAAGGCCTACCCAATGGCCAGCTCAGTGCCAGTCTGCCTTAGCAGTTAGAAATTCTCTTTGAAAATGGTAGGCTATTAGATATAATCACCTAGCTAATAAAAGACATTCAGAACTGTCCTAGGATGAAATTTCATTTTTATTTTTTATCTCCTATGTCCTAATTGAAGATCTGTTATGTGTGTATGTTTATATATATTTATATCTATACATATGTATGTGTATAATACACACACATGCTCTCTCTCTCAATCTCTCTCTTTCTCTCCCTTTCTTTGTACATATACATACACACAAATATACTTATTGTAATACTGTGTTTCTTCTCCTTCCCTTTCCCAGAGAGTCAGTCTCTGTAAGAATGACTTAAAAAAAGAGGGTAAAAGTAAAGCAGTTCATTGAAATCCATCAATATACTAACTGTATAGAATATCTATCTATCTATCTATCTATCTCTCTATCTCTATCTCTCTATCTCTCTATCTCTCCATCCATCCATCTCTCCATCCATCCACCTCTCCATCCATCCATCCATCCATCCATCCATCCATCTGAATGCATGTATATATGTTCATGTGTATAGATGTATACATAGAAACACAAATCTATATATTTGTATATGTACACATGCATGTATAAATGTGTATGTGTATAAAATATTCCACACCCATACTCTCCCATTTCTGCAAAGAAGAGAATGAAGTATATTTCTCAACTCTTTTCCAATGTGAAACTTCATCATTATAATTACGCACTATATGTTTTTATTTCTTACTTTCTGTTTACATTATTATAAATCATTGAATATGTTTTATTTGTCCTTATTTTTTCATTCTATACCTGTATTCTGAGATTTTCCATAGTCATGACTCAATAGAGGACAATAATATTCCACTACATCCCATATGCTGGCATTTATTTAGCTATTTACCAAATGATGGGTTACAGAATTCATTTCCACTTTTTTTGTTACAACAAAAAAGAGTCACTGGAAATCTTTTAGCAAATATAGTGTTTTTCTCTTATTGACATCCTGTGAACACACATCAAAGGAATCCCTGGTTTGCACACTTAAGTAACTTTTTAAAATATAACTCTGAATTGCTTTTTAGATTGATCATATAAATTTATAGTTTTCTCAAAAATATAGTAATATGTTTGTTTTCCTGTGACTCTTCCAACATTGGCTATTCTATCTATTTGCATCTTTTCCCATTTCAAAATTGGAACAAGAAGAAAATATTGAATTAACAATAAAAACCAGAAGCTTGTTAAAAAAAATAAAACAGTTATACCATTTATCTACTTTGATTAAAAAGAGCAATGAAAATCAAGATAAAAAATTAAGGATAATTTATCACAGATGATGTGTATCTAAAGTACATGCAAGATATATGTAGATTAGTTCAAAAATAATCTCAGAGGGAAAGATACTAGCAGTTGAGGACACTTGGAAAGATCTCCTATAGAATGTGACAATTAAGTTAAATCCTGAAGGAAGACAAGAATTCTAAGAGAAAATGGTAAGGAAGCCTTCCAGCATTGGGGGACAGATAATACAAAGGTATCAGATGAGAGGTGGGGTGTCATATGTAGAATATTAAGTAGGCCAGTATGTCTGGTTAGTACATTGTCCTACTGGTGTGGAGCAAAGTTTAAGAAGGTAGGAAGGGTTCAGGTTGTGAAGAGCAGCAAACACTAAATAGAAGATACTATATCTTATTCTTGAGAAAACAGTGAATCATTGGAGTTTGTTGATTAGGTGAGTGTTTTGATCAAAATTATTTTTAAAAAATCACTTTGGAAACTGTATGAAGGATAAACGGGAAGGAGGAGACAAATGAGCAATGGGATCAATTAAAAGACTTGTGATATATAACCAGAGAGTAAGCTTTAGTGGTAGCTCTGTGAGAGGAAAGGATGGGACATACAGGAAAGATGGTATAGATCCAGAAACAAAAGATTTTACAACTGATTGAATGATGGTGAGGTGGAAGAAGACTGTATCTGGTGACTGAGAAGATAGTGGACCCTTAATCATAATGGAGAAATCCACAAGAGGGGAGTTTGGGGAGAAATTCTGAGTTAACTTTTGGCTATGTTGAGTTTAAGATACCTGTAAGACATCTTTCATATGATTGTTAAGGAAACATTTGCTTGCACTCATTAGAAAACTGATGTTAGTCTTTTATATTTGTCTTGTATATATATATATATGTGTGTGTGTGTGTGTGTGTGTGTGTATACATATATATACATATATGCATATATATCTTAGGCATCAGATGCTTATTAAAGATAGTTGGTGCAAAATTTGTGAGGGGGGAATTATTTTACAGTATTTTACTTCCTCTACATTATTAAATATTGTGAAAGTGATAACAATTATTTGTCCCATCTCCTGTGGACACCTAAGCTGATGAGTCATTGGGAATTCAAGATGATGAGTGTGAGCCAAAGTTCAAAAGTGAGGAGTGGTAGGGACTTGGTTAGTAAGCAGATCACACAATTGATCAGTTCTATGCGTCACATTATTTCAGTCATCAATGTTTTTTTAGCTTGACTCTTAGGTATTTATACTTTTTCTGTGAGGAGTAATCTGCTTTGCCTTTCTAATACTTCATAATGGTGTTAAGTAACAGAGGCAATACTGGATAATGGGATAAATGACTGGTTATAGTCAGAATTAATTGTGTTTAAGAAGTACCTGCAACCTATGGGCAATACCTTTGGTAATTATCTAAGACAAGTTGCCAGTCTTTATTGATGGAGAGAGTTTCTCTCCTTGGCGTTCCCTATACTAATGAAAGCCTAGGTCTAGACCAACTTCGGATCCTGCAAACTTTAGACTGCTATCATCATTAGAATAATAATTGGTATTGATATAGTGTCTTAAGATTTATAAAATGTGAAGAAAATGGGTGGTAAGGTATGACCAACTCCAAGGTGGACATTTTAAAATTAAACATAAATCTTTCCATGATGTTATTAGCCCAATGGACTGCTTTGGTCAGAAAAGATTAAAAATATTCTGAACGTTTGTAGAAACGATATTAGAAAAAAACAGAATATGATATTTAAATCTTGAAAAAACCATACTGCATCCAAATTTGGACTATTTACTATTGTGTGCAATTCAAGGTCAACATAAAATAAGTGGAAAAGGTTTAGAGGACAATGAAAAGTCTGAATTTACAGAAATAGGATTTCCTCTATAGGTTTATAACAATCCAATTTCCAATAAAGTCTTATTACACAAAGTCAAAGAAGCTATTTTATTTTCATTGCAAACTCACAAATTCCTATTGCTACTAAATAGACATACTATTTCCTAAAAGAAGAACTCACAAATGTGGTCAGTTGAGAGACTTCACCTGAATTCCAGCGACAGAGTTGATCTCAGTTCAAGAGAAAGAGAAAAAAATACTAAAAAATTGCAATGCCAATCTATTTCAGTTTCCATTTGTGTTAGCCTGTTTTAAGGAAAGGCAATAGATATATCAGACATTAAATTTTATTTTTCCTTTATTTGGTATTTTTAAGGTCATCTGAGTCATTTAGGTTGAGCATTATAAAGACATGTATCACTTCAGGAGCTAAGAACTCCATGTTCAATGAAGAATTTTGTTTTCACTAATACTCTCTACTGAAGAGTTTGTTTCTTCATGTGTGCTTTATATGAACAAGAATGCAAATTAGTGGTAAAATAATTTAAGTAAACAAAAATATATTTCATGCTAATCAATGGAAAGTGTTACAGTTTCACATTGTCAGACAGTACCATTAGCAGTGATGATTTTTATGAAATAATGAAGTAATGGATTAACATGCAGAGTAAAAGAAGAATGGACAATTCAGCATCACTCTATATGACCACAAAAATATTTTTAAAAGTCTTACCAGTTTAGATAGTGCATACAGAGTATACTCTGTCAGTTGTTCATGAATATATTTTATTTTTGGTTTGTGGTCATTTCTTTGTGTGTATACATACACACATACATAAAAATGTTTGTGTGTATGTATATATACATACATACATGTATATGTTTATGTGTCATTTAAATATTGGTTTTATTGTTGAATCACATGAAATTTGTGTTCCTGATAACTTTCTAAGAAATTGAAAGCATATCAGGTCTAGATCTACTTCAATCCAACATCTAGCTCTTTAAGTTTCTTCACAACCTTTTAATTTTTAACAAATGCCAAATAAAATTGACACTCATATACATAGTAGAATAGAAAGATGGGTGTATAGGAAGCTAGAGATCTTTTTATATAGAGTTTATCTTTCTTTTGTAGTAAATAATTAGTTGAATCCATAGTTTTCAAAGCTATACTGCTTATTTGTGCTTCTTTTTGGCCTTTCTTATGCTTTCTTTTCTGCTTTTGAAAAAAAACAAAGATGCCTCAATGATCCTATCTTCTCTTACCTTGCCTTGCCTTCTCTTCTCTTCCCTTTCCTACCTTCTCATTCCTCACTCACTGGAAGGAGGAAAAATAAAGAAAAAAGAAAAAAAGTCATTGTAAACAAATACTCATGGTCAAGTAAAACTAATACTTGAGAATAATTTGTGGGAATGTTTTCAATGACATTGAATTTAAAAAATCTAGTGTTTGATTCCTCAAACCTCTCTACTACCCTCTCAAACTAAGAGAAGATATTGTTCCATCTGTAAAAGAGTTTGGTGCTACACTGACTAGAGCTAAAAGTGGATAATTGGGTGGACTCAATTACAGAATTCTGGGACAACCACTTTCCACCTAAAAGATGAGAAATCCACAAAATTTTGGATATTGGAAAGAATGGAAGTTAAAGAGCTGGGATTCTAAGTATTACTCTGTCCTGGAGGCTGCTGACTGATTCACTAACTCAGGTAATCTACTGTGTAGATATTTGTAGTCACATGAACATGAGAAGTATCTTGTCTTCAAGATGACTTCGAATTAATGCAGAAGACAAGACAAGTATACAATTAACTATAATTCCGTATTTTATGTCAATGAGGTGGTATGAACAAAGTGCTATGGAAATTCTGAGGAAGGAGAGATCTTCTGATTCTAAAGATCAAAGAAGAATTCATGATAAATGTTACATATGAGTTGGTCTTGAAGGAAGTATATGAATTCAAAATGCAGAAATGGTAGACAAGTCATTACAGACAGAGTGAATGGAATAAACAAAGGCACAGTGATTAGAGAATGGTTTACATTGCCTTTTAGCATACTAATTTCAGTATTTATAAAACTGGAATACTTATGATTTAAATATTTCCATGAAATATTGAATAACAGTTTACTTGACTTAACGATTTGATTAGTATTAGGAATTTCCAATAAGGAAACTCTGACAACGATTTGACTAGTATTGGGAATTTTCAATAAGGAAATTCCTATCAGTGCAATTCAGCAGTTGCTCTGCAAATTAGTCTTAGAATTGCTTCAGATCCCTGAGAGGTCAACTAATTGCCCATAGCCAAATATGTGTCAGAGATGAGGCTTAAAGAGGAACTTACTCAGTGTAGTTGAGTGTTCTTTATCAACTAAGTTGCTTCGACTCACTGTCAATGGTAAATAAAGTATATAATACACCAAAAACTCAGTAGAATAAAGATTATATTCCTTTTGATTCTAATGCAAGTGGGTATAAACCCAAAAACACAGGAACATATAATATAACAACAATAATTATAGCTTATTGGTATATGGAACTTTAAGGTTTACATGACAATTTGGTATACACTGTTTGAATTTTTTCCAAAATGTATTTGTTGTAAAGTGAATGAAATACTATGAAAAGATATGCTGATAGTGTTCAGTTCCATAGTAGCTAGACATACCATCATGTTCATAAAAGTTATCATATGTTCACTTCAATAATAATGTGATTGTCTATTTCAAGTCAATGAAAAACTCACAGGCAATAAAAAAAAACCTACTTTGATGACTCTGCTAATAGTAGCTTAGTGATTTTGAGATTTTAGGAAAGAAATGAGCATGGTAATATAAAAAATGGAACCAATTCCCCTTTTAACTTTAAGTATGCATCAGAGATGAGTGAGCCTCCCACTGTTCAGTCCATATCTGTGAACAGTGGGAGAAAAATGAATACTCTAAAGATTCTCTTCTAGATGAATTCTTTCGAGTTCTCTAGTATTACTCTATGTACAAAGCAATCAGAGGGTAAAGAAAGTACCCTTTTCTTTTTCAAAGAAATACAATAGATTTCATATTTTTGGAGACCTCCTTCTAAAGTTCTTTATTTTAAATGTCTAGAGATTTTCCTTAGATATTTGGGACCCTCAACCGACCTTTTGCAGTTACTTAGAGATTTCTCTTGCTTCTGAGAATAGAAACTGGTGATAATTATGTCATTCTCATAGCTGTCTGCCTGGTTATCAGTTATAGAATTCTGCTGCTACTGGTAAGTAATTGCTCAATTGGTATGACTATCACAGGAAAAAAAAATGATCAAAAAGTACCTATCAGCCAAAAAAAAGTCTATCTATTATTGTGCAGATGTTACACCTAAAGTCTAATATACAAACAGTTTAATATACAAATTAGGGGGAAATGACCATATAAATGAATAATGCACCTGTTGACTAATCTACTACCAAAGGCAATAATTTTGTTAAGGCTTTATTTATAATTTGATTAAAGGAGTTAAGGTATAATTATTGACTGAGTCTGGGTCCCCTATATAAATCACAAGACATGTGGGCATGTTAATTCATTTTAATTTTCATATTTCCAGTTATCACCAATGGCCTTAATCATAAAATTATATCATTTTAGAACTAGCAGGGATCTTTAAAATCATATAGTTCAACCCTTTGATTTTATTGATAACAGTGACAATACTCCACTAAAAGCTTCATCTTCTTATGCATCATCATAGCCCAAAGACAATCTTGAGTTAACAAAAATTGACTGCCAGAGCAAAAGCTCTTGCCATTATTAGCAAGCAAGAAAGGTTTCAAGGAGGGATCTGGTTACAAATTGTATGTAGTTCACCCGTGTTAGTAAGATTTCATTAAATCCCTGACTTTCTTACTAAAACTGGAGGTTGTGTGATGGACTCTCAAGAATATATATATATATAATTTTTACAATTCACCTAAGAACCAACTGAACTAAATTCATAGAGGTTCATCATCTGATTAGACAGATTCAGTTTTCAAATACTCAGTGAGATCTAATAGTTTGGGGAGTTCCATCTGGTGATCCAGATCGTAATTCTTCCACTCCTGTGTGACTCTTGTCTTTATCCTCCTCAAATTTAAACTATTTGCTGCAGGGTGGTGAGTTTTAACCACAAAACTCTTGAACATTATTTACTAAGTTGCAGAGGAGCTGTCATCTGTTTGGGTGGAGAAATTATTCTTACCAGAGAAATTATATGTCCTTGATGTATTGAAGTAATTAAGGCAGAACTTCATCCTTAAATAATTATCATTGATAAGTGAAGCATGAATAGAAAGGCAATGAGTTTGCTAAATCATTTCACCTGTTATGAACATTAGCTGGTTTTTGTTTTTCAATTGTGAAAATTATATACATATATAAGCTAAATAAGCAAGCATAGGTATTTCTCTTTATGTATGCATATTCACAAACATATATGTTACACACAACCCTGTGTACATGTATGCACATGCACACATATACACATACATATGCACACGTGTACATACATATACATTTGAACAAAACCCATGGTTTCATCAGTATAGGAGCTCCGGGTGAGGAAAATTCCTTAACCAATGTAAAACACCACTTGCTCTTCAACTTACCACTTTAGACTTGCATATTGAGGTTAAGTAACCCTTCTGGGGTCATACTGGTAGTACATGCTTGAAACCAAGATTTCTTACCTTCAAGGATTTCTCTCTATTGACTGTGCTATACACTCAAGCGTGCACGTGTACATACACACTCACAAATACACACACAATTATTGTAAAAAATTTTGGATACTCTTCAAAGATATGTGAACATTTTAATTATTTATACTAGATAAAAACTCATCCTTACATCAAGCACAACTCTGGTCCCAAATGTGTATTTTTAGATATTCTTTATATCAACAATAAGTAACTTTTGGAATGACTGTAATAATTTAAAGTAAAAATGATCAAACTTTCAATTCATTGACAGTTTGTACCTATAGTTAATCAACCCTAATTTGGCTGCCAAATAAACTCCAGATAATTTGTGAGACCAGAATTTTATCTTTTGTGATTCTGATACTCAATTCCATGAACTATATGGTTCTCTTCTTTGATCTTTTCTTTAGAAAAACTATATGTAAATACCATAATTAGCATGAAAATCTGTATCTATAATTTCTTATCTTGCTAAGTAAAATGTATTATTATCTAAAGTAGAAAATTAGAAGTCTATAGAAATGAAGTATAAAATATTTTAAATTCACATAGACATTATTTTACAGTTTCTGTTTTTAAAACAAAGAAGTATGTTTTTTTTTTCTTTTTGGAGGGCAACTGAGGTTAAGTGACTTGCCCTATGTCACATGTCTAGGAAGTGTGTCAAGGGTCTGAAGCTCAATTTGAACTCAGGTCCTTCTCACTCCAAAGTCCTCCTGACTCCAGGGCCAGTGCTCTATTCACTGTGCTACCTAGCCACCCCAAGTATGTATCATTTTGATGAAAATAGTTTGACTTCTTTTTCTTTACAACTAGAATTCTAAAGACCTGTGGAAAGATTTAAAAAAGGAGGGGGGAAAAGGAGTAAAAATTTAGGCATAGAAATTTGATATGGAATAAAATAAGCTACAAATCCACCCTCCACACTGCACAGCCATCCCCTCCCACACTTTTTGGATTAAATGTTAGTGAATATGGAGGAAACTTTAGTGAGCATTTGCTATTGACTCCTGAGAGTGAAGGAAAACAAGAATTGAAATAAAATTTTTGGATCAGCTATTTAGGAACTTGAAACCACAGGATACCATAGTCCAATGGGACTTTAAGTATTTAGGCATCTGTTAGGTAGTGAATATGGCTGAGTACAGACCATCAAAGGAATTCCTAGATTATGTAGAGGACAATTTTATAATCCATAAAGCTGAAAATCAGCCACTGGGGAAGTTATCTTGGAACAATGTTACTATTTGAAATTAGCGTACTAAATAGCATACTAACAAAAAGCAGTAATGCCAGGAATTTACTTTTTTACATGGGAAGGATCAAAAAATTTGGTGGGGAGGATAAAGAAAGCTAAGGTTTTGTAGGTGGATAAAAACACAAATGTTCATTGTTAGGAAGTAGAAGTGTGACCATTGTATAATGTGTCCTAATTTCAGTTACATACAGTAATAAAATTATGAGTATATTTTTTAATTATCTAGAATGACTATTTTTTTTCCTTAGCAATTTGCAAAGCTGGTTCATTCCTTACAACTTTGCTCTATGCCCTATGTGGTAGAAAAGCAAATTGAAACAGGTACAAAGCAAATGTTGACTAATCTTACAAGGTCAGGCTTTAAACAAACAGAAAAGAGAATTTGGATGCATTTGACTCCTAATCTGTTATCACATTTGGTCCCTGTCTTACCTGAATCACCTCACACCCTCAGGGGAGCCAGCATTACACACCTCAGGGAAAGTAGGGGTTTGAGCCTAGGCAGACCAGATCCATAGGGGCAAAACCCTCTGGGAGACATGTGCTGGGAAGCCTCTCCCATTCACAACTCCAAAAAGGGGCATGTCTGTATAGATTCGGGGGTGGGGCATGGGGCAGGTCCTGCCTTAGCAAAATTCCTTTTCAGGATGCAAAGATGTTTTTCACCCTGCTTTTGTTGTTCTTATCACCTGGCAACCAAATAAACTGTTTACTGGTGATAACAAAAAAGGATCAGAGGAACAGATTATAAGTTTTTTGTAATAAAAAAAGTGTGTGTGTGTGTGCTCACATGTGCACCTGTGTGTAGAAATGACCATGCTTCTCCGAATACTGATTATGAGGTAACAGAGTCACTGTCTAAAGAGTACTAGAACTACTTTGAAGATGATGAAAAGAAAATTTTTTTACCCTGTCCCAGACACAGTGCCAGGCTATTTATTTGTGTGAGTTGGGGGTATTAGTGTTAGAGAAGGAAAACATGTAAGCCAGCAGTAGGGATCTTTCCAAAATATTTCTTGAAAATTTAAACTGGTGCCACTGTATGGCAGTTTTTCATAGTGTATATAAGGCCGGTATCAGGGGTTTCTACTATATCCCTGTGGCCAACATGATCATGAATGCTTTATAAACTCACTGGAATTGATAGATTATAATACTTGCTTTACATGTATTATCACATTTAATACTTGTAAAAGCCCTATAGGTTCTATTATTTTCTCTATTTTATAGATTAATAAAAAACCCTGTTACTGAGAGAGATTATCTAATCTGTCCAGGCTCATAAAGTTAGTGAGCAAATCTTGAGACTGGAAGCAAACTCTGGTCTTTCTAATTGCAACTCTGACATGTTACCTACTATGCTATCAATTAGCAACAGCCAATCAAAGAAATGATTTGCCCCCAAACCAAAATAACCATTCCTCAATCCCTTATACAGTTGACACAATGTAGGCCTTTCCATTTTATTTTCAATTGAATTAGAAAGCATTTATTAAATGTCTTACTGTTGCAAGGCTCTTGAAATGCACAGACAAAAAAAATCAAGAAACCCATGAATCCTGTCCTCAAAGGGTTTAAATGTCATTGAATTGAATAGAATAGTGCTGGACTTGGAATCTGGAAGATCTGAGTTAGACCCAGAGTCAGATACATATTAGTTATGTGTCCCTGGGCAAGTCACTTAACTTCCTGTCCAGCAAATGAAATAATAATAGCACCTACTTTCCAGAGTTGTGATTCTGAGGATCACATGAGGTAATAGACATGCTTCATAAAGCAATACCTTAAAGTAATATATAAATGATAGTTTTTATGATGATGATTATCATCATTACTTTATTATTCTTAGTATTATGCCACTTAAAAATTCTGACAGTCTCACTATCTTCCCCATCATTATTTGATTAAAGAGGTATGAATTTTTAAGGTTTTTTTTTTGGCTTTACTTTTTTGATATGGTTACTGGGCTTTCAGATCATTTCATCAATAATAGCACTTTTTAAAGAGGGTATTCAACTAGTCAATTTCCCTCTGAAGCTCTTTTGGGGATCTGTGTGTGGGGCAGACACTGAAAGCACTGACTGAGATAGTCTTAGAAGGTCTCCATGAGCTCACTCTCCCCCATGATAATATCCCCATGGATAAAAGAGAGAAACCTGGACTTGGGGCTCTGCAACAAGCTGAAGCAAAGGGAAAGTCATTAAAGTTTCTGCCCCCTTATGCAACCTTCCCTGGGACCTTTTAATGGGTTAGGCAGAGTCTCACTGTATAACTCAAATGGAGATTTTATATTTATTTTTACAGCTTACCTCTTCGAGGGAGAACATTAAAAATGGAAAACAGCAGTGAGAGTTAGAGAACTTCGAAAGGAAACAGTTAGTGTGGTAGTAAAATTTGGCATAGTAGAATTTTTTTCTTTCTATCATTAGGTCTCAATCATTTTTTAGTAATATGACTTATCCAAAGCAGACTAGTGTTAAACCAGAGCTCTCAGTTTTTCAAAGATTGGAACATGTTTATCTAAGCCCCATTTGAAGTGGACTAACATGGGCCCCTCTAGTCTTGGCTCTGGACCTCAATGATTCTTTTATAAACATTTTCAAAATAAAAGTTGTAGTAGAAAAATGCTTGAATTGTGTAGTCAGCCAGTTCCTCTAAAGATTTATTGACCTTAAATTTTTAAAAATCTCTTTTATAGCACCTTACGTGCAAAACCATGAGCTATTATGTTTATCTTAATAAATGCAATCACTAGATAATAATAATAATAATAATAATTTTCTTCTAAAACACAGTAATATGCTATGATGATTCTGCAGCTGCTATCCTGAATTTTGGTGAGTTTCATTCAAAGCTGTAGAAACTTCACGCCGGATGGCCAGACAGATGTGAGTTGTTTGGATTTGCCGTATTAAAAATTTTTTTGAGGGGGGGAGAATCCTTTCCCCTCTTCTTTATGACTGGTCTTTATTTTCTAGCTTTTATCTTAAATATTAGAAGAGTATGGAATGATTTTTTTTCTTTTCAAATGTCAGCTGTTCCTTTCTCTGTTCCTGGTTCAAAGCCAGCATTGTCAGAAGGGAGACAAGTTGGCAATTCGCCTAAATACCAGTGGGAATACATCGTCTCTACTGGACTTTTTTCTTAAATACAACCTTAAAAAATCAGTTGATAATCACTGCAACAATTTTGAAAATATTAATTAAGAAGAGAGTTAATAATTACTATGCTTGAAATAGAAAGTGATATAATTATACTTAAACTGTGAGGTCTTTTTTTAAAATTTGGAATTGATTAAGATTTTCAATGAATTACTTGACAAAGAAAGATTTCCTATTTCTTTTAGTATATCTTTATCAGAAAACAGAAATATAAATAAGAACGCTTGCATATTTACTTTTGCAAGCCATTGTCTTATTCTAGCCCATTATAATTAGATAGAGGCAGAAATGGTCTCTTGGGACTATGGTGCTACATTAACTTTTGACTGAATATTACAAAAAGCTCTTGTCAAACCTGTAGCAAATTGCTTCTCTTTCTTATAAGATAAATTCTCTGTGTAAAGTTTAATAGTGTAATGGGAATCTGAAGATGTCTTTTGCCCCTGGACCCTTTGATAGGCTTAAGTAGCTCTGAGAATGTTCCCTGATTTGAAAGTATACTCTGTCCCTAATAGGCTGAATGTGGTCAATGTGGCGGGAGGCTTGTTTTTTGGGAATGGCCACACCTTGTTACTTTGTAATTGGACAGTGGGTCAAGAGGGCTGTGACATTCTCTGACCCAGGAGAAGCCTATATATATGCCCTGATGTGAGGTTTACTTTGGGGCTCACTTTGAGAAGAGTTGTGTGATTTGGCCAGATGAGACTCTGGGAAGCCGTTGAGCCCCCTGGCTTTGAAAAACCCAGATGTTGATGCTTCTTTCTCTGGTAACTTGAATAGGTAATGCATGTGATGGTCAGATGGTTGGAAGCCCATCTACTGATCTGATTCTTGGTCTGTTTGTAACTTGTGCTTGTAACTTGTGTTTGTGTTCTCTAGAGTTCAGGGTGCTGACTTTTCCCCATGAACTAGGTAAATGATATGTTTGTTTGATTAAAGAAAGATTGTTAACCCATTTTGAGTGGCTTTCCTTTAGTAAAGCAGATCTAAGAATCTGTGCTAGCAGACATCCTGGGTATGTTAGGGTGCTTGCTGATACAAATAGTCAACTTTAGAACATGTTGACTGTAGTCCCAGTATTGCTTTCCATGTGAAATTGTATAAAAAGCCCTAATTTAACTTCCTTTCCCCTTCCTCAATCTACCCTCTTCCACATTTAAAAATTAAAAGAAGTTTATTAGGGTGCCAAAAAAGATAGCCTGAGATGAAAGTGGTAATACACTTTCCCTGACTAAATGATGATGATTAAAAAAGTTTGAGTCAACACTTAGGCAGGCCTGGGGATGGCACAGGGATTTTGAGTGCCTCACTCATCCTGAATCCTGCTGTAGCCTCTGATATTCCTCGGAAATATCAGCCCTAGCTCCATCTGCGGAGAACCTAACCACATCAGTCTTCACTGTTTGTATGCGTGAGGTCATTGGGATTACTTCATTTTTAGTTCTTTATAACCCAAGCTGAATTTCCGAGCCCTTTCATCTTTGCCTCCTTGTAAATTATTGCCCTGCTGTGCAGTGATGTATTTGAGGACAATTTGAGGAAATCATACAATTGAATATTTATTTTAGAGACAAACAAGCAAACAAACTGATTGGTTTTCCTGAGTAATGGATGCATATAGTCGAAACTGAGCACAGATGAACAAAGAAGGTAAGTGGCTTCTCCAGAATAAACACTAAGCACTCTCTGTTAAAAGGGTCAATGATAGGACATAAAAAGGGCAAGAATGAGGATGCAAAACAAGCAAAACAGAAGAAATTTTCTTTGGCATGAAATATTTACTGGAGAAAATGAAAAAATAAGAATGACCCTATGAAGATTGGCGTTGTGAGAATCATTAATGAGAAAAACATTTCAACACTTTAGAAGTTACGTTACTGAAGGAAGGTCTTGATTTGTACTAGGACCACATCCTTTTCTTCTCCTTTTTATAAGATGGCTATCTAAAATCTGCTAGAGTTTGTTTGGATTTGAACGCATAAATGTTGTATTTAATTAGCATACAATATAATATTTCAAACATAATCTGTCCTCATTGTTATTTGGAAAACTTTCTCTTTTTTCCAGGCCTACTTCTTGTGTCGTGACATCTTTGCTGATTTCCCCAATGGAAATTAATCCTGATCTCATTATATGTTTAACAGCTAAATGTCTGGATTGCTTTTTGGACCTTATTATATTCTATCTTGTACAGAATTTAGGTCTTTTTAAAATCCCTTTTTCCCCTTTCTAGAAACTCTCTTAGAATCTCATCTTTGTATTGATCTTTGTTTTTACCCTTGCAAATAGTAGGTACATAATACTTTTCAAAATGGAATTAAATTTAATGGAGATTAACGGAGACTTTGAGTCTTTAATGGATCTGTGATTTCTTTAATAGAGGGGAATCTTAATTTGAGATGATTTCTCTACAATCTGGATTTGACATATTCTTGGGACAATAGTGAGAGAGATTTGTCTGAAGTGAAGAGAGGTTAAGTGATCTGATGAGGGTCACACAGTCAAGATGTGGGACTTAAACATAGGTTTTGCTGACCTTTAATTTAATTCTTTATTCATGACATCACATTGTCAATTAACAGGGTGTTATTCAATCCAGATACTAAAATGTGAAAACTTCTAAAACATCTCACATTCCAAAAGGAATCTTTCATCCTCAGCTTTTTGCCAAATAGCAATTTTAGGAAAACATTATACCTCATTGGTTAACACTTGCTTTAGACAGATAATCATTAAAATGTCAAGAATTGATTTGGTGACATCATGCACTTACAACATAATATGTTCTAGCCAAGATTTTCAAATTGTAAACAAGTTCAGATGTGGGAATTGAAGGTTCCAGTTCCATAGTGCTCCTTGTGTTTTGTTTCCCCATAAGCATTTGGGTATAGGGAAGGTAACACAAAGCTGCCTCTGACTAGCTCTTCTGTGCCAAACCTCACTCACCTGATACATGTTGGATATAATTCTAGTCTGGGTGGAGTTGGTTAGGACAATAATAGAGGCTTTGGAGAGGTCACAAAAGAATGTGAACTTAAATAAATGACCTCTTCAGGCTACTGATAGATCTATTTTCATTGAAACCTGTTTTACTCTGAAAAGTAACTATTGTTAATGATCAGTAACAGTAGTATTTAATTTTTTTCCAATTACACGTAAAAGAGTAAAACATAAAAGAGTTTTAAACACTCACTTTTATAGGATTATGACTTCCAATTTTTTTTCCTTTCTTTCTCTCTTTTGTCCCCTCCACCAAACAACAAACAATCTGATATAAGCTATACATATACAATCATTTTAAACATATTTCTACATTAGTCATGTTGTGGAAAAAGAATCAGAACAAAGATGAAAAACCATGAAAAAGGAAAAACAAAAAAAGTGAGAGTAGTATATTTTGATCTGCACTCAGACTCCACAGTTCTTTCTCTGGATTTAGATATCATATTCTGAGTCTTTTGGAATTGTCTGGGGTCATTGTATTAATAAGAATAGCTAAATCTACTGTAGTCAATTATCACACATTGTTGCTATTATGGTGTATAATAATCTCCTGGTTCTGCTGACTTCATTCAGCATCAGTTCATGTAAGTTTTTCCAGGTTCCTTCCTTCCTTCCTTCTTTCCTTCCATCCATCCATCACATAGGATAGGCAGATATGGAGAGATTGAAATTTTCTTTGTTTGAAGGCACTTCCAAATCAATTTTGTTGCAGATCCACTCGATTATTTGAGTGATACAGGAAAGCCTATTTATGATGTTTATGAGGTAGCATAGTAAAGTGGAAAGAGTGCTGAATTTAAAGTTGGAAAACTTTAATTCAAATCATAACTTTATTATTTTTGTAATATTGGGCAAATCATGTACCTTCTCCAGGCCTCCATTTCCTCATTTATACAATGAAGAGATTAAATGAGAGGAAGTCTGAGGCCCTTTCTACCTTTACATCTCTCCATTGCCCTTCGGGCCATATGAGATTTTGATTTTTCAGGGATGATAGTATTCTATTATTGATAGGCGTTTAGCATTTAGCATAGCCAGGAAACCTTAAAATTATTGCATTTCATTTTAGAAAGTGGACTTTAAAAAATCGGGGTGTCCTTTGAGATTGCTCAATGTGTACAGTCTCTTGAATACAATTTAGTTACTTTTGTGTCTGCCTCACTGTGCATCTGCAATGCCTGAGATATATGCACTGATGGATTAACTTAATGGCCATCCCATCTAATTCCACATCTTTGTCTGGATCATAGGCATTTTTCATTAATTTCTTTTTTTCTTGTGTGGGTTGTGTATCCCTTTAAATGGATTCCTTTAAAAAACAAAACTATAAAACTCATCAAGGAGGCCCCATAGCATTCTGATGCTTGAAATAGTGATTACAGTATCATCCATAAATAAGAGCTCCTGGAAGACATCACTATCTATGGGGATCATCTCTTTTATTTGTACTCTATGCACAGTGACCTAAGAGGTAAGGGCAATTAACTTGGCAAACTTTATGTCTTGTTTTTCTATTTTTCATTCAATAAGTAGAGTATCATTGAGTAAAGCTACCTTTGCTGGGACATTTTTATGAAGAACCGTAGGATATTAACATGCTTGGGAGATTCCTTATTAGCAGAGAACCTATAGGGCTGTATTTTCTCTACCAAGACAAAAGCTCTTTAATGTAATCAACAGCAAAAAAAAAATACAGTATTATCTTGTTTTTCTCCATTGTATCTTAGCATTTTCCAGACACAGACTAATTTATATTTATTTACTTTTTAGATCAGTACTTGAATACTTCTGAGTATTCATAAGTTAACACAAAATGAAATTAAATTGACAAATTTCTCCCAAATTTGGATATTAGACAGCCAAATTGGGATGTGGGAAAGAAAAGAAGAGGAAATTCTGCCTTTCCACTATCTAGATAAAATAAATGAAAGTGTCAAATTGGGGGTGTTATTCAGTCTTATTTGGAAAATTTTCATTGTGGATATCTGTCATTAGAAGGCTTTTTTAAATAGGTCACTCATAAATACAATTTGTTGATTTAAAACATTTTTAACATATTTATCTTATTGAGAATACTAATAAATTTTATTAGATATTGATTAACTCTCGATATTCTTATCATGACTAATGAATCCAAAAAAAGCAGAGGAAATATTTCTTAAACCCTCATGATCTAGAAATTAAAATGAAGTATACTTGGGCAAATTTCAATTTTTAAGATAAATTTGTTTATGTGAACCTTTCTTTGCATTTTAATAAAGACCACATATAAAGATAATTATTTTTTGATTACATTGACTCTAGTTGTTATTTTTTTGTGACAAATCTTAGAATATAAATGTCAGCAGTGTTTCAGAACTGATGTTATGACATAATTTTAGCCAGTATTTGTAATATTATCTGTAGGAATGATGCCAAAGAAGTTTTGCTTGTTTTAATTAGACATTTGTGACATTCAAGTAAAAAAAAAAGATGATTTTTTTTTATCAATCTCATGTCTTGCTCTAAAGTTTCAAACTCCATTACTTTTTTCCAGTGCCCAGCAAATGGAAAATGTAACTCCTCCAGGAAAGGTCTGAAAAAAATACAGTATCTTTCTTGCATAGCACAGTGTGATGGACCACTTAGATAGTAAATAACATCAGTCATGAAGTCAGGTGCTGAGTTTGAGTCAAAATTAATATTATCATATTTATGATGGTCAATATCAGATTGAGAGAAGAGTCAGATATAAGAACCACTGGACAGACAAGAAGATGATCTAATTTTCTCCCATTTTCCATATTTCTATCTCTTCATCCCCATGTGCACTTAGCAGTCCAGCAGAATGCTAGGAGCCCAATTGTAGCCATGGTCAATGAGGAGTCTCCTTTATCTGTGTCTACCAGCTTGAATCCTGAACTCATGAAGACAATCACTATTTTAATCCATAAAGACTCCTTTAGTTTCCTACATTCCCTAAAAAGAGACTACCTGAGGGCATTTGTTGCCAGGTCTTACTTCAAGATAAAATTGAAAATATTCTGCAAATGTGTGTGATAGATGCAATTCTTTTTTGTCATTGTAATTAAATTAAGTGGAACTTAATTTGTAACATAAATGGGACTTAATTGAGTAACTTAAATTAAGCGGAACTTAAGTATCTCATCTGAGATTAAGTGGAACATGGGATTTTAATCTAATGTTTTATTTTTAGCCTTGGAAAGAGATAGGGCTCTGAACCTTAAGAAGCATTTTGAGAGCAATAAAATTATTGGAGGCTATAGGCTGAGAAAGGTACAGAGTTAATGTCTCCTGGAACCATAAGGCATCTTTCTATTCCATTTGGCCAATGAGAAAGAAGATGAATCAGGTCCTATAGTTCTATAGGACTGGAATTTGAGGAACTTTTTAGTGTGATCAGAAAAGTCTATGCGTTGGGGAGTTTCAGAAAAGTTAGATCAAGGGAAGGATTTAGAAAAATAAGATTTTTTTGCTTTATATAAAATATTATTTTAATATTTTTAGTGAGAACAATGTACTTAAATATATTTCATTATTTTTAAAAATCTTGATTTAGCACTGTGATATAGCAGGTTGATGGCCTAGTTCTAAGTTCAATTTATATGTTCGGCATTAGTTTTTGTCATAGCTGAAAAAGATACTTCACAAAGATGCATTGCTAAATAATCATGAACAATTTCAAACCTATCCACCAATTATGTAAAGGGTTTTGTGGAAATTTAGCTAGGAGATGTTTATTTCCTCTAAAGTCAGTCAGATGTGTTCCATTCTAGTTGGAATGTTTTGCAGTTTTATAATTCTAACACATCAGTTAGGTTTTTTAGGAGTAAAGAAAATAATTTTTATAGGTAATGATTTTTTTTCAAACAAAACCTTAGTTTTTAAATGTCTTGCTAATCACAATAATTTCAAGCTCTCATTTGCTGATATCTGAAGGAATGAATCCCCAAAGCATTTGTTAAATATTTACTATTTACCCACATTGCACTCATTTATGGTATCAAGAAACTTATATTGTAATCAGGAAAGATAACACATTAAGGGGAGTAGTGACTAGTGAAGGGAGATTTAGCCTGGGAAATCTCCTCTCCTCCTCTTCCCTCTTCTCCCCTTGCCTCACATTTTGATAATATAGACACTTTGACTTTATCAAATTATTAGCTATAAACTATTTTAAGCAAGTAGTAAAAGTGATAAGAAAGACATTGACTACTAATTTTAATTAAAATTCATGTAATTAATTGGTTAAAGCATCATATTATATTTTCAAGATTGTAATGGCATCAGGTTTACATGGCCCTTTATGATTTCAAAGTATTTTAAACCATTGTCTTATCTTATCCTTGATGCAAACCAAAGAGGTTGGTATTTTTTTGCCATTTTTTGAGGGGGAACTTAGGGCAATTGGGATTAAATGACTTGCCCAAGGTCATACGACTAGTTTTGTGTCTGAGGGCAGATTTGAACTCAGGTCCTCCTGACTCCAACTAGAATGGAAAAACATCTGATTAACTTTAGAGGAAATAAACATCTCCTAGCTAAATTTCCACAAAACCCTTTACATAATTGGTGGATAGGTTTGAGATTGTTCATGATTATTTAGCAATGCATCTTTGTGAAGTATCTTTTTCAGCTATGACAACCACTAATGCCAAGCATATAAATTGAACTTAGAACTAGATCATCAACTAGTTAAGTGTCTGAGGTCAAATTTGAACTCAGGTCTTCCTGACTCCAGGGCTGATGATTCACTGTACCACTTAGCCACCCCTGAGAAGCTGTTATTTTTAAAGTGATAATTTGTGAGCATTTAAAAGGAGAAATGAAAGTCATTAAATGATGACATGGTTTCATAATGAATATATTAGTCCCACCAGAGAAATATAGTTTCCTTTTGTAAACATCTCCTAGATTGGTAAATATAGTCTCAATTACAACAAAACATTTGAAGAAGTTCTTTATGCTCTCCCCATGAATAGGAAGGACAGACATGGGATAGAACAGTTAATAGTACATTTAGGTAGATAGAGAACTGATCAAATGACTAGACTGAAAGAGTAGTCATTTGGTCTATTTCAACTTGCAGAAAAATTTCTGGTGGAGTACCCTGGAACCCTTGGTGCTGTGCTTTGTTCACGCTAAAAAAAAAATAATTCTTTAGATTAATATATACATGTGCCTATCAAATTTTAAAAAGACACAAAACTAGAATGGATAATTAACATAATGGATGAGTGAATCAAATCCAAAAAGATGTCAATAAACACAAAAAAAAGAAAGGATGGATCAAATCCAAAAAGAAGAAATGTAATCAGAATTAATATAAGGTCATATTCTTGGGTTCAGAAAATCAATTTAATAATTAAAAGTGATTAGCCTAAAATTAAGAGAAGACGTGTATGTGTGCTTGTGTTTGTGCATGTGTGTTTAAACTACAAAAAAATAGAAGAATTCCCCAAAGTATAATTATAGGGACATTGGGTAGATTGAGTATAGAAGTAAAGAGCCCTGCTTGTGACACTGTCCTTGAAAACATTATTGGATTTCTGGCCAGCATCATGATGACTAGTTTTTGAAGTGCGATGAATCTTTAAGAAAGCATCATGTTACTCCTTGGCACTCTAGGTGCAAGGAATATGGAAAGAATGAAATGCATTTTTAAAATTATGTAGGAAAAAAGTTTTTTTTAATGTTGTTTCAGTTATGTGAAAATTCTTTTCTGTAGAATGCCACTCCTTCCCACAAAATATAAAGTATATAAGATATACTGTGCTAACATATAAATGTATAATTTACTTGCAAGATAAATACCATATAGAATGAATAACATGAAAATAAATAAATAACCTCTTCTTAAAGCACCAGGGAGTTTAGTTTATTTATATACTTCCTTTGACACAAGAGATATGCTTATTAAATTTGTATAATCAGATGGGCTCTAATATTTCATGGATTTGCTGGAACAAGAGCATTTTATGATGAAGTTAACTCCCATGATAATTGATTTGGATTTTTAAAAATTAAATTCTTATATTTTCAAAATATAAACTCTCCATTTTCATAATTTTCAATATTAGCAACATTAAGTTTTTTTATACTAACTGCTCATTTTTCCTATTTCAATGATTAAGGTAAATATAATTTATCAACATTAATAAAATAAAAAAAATAAAAGATACGTACAAAAAACAATGATACTGCATTTTCATAAGCAACAAATTGGCAGATGTCTTACAAGCATGATATACTGACAGCAAGCTGGTTTGACCCGTCAAGGCATTTCAGTTAAGTAGCTATAGAAGAAAGTTTATTCTGTCATAGCTGAAATAGAAGAATGTGTGAAGGTGTTTAGTGTACAAATGGAAGATTGTAACCTGACCACTGCTAAATGGTTGCTAAAGCATCTTAGCTTGAAGAGATGGGCATGCACAGCTCTAATTGCTATTTTCAATCTACTAGACAAGCTAAAGGAGGAAGAAACAGAGCCTGGGCAGAAGGAAATGAAGTATGGGATTTAGGGCAATGTAAGTCTTTGAATAGGGAATACTATTCAAAAAACCCCAAAATCACATAGGGAAGAAAGTTATGAGGTAAAACAAAGTCACATATGAAAAGATTCCCTCAGTGGCAGGGTATTTTCTTCTACTTGTTTTTGCCAGTTGAACTCCTATATTATAATCAAATTAATTTTTTTTGGAGGGCAGTTGGGGTTAAGTGACTTACCCAAGGTCACATGGCCAGTAAGTGTTAAGTGTGTGAGGCCGGATTTGAACCCAGGTCGTCCTGATTCCAGGGCTGGTGCTCTATTCACTGCATCACCTAGCCACCCTTATAATCAAATTATTAAACTCTTCCCACTTTCTAGATAAAACCATAAAAGCCCCAATAGTCATATTTTAGCTTATTGCTCCCATTTTCTTTGGGTTCACACATTGTGATTGATAAATTCCTAAGAGTATCTTGTATTTGAGAATAATTTCTATTATATTTTTGCATATGCTTCAAAAAGTAGCAAATGCTTTCTGGAAGTGCCCATCATGAACAAGCTAGTAGAACAGTAGAGTGTATTCTCCAGAGGCCACCCTGTAATCTCAAAATCAATTGATTCTGATTTTTTAGGATTCTTAGTTTTGTGAAAGCTATATTTATTTCTGTTAAAAAATATGCCCCTTTTGCTTAAAACTCGCACCTCCCTAAAATTGTGGCAAAATTATTTTGTTTTGGTCAACAGCAAAATCATACCGCAACGTTTCAAGAATCTTTGATCGTTTGATCATTCTTTTGCCTTTGGTAGGTGCTGTTTGTCAGTTATTGTGGCCAGTCTAACGGGAAGCTGTTCCAAAAATAGGTAGGTCAGTCCTCATATGAAATATATTCTATGCCCAGATCCATAATCGAAACCTTTCCAGCTTAACAGAACCTGATAGTAGCGTCTTGGTATGAAAGTCATCTCGATGCCAGACGAAGATATCTGAATAGGATTTTAGTGGAGGCAAAATTATTTTGTAACAGGATGTTAAATAGTAGACTGTTCTGATTTGCTTTGGATAGAGCACAACCAATGATGTATTTATCCTAAATCTTATCCATTTCAAAGAAAATATGTTGCTTAATGCAGAAGAGATTTCATTCTGATGTGATAAAGCAAAACCTTTCTGGTCCCTTATTGGTTTTCCCATCTTGAGACAGTAACAAGAGGGCAGGTTGCTAAGTCAGTTAAGAGGAGAAATACTTCCTAGTTTATTCTCTTCCTTCCAATTGTTGAAAAAAAGTAATGTATTCTCCTGGGATTTTCCTTTAGGGTAGGAGAAGGTCAGCAAACTTTCCCTCCCCCACCATCATGACAACTAAGGGTTCTTTGCAGCCAAAATGAGAGCTGAAATTGATTAGCTGAACTGGGGCCTTGGACTCCTTTCCTGAGCATAGATGATCAACCAATGAGTATGAGACAGAATTTCCAGCCTTGGAGATAGACTCATGAGTTTGAGATGTAAGTATTCCTGAGTCCCTTATTCTGAACTACGTCAGTAGGAGGAGTTTCCACATTGTATATGAGGAGCACCAGTAGGAGAATCAGTCTAACAACCTGACCTCATGATCAAAATGAGAAGTCAAAAATGAGAAGAATCTTCTAATTATCACACACATACACACACACGTGCACACAAATACACAAACGCTTACTCACTCATACACACACTCACACACATTATTACATATGCATTCATTTAAGCTTCTTAATTTCACATAATTATTTCCTGGAAAATTAATCTGGTGCCTCCTACAAACTGGAAGTTCTGTATTTCTTTTGGTCTCCTAAAATCAACATTTTGTACTTTTTAACTCTTTATCATATTGAAACTTATAAAAGATATCCAAAGTTTAATACAAGTATTTAAATAGTAAAACATAAATTTATGTGATTATATTTAAATTTTTATGATGTACCAAGGTGGACATTTTACTACTTTGATGATACAATGTTATTTTAATTCTGAATTTTTATCAGAGTACTGATAGCAATCCTAGGATTTTAATTAAGTTGAATATGTATTTAAATATTGTCTTTGCTGCTATATTTAGGAGAAAAAAGGATATCTGGAACATTCTTATATTTTTTAATTTCTTAAGCAAACAAGTAGGAGGTGATAATGTGCTATATTCATATTGATTCTAATACTCCCTTTCAAAACAGGTACCACAGACATAGTAGAAAGAAAGCAGTTTTGTAATCAGTAAGACCTAGGTTCAGGTCCTATCTGTGACATATGGTGGCTCTGTAACCATATTTAAATTACCTATTATCTCTATGTTAATAGACAGTTCTCTACTTAGAGTTGGTAAAATCATAAATCCAGACCAACTGTATACCTCACTTTTTCAAAAACATAATAACCAAAGAAGGATGCGAATGGGTAAAAAATCTTGAGAAAAATGAAATCATAATAAAATGCAGATATCTAGAACTTGCTTTGGAAACAGAAACACAAAAAAAAGACCTGAAGTTTGGTATATTATTCCCCTACCCCCAGGTAAGCAGAGCCCAACTTTAACATAAAAATCAAAGTCAAAAATAGACTGGGAAAATAAAAAACAAAACAAAAGAAAAACATCCCCCACTCTCAAATTTGACCACAAAAATCTGCTATAGTGGTATGGAAGACCAAGACAAGCACTCAGAAAAGACAAAAATGTAAAAACAGTTACAAACAAAGCCTCAAAGAAAAAATATTAATTGAATTCCCCAAAAAATTTCTGGAGGAGTTAAAGAAAGAGATAAAAGTGGGAGAGCATATTTGGGAAAAGAAAGTAGAGTGGTGAAAGAAAAATATGAAAAGATAATTAACAATTTGCTAAAAAATAGTATAAAATAATGAAGTAAATAAACATTTTAAAAAACAGAACCGGTTTAATTACAAAAGTTTACTGAAGAAAAGAATTCCTTAAAAAGCAGAATTGGCCAAAAGGGGAAAAAAAGGTTCAAAAATACACCAAAGAATATATATATATATATAATATATATATACACAAACACACACACATGCACACGTGCACACATACATATAGATATATGTACGTATGTAAAAATTAGAATTGGACAAGTGTAAGACAATGACTACATAAGACAACAAGAAACAATAAAACAAAGTAGAAAAAATATAGAAGAAAATGTGAAATATCTCATCAGGAAAAAAAATACCTGACCTGGAAAATCGATTGAATAGAGGTGATTTAAGAATTATTGAATTACTTGAAAACCATGATCAAATAAAAACCTTAGCATCATATTCCAAGAAACGGTCAAGGAAAACTCCCAATATCTTAGATTCAGAGGTTAAAATGGAAATTGCTGATCACCTCTTGACAGAGATATAATGAAAACTCTTAGGAATATTATAGTCAAAATCCATAGCTTGTAGGTCAAAGAGAAAATACTTCAAGTAGCCAGAAAGAAACATTTAAACTTTGTGAATCCACAATCTGGATAACACAACATTCAGCATTTTCCATGTTAAAGGAACAGAGGGCTTGAAATATGATATTCCAGAAGATAGGATTGCAAACAAGAATAACCTGCTCAGAAAAAACAGTATAATCATTTGGGGGGTGGGTGGGAAGGGACACATGGATATTTAATGAAATAGAGGACTTTTAAGAATTTCTGATGAAAACACTAGAATTGAATAGGAAATTTGGCATTCAGACATAAGACTGAAGAAAAGCATAAAAAGGCAAACATGATAAAGTAATCATAATGCATTAAATAAAGTTAAACTATTTACATTATTATATGGAAAGATAATAACTCCTAAGAACTTTATCATCATTAGGGCAGTTAAAAGGAGTGTACATGGAGAGAGGGCTTGTGTGTAAGTCAATTATGTTAGGATGATCTCCAAATTTAAATGAAAGAGTGAGAAAGAAGTATGTATTGGGAGAAGGAAAAAGGGAGAAGTAGAATAGGGAAAATTTTCTCACATCAAAGAGGAACTTAAAGAAGAGGCTTAAATCTTATTCTCCTCAGGACTGGTTCAAAGAGTGAATAATATACATACATATACACATACATACATAAATACAACCATACATACATACATGTAAAAACTCATATATGAGTATAGAAATACAGCAGAAAATATGAATAGGAAGAGAAGGGAATAAGAGAAAGGGGAATAATAAAAGGTGTCAATAAAGGGAGGCAGTGGTTAGAAGCAACACAGGTTTTTGAGCCAGCGCAGGATGAAAACAAAGAGAAGAAGAAGAAACAAAGGGAAATGGGGCTGAGGGAATTGCACATTTAGAAATCATAACTGAATGTGAATTCACATAAATATGAATAGTATGAGCTCAGTCATAAAATGGAAGTGAGTAGCAGAACGGATTAGAAACCAAAATTAAACCATATATAGTTTACAAAAGATGGACTTAGAACAGAAAGACACACCATATTAAAACAAAGGGCTGGAGCAGAATCTAATAAGGTTCAGCTAAACTAAAAAACAAAAAAAAACAGCAGGAGTAGCAATTGTTATCTCAAAGAGACCAAAATAAAAAATAGACCTAATTAAAAAGGATAATCAGATAAAATGCATTTTTTTCTAAAAGGTACCATAGACAATGAAGTAATATTAAAAATTCCAGTATTTCTCTGATAAAGGCATCATTTCTCAAATATATACAGAGTATAGAACTGAGTCAATTTTATAAAAAATAAGAGCCAATCCCCAATTTATAAATGGTTCAAGAAATAAACAAGCAGTTTTTAGAAGAAGAAATCAAAGCTCTCTATAGTCATATAAAATATTGTAAATCACTGTTGGTTAGAGAAAGGCAAATTAAAACAACTCTGAGGTATCATCTCACACCTATCAGAAATGACAAATGTTTGGGGTAGGGGAATGAAGGAAAAATTGACACACTAATGAACTGTTGGTGAAATAGTGAACTGGTCCAAGTATTCTGGAGAATAGTTTGGAACTATGGCCAAAGGCTATAAAACTGTGCATGTTTTTGACCCAGAAAATTCCCTACTACGTCTGTATTCCAAGGGATGAAATAAAAATGAAAAAAGAATCTATAAATTAAAAAAAATATAGCAGCTCTTTTTGTGATGGCAAAGAATTAGAAATCAAGGGGATACTAATCAGTTGGGGAGGTATGGTACAACAAGTAGCAAATGATTGTGATGAAGTACTATTGCACTATAAAAATGATAAAGAAGGTGGTTTCAGAAAAAAAAAAACCCAACAACTACATGGCAACACCTATGTGAACCGATGAAAAGCGAAGTGAGAAAGACTCATTGTGAATGACTGGTCTACTCTGATCAATACAAATCCAAAAAAACCCACAATGAAAAAAATGCTTTCCATTTTCAGAGAGAGAACTGATGAATTCTGAGTGCAAATTGAAGTATAATTTTCTCATTTTCTCTTTTTTTTTGAAATATGACCAAAATGAAATGTTTTACAATATTTCTCATGTATAATTGATATCATATTACTTCAGTTCTCAGTGGGGTGGGGTGAGTGGGAGAGAGAATTTGGAACTCAAAATTTAGAAAGAAAGAAATGTTAAAAATGAATAATAAAACTTTTATAAGTGTCCAAAACAATAGAAATGTTCACCCCCAGCTCATTTTTCTTCTGTATGCATTTAGTCAGATACATCTTTTCATTCTGATTTCTTTTAATGGCCATTGCCAGATAGTAAAATAAATAATGAGGTGGGGGAATTCAAATGCTGACATACTTTCATCAGTGATCATACAATATCCCTATTAAAATACTGACCGACAGTCTTTTTATGTCATTTTTGGTCTTCTTTCCAGCTTCATTTGTGAATTTTCTTGTAATACTCTAGTTCAGTCATACCTCATACCAAGTTCTACAAACATTCGTTTGTTTTTTTATTTATTTTCTTCTCATTTAATTCTCAATTAAAAACTCAAAAAAGAGCCTTTCCATATACACAGCAGAACATCAGTTGAAGATTGTATGTGAAACTATCAATCCCCATTTCATATAACCTGTTTTTAAAAAATATGATACCATCTGCTACTTATTACTTTCAAAACTCCATAATTCACAGCGTTTTTTCCTGAACTTATTTTTGTTCTCTCCTATTCACTTAAAAAAAATCTTCCAATGGCACACTTTTTTCAGCATCACTACTGCTACCACTTCATGTCTCTTCCCAACTTCCCTTGTCTCCAATAAAAACAGGGAGGAGGTAAAAAACCATACAGTAGTACAATCAAGCAAAACAAATCCATAGAATGGTCATATTAAAAAACAGTATGCCTTTTCCTATATTTTGAGTCTGTTATACTTTGTTAAGGAAGTAGTTACCTGCAACACATAGTTGACTGTTACTTTGATGGTAGCTCCTTCTTAAGTCTTTCAAAAGATTTTTTTTTTCTTTTAATGTTATTATCCTTGTACAGATTTTTCTGGTTTTGCTCACTACTTTGCAGCAGCTCATACTATCCAAGAATCCCTGAAAAAAATTTCATTTCTCAAGGCACAATAACATTCCATTAAAATAATACACTTCAGTTTATTTTATCCTTCTCAAATGATGGACATCTCGCTGCTATTTAGATTCTAGTTCTTCCTCCCCCCTCTTCTCTCTTCCCTTTCCCTCCCCTCCATTTCCCTCTTCTCCTCTCCCCTCTCTTCCCATTACCTTATTTCCCTTTCACTTCCCTACCATTTTCTTTCCTTCTTGATATTATTCTCATCCTTATCTACTCCCTCCATATTCTGACCTGTTTTTCTGTTGAGTTAGACTTATTTCTATAGCTAAATGTGTATGTGTATGAGTTCAATACTTCTTTGTCCATTTCAAATGAAAATTAAGTTCATCTGATGTCCTATCCCCCATCACTTCCTGTATTTTAGTATAATCTTTTTTTTTTTTTTTTTTTTTTTTTTTTTTTTTTTTTTTTTTTTTTTTTTTTGCTTTTTGGAGGGCAGGTTGGGGTTAAGCGACTTGCCCAAGGTCACACAAGTTTTTCGTGTTAAGTGTCTGAGGCCGGATTTGAACTCAGGTACTCCTGACTCCAGGGCCGGTGCTCTATTCACTGCGCCACCTAGCCACCCCCTATTTTAGTATATTCTTTTCCCCCAGGTATTCTAATTATAAGAAAGGCTAAGATTCATACATTTCATCTTTCATACAAGATGAATATTCATTTGACTCTCCTTAAGCTTTTCCCCCTTAAAACCTTTAGCATAGAACCAAATTACCCCAACCTCAGGATCTCTCTTTTTCTTATTTGACTCAATGCATTTTGAAAGTATGAAAATTCAAAATGTTTACCTGGTTCTTCTCACCATATGAGAATGATAGCCACCACATTAACATAATGTGTTATGTTAAATAACAATTGCTAAATTGTTATTCAAATTGCTAAAATAAATTTACCACTTTGTGTTTATCTGAACTCTTGTATTCATGTTTCAAGTTTGCTACTCAGTTCTGTCATTTTCATATGAAATTCTTAACACTCCTCTACTTTATTAAATAAATTTTTTATCTGTATCATTATTCTCAACTTTTCAGGGAAAGTTATTCTTTGTTGTAAGTCTACGTTTTTTACCTTTTGGAATATAGTATTTCAAAATTCCCTTTCCTTTGCAGTAGAAGCTAGCAGATCTTATGAGATACTCAGCGTGGTTCCTTAGTATTTTGAACTTCTTTCTGGATGCTTGTGGTACTTTTTTTTCTTTGACATGGAAGCTGGTTTTGGGCTATAACGTTTCTTTGCCTTTTTCTTTTGAGGTTTCTTTTAAGAGGTGGCCATTGTATTCTTTGCATCTCCACTTTACCTTATGCATTTGATAGATGTTGGTAGTTTTCCTTTATGTTTTCTTGAATTACATTGCCCAGGTTTTTTTTGAAAATCATGGTTTTCAGAGAGGTCAGAGATTTTCAAACCATCTCTCTTTGACTTGCTTTCCACGTGAGCTGCATTTGATATATTTTACATTTTCTTCTATTTTTTTGATCTTTTGGTTTTGTTCTAATATTTCTTACTGTCTTGTGGTGTAACTGATTTCTTTTGGGACCATATTTCTTTTTAGGGAGTTCATTATTCAAGTAAGAGTCTGCCACTTTCTTTTTTGAAGTATTTGTTTGTTTTGCTTTTTGGAGGGAGGAATGCAGGGCAATAGGGGTTAAGGGACTTGTCCAAGATCACACAGCTAGTGTTAAGTGTCTGAAGCTGGATTTGAACTCAGGTCCTTCTGACCCCAGGGCCAGTGTTTTATTCACTGTGCCATCCAGCCACCCCTGGAAGTATTTGTTATATTACCAATTCTTTCCTTAAGAGAGTTTATTCAGTATATTAACTGATAAATATTTGTTAAGCATCTAATATATGGCTGTCACTGTACTCTGTGCTGGTGATACAAAGAAAATCAGAAGACAGTCTCTGACCCCAAGAAGCCCATAGTCTAATGGGGTGTACCATATGCAACTGTTGTACAAACTGAATACAGAATAAATTAGAAATAATCAACAGAGAGAGGGAACTAGAATTAAGAAGATTGAGAAAGGTATCTTATTGAAGATGGGATTTTAGATAGAATTTGAAGGAGTTAGGGAACAGCTGATAAGGGGACAGTTAAGGATAGTCAACAAAAATGCCTAGGGATTGAATATTCTGTTGGAGGAAGAATAAGAAGGCCAATGTCATTGGGTCACAGAATATGTGGGGTTAGGGGCTGGAGTAGGTTATGAAGACTTTTGAGGGCCAAGTTGTTGATTGTCTTTTCTAGAGATAATACTTATCCACTTGAGTTTATTGAGCAAGGGTGACATGGTAAGACTTGTGCTTCAGGAAGCTCACTTTGAGAGCTTAGGAGAAAATGGACTGGAATTGGGAGAAGCTCATGTCAGAAAGACAAACCAGCAAGTTATTGTAATAGTCCACAGTTGATTAATGATGGCATCAGATTGCTGGTAATATCAGAACAGAGAAGCTGGCCTATGTAAGAGATATTATGAAGGTAAAATTCATAGGACTTGACTTTACATTGGTTATGAGAGGTGAAAGAAAGTTCAGAGTTGAGGGTGATACCTAGGTTGCAAGCCTAGGTGACTGGGAAGATGATGGTGACTTAATATATTATTATCTTTAGAATTTTTTTAGGTCGACATATAAAATTCTTTTTTTTTCTTCTTTGAATGCTTGTAGTTTTTATAATGTTACTTTTACTTATTTTCTTTTTCTTTTTTTTTGAATTTATTTATTTTCTTCTTTACATCACTCATTTCCACGAGATTTTGAGTTACAATTTTTCTCCCCCACTCTGTTACTTTTACTTCGAGACTGAATTTTTAGGTATCTCTAGGTCTACAATTTTTTTTAATATTGGTATCTTCTGTGTTTTCTAAGTATAATCTAGTTTGCCTAGTTTTGGTTGCTGAACTAGGACCTTGTGCAATAAGCATGCATTACCTACTGCTTCACTTTTGAGTAGGGTAGTCTAGCCCTGGATCACCTTTATTCCCACACTTTTTTGCTTTTTTATAAATTAATTAATTTTTAGTTTTCAACATTCATTTCCACAAGATTTTGAATTCCAAATTTTCTCTCCATCTCTCCCCTCACCTGACCTCAAGACCAGACCCCAGCCAGACCATGCTCCTCTTTCACCCAGGTCGCAGAATTTTACCACTCACCTTTTTGTTGTCTTTGGCATTTGTTGGTTGAAATGTCTAGAAACCACCACAGCTTCCAGTGATTTAGTCCCCTGAGGCCTGTTCCAGCCCTATCTGTGTTGGCAAGGCTCATGCTGGCATAGACTCCACTCCTAGCACAATGTGATAGACCCTTCTTGTCAGCCTTCCAGGCGGTGGTAGGCTGGAAATAAGTTTCACTCTGTCTTTTCGTGGGTTCTGTAGCTCTATGATTTGTTTAGATTACTTTTTTATAGGTATATGATGAGGTTTGGGAGAGAGCTCAAGCAAGTCTCTGCTTTTATTCTGCCACCTTGGCACTACTCCTGTACTCCCATACTTACCTCCACTTTCTTTGGTCATTGATCTTCCCTGGATCTTTGATGTTCAAAGTTTTGAATCTTTGGAGACCTCTGTGGTATCTCAGGACAGAGCTCTAGGGGTTCAGGAGCAACAAAGCGTAGGTTACTCAATTCTGAGTATTTTCGTTCCCAGGTTAGTTGCTGCTTCTTATTGTGACTTCCTCAGTGCATGACTACAACTCCCTTGTGGTCATTTTGGGGAGTTCTTTGCTTTTCCTGTCTGAATCTGGAGCTTTGCAGGCTATACATTTCTCTAGGTATGATAGGAAGTTACCAGCTTTTTTCCTTTCCTAGCTTTGAACCCATACTATTCTGGCTGGTGTGTATGTGTGTGTGTGAGTGTAAATATCTTATGGGTGTCACTTAGTAATGACTAGGGAGGATGCAGGGGATGGAAAAACTTGAATATAATGCTTATGATTGTCAGTGGAAGACAAAAATGAAACCAATGGATCATAAGTAAGTGGGCATCAATGGTAGAGGACAGCTACGGCAAAAGGGAACATCAAAGGTTAAAGGGTATGTCTGGCAGCATAGAGGAAGTTTTACATAAGCTTTTATTTTTGTTATCGTCCAATTGTTTTCCAGCTGTGTCCAACTTTTCATGACACCATTTGGGATTTTCTTGGCAAAGATACTGAAATGGTTTGTCATTTGCATCTCTAGCTCATTTTACAGATGATGAATCTGAGGCAAAGAGGGTAATTTGCTCAGGGTCACACAGCTAGTAAGTGTCTGAGGCTACATTTGAACTCAGAAAGATGAGTCTTCTTGACTCCAGGCCCAGCACTCTAACTACTGTGCCACCTAGCTGCCCATAATCTTTTCTTATGGACTGTTATAAATACCCATATGCATAAATGCTTACAATTTAGGCAGTCTTGGAGTATTGAAACATTACTAAATTTTCCAGTTTCATTGTAATCAAATCTAGGTCTCCTAGAGTCTTGAAAGATCATTAACATTTACTCTCAATCTACTGTTCTACATAAATAACTCTGGCTGAAGACAATAGAGAGCCATGACTTCACAGACGGAACAATTTGAACTAATTATCATCATTTAGTATTTTAACAACCTCAAATATGTCCAGTATCAGATGAAACATGAATTTAATTTTTAAAAATTTCCTTCTCTTCTAGAAAACTACTGTTAAAAGTAAACTAATAGGTCACTGTAGAAATCATGAGGTATGAAGAGTGCGAAATGACTGAACAATAATTTATTGAAGTAACTAGGTGGCGCCATCGTGCATAGTGCGCTAGGCCTGGAGTTAAGCAAACAAAACAAAAACAAAACCTGAGTTCAAATTTCATCTCAGATACTTATTAGCTGTGTGACCCCGAGCAAGTCATTTTACTATGTTTGCTTCAGTTTACTTATCTGCAAAATGAGCTGGAGAAACAAATGAGGAACCACTTTAATATCTTTGCCAAGAAAACCCCAAATTGGGTCATAAAGAGTCAGATATGACTGAAACCATTGAGCAAGAAGAAGTCATCGTAATCAGACCAATATAATAAAAACATTTTTACTACATGTACAAGGCATTCTTTTACAAAATAACTATTTCTGAAAAATTGTAAATATTCACTTTCCCCCAAAAAACGGTAATGCAAATAGAGTATTTCTTTTTTCCTGACTTTGATTTTCTATTTCTAGAAATGCCACTGAATGGCCTGTCATCTTTTACAGAGTAGTTCAGAGCCTTGTGCCTCAATTTCATTTATTTGTAAAATGGACAACTTCCCATGCCAAATGACGTGAAAGTGTTTTGGAGTATTAAGTAGGTATGATAAGATTAAGCTCTATGGGAGCAGACAAATAATAGCTATGATTGTTGATGGTGCATACCAGACCTCTAACCAGAGCTGGATGTGGGGGGAAAATTAAGTAGAATGATTTCTGTTCTCCTCCCCTTTAACCTTTTTTTGGAAGTGTTAAAAACAATAATGCAAGTCATAAAAATGGTACTTTCACACCTCCTTCAACTTTGACCCCATTTCTTAGCCTTTGTGGAGAGAATGGGAAATGGAAGGGGGAGGAGGGAGAAGTGGAAAGGATTTTTAAAATGTGAGTAATTAGAATTAATGACGCTGAGAACTAGAAAGCCTCTGTCCCTCATCCCTTCTGCCCTATGCTTCCAAGGCTGATTCTTCCATAAGACTTTAATGTTTACATCTCAAACATAGAAAGACAGTTTTTAGGGTAAGGAGTAAAGATGGAAGATCCTTTCTCTGACATAAACTACAAAAAACGCTTGCAAGAGAAACAAATATACTTGCCTAAATTGAAATTTGTCCACAGAGTAAGAGTTAGCTGTGAACTCGCTATCTTTTCCTCCCCAGTGAACAGTTTTTAGATAAAGAAATAGATAGTTTTTGAACTTGTAAGTAAGAACTGACATCAGGATCATTATTTCATATCTCATGCAGATGTAAGCAGTGTTACATGAATACTAAAACAATATTCTAGCTCTGCAGGGATGTGTCAGATTTTTAAGAAACAGAAGATTATGACTCATTGGAATTTGGGTTTCTTTAAGTCAAGGGGCAAAAGAACATTTAGGAACTGGGATCATGTAATTTAATTTATTTTGTCTTAGTTTTAGGAATGTATTTGTAATGTTTATAGAGCAAATGCAAAGTGTGGTGTTGAAATTGCCTAAGGACTATTGAGTGCTAGAATTTCAGCTTATTTGTGCCTGACATACTCTTTGGACCATTAATATTTTTTAAAATTAATTATCTTCATAGAGAGTAAAGTATTATTTGGAGGAATAAATCCAAATTTAAGATATTTATTTAAGTCTAATTTATGAACTTCTAACCTACTAGTTTCTTTATTGTATCATTAAAACAAAGTAACATACCTGTTATAGCCTGAAGTCATAAGCATAAATAGCAGTTGATGGTAATATAGCTATTGAAAAAAGCATTTGAACCATATGGCTTGTCATCATTTGAAAGCACAGTGTTGTCAGGAATTTTTTTTAGTGTCACTAAGAAATTTTATTAAATTCAACTTGAATTTTATATTTTGTAATTAAAATATAATGGCCCTCTTAAGAGGGGTGTAGTTCCCTATCACATCTTTAAGTATTATATCACTATTACCTTAAACTGAACATGTGTGAACAAGCCATAGCTTGCATCTTCACTTTAAAACTACATTTATGGAATATGTAGTAAATCTTTTTTTGGGGGGGAGGGGGAAAGGCAAGGCAATTGGGGTTAAGTGACTTGCCTAAGTTCACACAGCTAGTAAGTGTGTCAAGTGTCTGAGGCTGGATTTGAACTCAGGTCCTCCTGACTCCAAGACTGGTGCTCTATTCACTGCACCATCTAGCTGTCCCATATGTAATAATCTTAACATCAATGATTTCTGTCTGATATAACTAGAAATCTTTATTGATATATGGAAAACTAATGGTTTGTTTCCAAGCAGAAAGCTGGCATTATACCTTCTGATAGAAGCAGACTGTCACTGCTTCATTCCTTTCAGGTCAAAACAAGTTTCTTGAACTTGATTTACCTACCACTTGTTTTCTTTCTATTGGAGCATGAAAAGATGTGTCACCTGGAACCAAACCCTTGTTTGACTTCTAAGACTGGCCTTCCAAATAAGACTTGGAAACACTCATTTGCTAGAGAGAAAACATCTTTACTGATAGGCTGTGATTTTGAAACAGAAACATTGCTTTGACTGCCAACTTTTTGAAACGGAAGAGAAACGTAAAAGGAAAGAGCACAGTGAACAGAGTACG
>CM053594.1:307244592-307265448 GCA_028646575.1 Pseudocheirus occidentalis
AATAACAAGTAATGTATACCCTTTGATCAATTAACTCATATTTATGCATAAGATAATATTGCTGAACTATTCTAGTCTTGTTTTCTTAAAGTAGTATGCTTATAATGTTCATAACTACTAAAGACTACAAGTAGCAGTCATATGCTGGTAATATTTAGCTCTAATGTGGGATGATGAAAAAGCAAAAAACACATGTGAATGCTTTTGGCGTTTCCCTAAAGAACAGCTTAATTCTGTTGGAGGAGATACATCTAATTTTAGGCTTAATTAACTTCCATATATGTAGCAAGTTTGAATTCAGTTATGCATGAATGATAATTTACCTTTTATAGTGATTAGCTATAGGAAAGTTCTATCACTATTTTAAGGTACAGTTTGAAGAAAGGTCTTCCAAAATCAAATAGATTTTCTGTAAGGCAATCATCTTCTATTTGCCATGTTTTGTACTCTCAGATTCTCTAAGTAGGTTATGAAGATAATGGAAATCACAAAGTTTGTTCATTATCCAGGAAAGCATGTATTCCTGACACACAGCAAACACCTCAGATTGAATAAAAACACTCAGTTCTTGGGGAGAAAAAAGCAATTGTTTCTTTGTGCTGTCATCATTTATAAAGGCTTTAATAGAAGTTGACATCATGTGCCATTTATGTGTCAGGCTGGTTCATGGAATCTTTTGATCGGAAGAATTATTTGTCAGGTAACACATTCCCTGTTCTCTCTTTACCTTTAAACAGATACATCTGCTTTGGGTCAAAATATCCCAAACACCATTTTACTACAGGTCTTGTCATTTGATTTTTGTTTTCTTCTTCCATAGACCCTTCTGATTAAACAAAAGAGCAAACAAAACAAAATCAAACCTATTATTTTAGTACCTGCAGTAGAGCAGCAGATAGGAAACAGAACAAATGAGAAAATGATAGTACTAGCCAACTTTTGACTCTTAAGGAAGTCTCAATGCCTTCATGTGTCCTTTGGATGATTTTATCTGCTCCTACACAACTTACTTTCATTGTACAATGTAATTGTCATTAAAAAAATGTTGGCTCACTCTAAAATGTGTTGCCAGAAGCCTTCAGACTGATACTTGTACATGACTTCAACAGACTTGATGACTTTATTGTTTGACCTTTGGCTTTAAAGGAACAAATACTGCACAAGATAGTCTATGCTTTCTAGCTATCCCATCAGTTTTCATTAATTGTAATTTCATTATCCAGAAAGTTTTTATGTTTCAGCAGTTTTTCAAAAGCTTAGTATGCCTTGGATAAATTTATAGTAATAGAGGTTAAATATATGAATAGTTATTATTATTTTTTTTATTTTCCCTTGCTTCTGAACAATAATAATACTTCCAGGTACAGATTTTTCTTTTTTAGCATTGTTAGTGAGTCTTCTTCCAAAATAGTTCTTTTAGGACTTGTAGTACTAAAACATTTTATTTTCTATTTATTTTTTGATTGGGCTATTTGTTTAAATCGTTAAGTCATTGAATTTGGGATTCCCTTATCCAAAGATATGGATGCCACTTCTCAAGGGGAGTGCCAAGCCAGAGGACAAATCTTTTTTTCAGGATACCCTCTATTTTGTTTAATTCAAAGAACTTATTTAAAAATATCTGAATCTCCATCATGCTAAGTACTGTGGTATCTCCTTAGGAAGTAATGTGGATTCAACTGATGCATGCACAGTTTTATAAAATAAAATTTCACCATGATGCTAAAATAATTAAAATGAAGCTTGGAAATGATTAATGAGAAAGATTTTTAAAACAATGAATACTACAGTTTATGAGTTTCATGATATGCTAAGTGCTACATATTTTGATGTTGGTCAGACATCACAATTAATTTGAAATCTGTACAACAAGAATGAATCAAAAAAACTAAATATAATCCACTTATTTATAGGAATAAAGATATGATCCTTATGGGTTATGTGTTATGGGTACTTTGGGGTGAGGAAGGAGCCTTTATCAATGTTGGTTAAGTATCTTCTTTGAATTTTATTAAAGGATTATATTTTCATAGAGCAAAGAGAGGTTGAGCTATTGCCTGGGGTCACATACCAAGTTCATGTCAAAAGTAGAATTTGAGCCCGGTTCCTCCTGATTTCAAGGGCAATCTGTGCTTACTAACCAATGGTGTCAAATACAAATAGAAATAAAAGCTTGCTAGTGATATATTAACTTAAAAATCACAAACTAACATCTATATCCTATTGTATTTTGACTTATTGTGTTAAATATTTCCTAATTATATTTTAATATAGCTCCTATGGAACTGTGAAAATTTTGTGGGTTACTTAAGGCCATTCAGTGATACCAAGTTACATATGTGTATGCATATCTTATACCCACATATCATACCCACATCCATCTATATACTGATAAAGTTTTTAAAATTCTACTTTGCGGTTAATCTGAACAGCTCCAATATTTTTTTAAAATGAAGTACATATGTTTGTGTACACACAAACACACACACACAAGTAAATGAGGTGGTTGCACTTAATACAATGCCATACCTGTTTCTATGAGTCTACTGATTTAAAAAAATGAACCCTTTATCATCTTTGCCCTATGAGGGAATCTTTGCAAACTGGCAATTACAGGGTTACTAAATTGGAGAAGTTCAGAGACAGATTAGTGTTTCCCAGAGGCACATATCTCTAGCAGTAAGTGTGGAAGCCAACTCGGAAGAAACACGTTTGAAGTGGCAGAACTAATCATGCAGAAGCAATTTGCTATTTTCTCTCTCTCAGCCTAGATAAAGCAGAGCATTATGACATTGGCTGCATGGTGCAAGGTCAATTTACTGTGAAAAGGCAGCTATAGACTCCAACTTCAAATAGACTTTCATCCTGCATAGCTAAAAACAGGATTTACCCTATTGCTTACACCTCAGAATAGGCAAAATGAAGTGGACAATTCAATTAGGATGCACCTCCATTGGTCACTTTTTTTTTTTTTTTTACTGTTTCGGATAATCAGTTTGTAACTAGATTCCTAGCTAATTCTCTACAACCCTTCCCTCCAAAGTGGAAATGCTTGGTTGCTTGTGTAATTAGATTAAATTTTTACCTCACAACCCCCAGCACCTGTGTTTTAAATTTAGGAAGAACCAGACAATGAAACTTGGGTGCTATAACAAATGTTCACATTTAATCTAGACAGGCCTTTTATTGGTTCAACCTGAAACACTTCCCATCTGAAATACCTAGAATATTCTCTCTTAAATGAAGTTGATGCAATTTACAGCTTTCCCCCTCAATATGCACTGGTTTTTTTTAAGTGATGTTTTTAAAATTTATCAAATGGTAGAATATATAATATAGGAAGTATCCCATTAAGGTAAATTTATTACCTTGTTATATTACTTGTGAAATGACCTTTTCAATTTTTCTCTCTTTGATAAAAATTAATTAGATTATGTGGGAAACTGGTGAATAAACAATCTATTCTTTAAGTCCTGGGCAGAGGCTGGGGTGGGCGGAATAAAACCTTACCTTCTTTGGCTGTTGCCCAAGGTAGATTTTTCTTTTGAAAAAATGAAACAAGGGTATACTTTAATTAGCTGTTCAGGGATTCAGGAAGATGGAATAGTCATGTTGTAATACATTTAAGCTTATTAGGTACATTCAATAACTTTTTTTTTTGCTACAATTTATACTGGTAATGATAGCAATAATCTGTCACATTCAGCATTTTATGTATGTGTGATGGGAACCACTCTAAAAGCACAGCCTAGAAGTAAATGAAGATATGATTAAATATAATTATTGTAATAATTAATATTATACAAATAATATTAATTATTACTCAATGAGCTACATGTCAGTTCAAGGGCTCAGTAGCTCATTAAGTTAGCAGGTAGTCTGATAGTCTTTCTGTTCTAGCATTTTGGACTCACATTTGAGTTCTGATAAGCAACAGACCTCTTTAGATTGAACAGTTATGCTTAGAAAACTTTAAGAGATGATTCAGTGATGTTTTCATTGTTTTTTGCCATACGCTGAAGTTGTGCAAAGTTTGTTGATAAAATGCCTATGATAGGTCCTTTGCTTTGACTTAGCCACTTATTGGCAGAAATATACCACTCTTAAGATTCATAGTTATAGCAAGACCATGCTAAGCAAAATCTGACCCAGGTCACAAAAGAAGAATGATGCAAAGAATCAAAGAGATTAACATATACCTGCATGAACAGAGCCATTAAAAATGCCATTACTAGCATTGCTGTTTCTAAACTCAGAGATTATAGTAAACATTTTTGACTTGTTTTTCAGTCATGGGTGCATTCATATTTCAGAAATCAAGATTTTAACTTAATCATAATTGGTTTTGAAAAAATCTATAAAAGACATCCATCTTAAAGCATTTGTTATAATGATTTCATGACTGTAATTTCATTTTTTTTAATTTGTAGGATATTGTTGGAGTTCAATGTTTTCGTTTTGAATGTCATTTCCCCCTGTGGCTGATCCTCACTTAGTAGGAATTGCTTGGATTGGGTCTAACTTAAATATACTTTCTTGTCCATCTCTGAATAATTTTCCACTGTAGAATCATTTGGAAGTTAGGTTTTCCTTAATAGATCCAGCTTTACCATGGCATTTGAATGATAAAATCTTCTTTTGTTCTATTTTTGCAAATGCAAGATGATCTGCTTAGGGTTTTCTTTTGAAATGGATCACTTGTGACAGCTTTAGCAGACACACAAACAGCCTGTCAAGTCAAACTTGTTTGTCTCAGGTACCTGTCTCTAATTTGGGACTTTCAGTGAATTTCTAATAGATAAGTTAAGTGAGTTCTAATATTTATACGCTAGTTTTGTTTGAATGCATTCTGTAGGACATAAAACTAGCCAGTCAATGGATTATATTCTATGTGTATTCATATATACACAGCATATAGATTTGTGTGGGCATATATATATGTATGTATATATATATACACACACACATACACACATGCATATATATATATATATACATATGTATATATACACACACAGTATATATGGACAAAGATAGAGAAACAGAGAGGGAGGAAGGCAGAGGAATAGGGAAGGAGCAGAAGAAGGAGGGAGAGGGAGGGAGAGGAGGAGAGACAGAAAATAGTATATAATTTGCAAATACGTTTGATAGAGGCCAAGCTTGAAGTGAAGAACATATGGAATCTAGTCAGTTAAAAGCCTTGCCCTGGTTCCCATATTCAGTATGTGTCAGGAGCAAGACTTGGCCCCATTTCTCTCTGTTTTGTGATAGTGGTTTTCAATCCAGCAAGCCAAGCTGTTTCTCAGAATTTATAGGTTTTATTTGTAATTATAAATGTTACCCATCTCAGCAAAAAAAAATATTGAGTTGTTTGGTGTAGACAAAATCAAACATTTGTCTAACTAATGTTTTTTTTTCCCACAGACTAGAACAGGAATTTTGGCCTCATGTAGATTTAGTTGAAGACCCATTTGAATAAGGTTAAGCAATTATTGAGCTAATTCAAATTTAAAAAAAAAATCAAACTTCAAAATATTGTAGTCAATAATTAAGGTTTTTCAGGCCCAATGTGCTTTTGCTTGAATTGCCCTGAAAATTGCTTCAATCTTCCACTTCATTTTGTATACATGTACATGGTTGGCATTTGAATGTTTTACAAATGAAAATTTTTTTTTATTATTTTGAGCTTTTTTTTTGTAAGATATTTAAGTGTATTGTAGTACTCTTTTCTATAGGAGTTTTAGAAAGGTGGCAGAAATACAACTTCCAAAATTGTTTTTGATTTATTGATACTCATTATTTTTTACTTTATAACAAATTATGTAGCAAATGCAGTAGTGGTTATGAAAATACTTTGAAAAGATCAAAGTACAGATGTTTGCTGAACCACTGCTCTTTTTCCTTTTAAAATTTTTATTACAAGGGTTGACTCTTTAGGTTGAACAGGGAGAAGGCATGTATTCAAAATTAATTAAATTAAATTAAGACATTAACATAAATAAGATAAATAAAATATTTAATATTACACAAATGTGATATTAGCCTGAACCAATAAGGGCATATCAACAAGTTTTCTTATTGAAATGTCTTTATACGCAGACAGACATGACCATTTTCTGTCTGCCTGAAGAATTTAGCAATTATTCTTATGTAATTTTTTAGGTATGCATCTGATTGTGTCATATAAGATTTTTGGTCTAGTTCCAAATAAGACAGATCTTCTGGCTTTCATAAACTAAGGAATTATTTTGCTTGGTATAGCCATAGATAGCTGTCTTGCATAATATAATATTAATTATTCTTTAAAAAGCACATAGCCCACAAAAGAAATGTCTATCAAAGCAGTCAGTTTCAAAACCTAACATCTTCAAACTCATGTAAAATGTTCTTATTAATCCTCCTTTTTTAAGGCAAAACATTCATTTCTCATTATGAGTAATTAACATTAATTTTGAAACTTTCAAATCAGTAAATGTAGTGAATGGGCACAAATATAAACATTATGAATAAGAATTTCTCCATCTACCATATCATCTACCTCCTAAAAAAAGTCCAAAATATAAAATATTCTTATTTTCTTTTGTAATTTTGTCTCACTGTGGTAAAGTAGAATCCACCAAGGAAAACCCACCCCCAGTCCTCTCAACTTTCCCCATTACCATCTCTTCCTTCAATTCAGAGGATATGGTTCATATATTTTATCAGCTTACTGTGTGACTTAGCATGGAAAACACATGACTAAAATGTCTCTAAGGTAACAAAAGTCTGTGACTTATCCCAATATAGTATAACCAAATTCATGTTACAGTAATTAGAAATTATTAAAATAATGCAATTTTATAGTAAAAGAAAATCTCAAAATAAATAACAAAATATGCAGACAAAATGAATAAGGTGGGATTTTTGTTTGTTTGAATTTCAAGACCTAAAACAGAATGAAGGCAACTTAGTTAGAAAACAATGAAAGAAAAATGATTTAACCTCTTTTAGTTATTTTTTTCCCAAAGATACTGTAGTAGGTTTCTTTGGTTGTTCAGATTCCATTTCCTACCATTTCCTAGAAACTTTTGGAAATGAACAAGCTTATTTGTACTAAAGGAAGTCAGGTAGAGAGAAAAAGACAGTGATGGAAAATATCAGTGAATGAATTAATGGTAGCACATATACTGAAATATATAACAAATAAAATTAATGAGAAAGTCTATGTATGGAAGCACACATTCAACGAGAGCTAAAAATCATTACTGATGTATGTATCAAATAATACATATTGAAAAATTCATACATTTTATAAAAGCATAGTTTGTTTTACTGAGTTATCTCATAAGGATTTTTTTTTGGGGGGGGAATATGGGGATGGGTCATGGGACTGTGATTTCACTACTTTGGGGAACCAGTGTGTCCTTTAACCAATGTAAGCCAGTAGCTGCCTTAGAAAGTTGCCTGTGGCAATCAGAGGTTAAGTAACTTGACCTGAGTTCAAGGCCAATACTCTCCATCTCTTTATGCTGCATCTCAGAAGGATTATCACACACACACACGGGTATGTAGATAGGTATTTATGAATATATACACATGTATGTGTGTATAATGTATACATACATACATACATATGTACATACACACATATATAAATTTGTCCCACACATACATATACCCTGGGCTACTTCCCTAGTTCCCATTTACATCCACAGTTCCAGTTTCCAGAGGGACAGGTGCTACTCTTCTCAGGATTTTAGGATAACTTTGAGGGCACATGCATTTTTAGTAAATTCGTGTACTGTCCTTTAACAACCATTTCAACAACAATTACCTTTTACTATAATTGTTTCTAAGGAAATACAGAAAGAATATTTGCAAAACAAGCAACCAAAAATCTATCTTCACCTGCTAGATAGAATATACTCTGCCTCAGATGTATGTAGACTCCATATTGAACTTGGACACTAACTTAAAATACAATGGCAATGAAGACCATGTTAAAAGAATACTTGTCAGAAGGGGGCATTTTCTATTTCTGTTCCTATTTTTTTTCCTTGTAGACTTTTAATGAAATTCCCTAGATGTACCTTATTACTGTGCAGGATTCCCATTTCTGCTCCCAGAATCTGTGTGTCTGTTAGTCCATAGCTCACTCCTTTCTATTGCAAGGGTCACACTCGCCAAAGCTGCTAACACTCCAGCAGTTGCTGCTATGTCTTCTGGTGGGACCTCTGGACATTCCATATCCATCAGGGAACTTGACTACTTCATTTGCGTAAGATGAGGGAGGAATAAACAAAAAGAAGCTGGAGCAGGATGGGTACATAGATTCATTGGTCAGGTAAAAGAGAAAGCTGGTAGTCTTATTATACCATACTCTAGGGGGAGGCAGCTCAAAGTCATCCTACCTCCTACAGAGAAGTTGACAGAGATAGACAGGTTCCTTTGTTGTACAGTTTCATCCCAACAGGTCCTGGGGGCATCAGTTCTGGCTCCTCAGCCAATGAAAACATTTCCTTATTATATAGTATCAACCATTGCCTGAAACATCATGGTGAGAAACTAGGTGCCCTATATTTCCACAAAGAAACTTAGTTACCAAATCTGTTCACCTTTTCTCAATCTTCATGTTTTTTGTTTTGTTTTTTAAATGAAGCATTTAACATTGTTGACAATCCTTTTCTCTTGGATATTCTTGTCTTCTTGAAGGTCCAGAAAGAAATGAAGTAGGGTATTGCCGTGTATTCCAAAGGACCGGCATCTCTATTAGACATTCCAGCCCATTAGAGAAACTTTTACACGAGGGGATTGGAGTCAGTGTAAAGTGTAAAGACCTATACTGTTACTTTCTACCAATCCCTCCTATGTATTCACTTTTGATTTCTTAGACAATCATATGTTTTAAAATTTTAATACATTTTTGAATTCCCATTTTTATTTGCCAAAATATTCAGCTTGACCCCATGAATGGTCCAGCAAAATGAGCTATTTTTATATGTAGTTCCCTGGAGATTGAAGGCAAACATTTTCCTTCACAATTTTTTACAGAAAAAAAAGAAATAATCCTTGCTGCTGACTAAAATAGGTCCCAGTTTTTTTTCCTCACCTTTTCTTACTTATGACACATAGTTTCCTGCTAATGTCAGCAAAGAACATCCATTAGTTTATACCATTATGGAAGCATTTTGATTATAGATAATACTGAATATAATTAGATTTGATGCTGATCTTATTGACTAAGTATTATATTTCTGCAAAGAATATTCTACATTGTGAAATATTCTGCTAAAAAGGAGTGATTTCGTTTTACAATTGACTAATAATGATGCATGGAATATTCTATTTTGTGGGGAGGAAAGAATTGTTAATGCAGTCTTCTCTGCTTTATTACAGTAATACTAATCATTCCTTCCTTTTATGCTTTGAAAGAAAAATTTGGGAGCAGCTAGATGTCAGAGTGAATAGAGCACTGGCCCTGGAGTTAGGAGAACCTAAGTTTAAATCTGACCTCTGACTACTTAACACTTACCAGCCATGTGACCTTGGGTATGTCACTTAACTCCAATTGCCTTGTCTTCTCCCCTCCAAAAGCAAAAAAAGAAAGAAAAAGGCTATCTTTGGACTTCAAGACCTGAGTTCAAATTTTGTTTCTGGCCCATAATGGTTGTGAGAACTTGGGTTGTGAGTCACTTTAACTTCTCAGTGATTCAGGCAACTCTTGAAGACTAAATTACTGAGTTATTAATCCACAATATTTGAAGGAATTTCCACATTAGCATATTCCGAATTTTTTTTTACAATCACAGAATCATAAAATTTTCAGCTAGTAGGGGCCTTAAAGGCCTTCTAGTCCAATTCTCTCATTTTGCAAATAAGGAAAGGGAGCTCCAGAGAGGTTAAATACCAAGGTCATAAAAATGCCTTTGAATTAATCTTCTCACTTCCAATCCAACACCCTCCTGACTGTACTGTGTTTCTTCATGTGATCTATCTATACAAATGTACAATAATGGTGAATCATCATTGATACTTGGCAAATAGGCCTGTATTATGGGGGAAAAATAGTCCCTTTATGAAAAATTCTTCATGGCAATTCACACTACACTTAAACATACATAATTGCAGATATCAAAAACTCTGAAAATATTCCCTTTTCAATTCTGAAAGCACATAATTCTCTTTAAATTTCATCACTGCTGAGCATATAGTTTAGAAGATAAATGGGAATTTCATTACTTTTTACAATTTCTAAGCATGGATGTTTGGGAAACTTCCCAGGGGTATGCTATTTATTTATACACTGAGTATGTGTGTTCAAAAAGTTTAGGATGCTTCAATTAAGTCGATTTTGTAAAGAAAAAAATAACACCAGCATTGTAAGTGATGAGATGTTTGGAGGTGATACATCTGGTGGAACGTTCACAATTTTCTTATTACAACTTGTTCTGCTGGCTGTTACGGAGTCACAGTATCAGTTTCAGTTTTATAGCAAATTCACTTTAAACTTCATCATCTCTAATGTCTTGGCTACACATGACTCCAATGTTTTCAGTTTCTTTCTACATTTGTTTACTTCATTTTTGAATTGTTGTGAAAATAATAAAGGAACTCATAAAAGACTTTAGCTGGCTGTATTTTATTTTTCAACCCTACAATCATGAAAATGTTGGTGCCTTCTCATAACCTAAATAGATATTAAAAATGTGGTCCAAAATCCTTTAAAAATGCTTTATTACTGTGAATTTCCGTCTTAACAAAGATTAAAGACAGCAATAGAAGACGGTTAAAATTACAGGTTAGTTGACTTAAAAAATCAGGTATCTACGAAGAAGAGAGTGTGTAATTGCTGCATGATGATAATCCTGATGGCATGTATAACTGAAACATGCTAAAGGCTACAGGAAAGTTGTCAGAAGGCCTCAACCTTTAGGCTAAGAAGTCAGGATAAGCTTATGCTATACATTGCCACCCATGAGTCAAAAAACATCCATTCTTTCCAATGACAGGTTTTCTAGTTTAAACAATACCCATGAAAAAAAAGAACATGCCATTCACTGATTCATTATTGTTATATTGGTTTAACTTCTTAACCCCATTCCTGCTGAAGTTTACCTCACATCTGAAGAAGTATTACTCTTCAAATCACCAATTAAATTTCTTTTGGAAGTAAATTGAAAAATATTCTACCCTGACTCATGTCCTCCTTGTGATTGTTTCTTCTGTGGGGAAAAGGCAGTTTCTGATAATTAACATAATTGACAACATTGAGTTAAAATAGTCAAAATATAATTCAACCTTTAGCAAATGTGGTATGATTTAAAAGACCATTAAACTTGTATCACAATCCTCAGGTTGAAGTCTTTCTTGCCTCACTTAGTAGCTGTGTGTTCTTAAGCAAGTTATAATATCTTTGAATGTAATTGTTTTCATGTAAAATAAGGATTTTATTATGGAAAAATTAGATATTTTAGATATATTAGATTTATAGCTATTAGATAGATAATCTACAGTTTTCTCTCTCTCTCTCTCTCTCTCTCTCTCTCTCTCTCTCTCTGTCTCTCTCTACCTATCTATCTATCTATCCATCTATCTATCTACCTGTCCGGCTGTCCAGCCGGCTGTCCATCCGTCCATCTGCCTTTCATTTCCCCACTTACCTAAAAAAAGAAATCTTTTCTTATGTTGAAGTACTGAGTAACGAAAATTTTTACAAGATTACCTTTTACAAGATTATTTTAGTCTTACTTTTAATATGACTGAATTTACCCATATTCAAAATAAAAAAAACACATTTTAACTGGTATTTATTACCCTATAAAAGTACTTTATAGTCATCAATTAATTTGATTTTTCTTTTTCCCATTGAGTAGAATTATTTTCTTTTATATTCTGTCCTCATAATTCAGTTTTAATGATTTTGAAAATAACACTAAAAGAACCATAATTGGTTAAATATCATACTGTATTTCTTGATTGCCCATATCACTCTCAATGTCCCATGGGTAATGGTCAATGGTCAGTGATTCATGATCACTTTCACTTTCCTGTGTGAAATCTTTTGATTTTGATTGATCTTTTGATCATTGCCACTCTCTCTATTCTTGGGTGGCTGTGTGTGGAGAATCTGTACATGCAAAAGCAAATCCTTTTACTGAAAGGATTATGGAGCTTCATTTCATGGCTGCCAAGAGTTACAAGCAAAAGAAATAAAGAAGCATTGTTCTTGATGACTTACACAATAGTCTTCATGCAAATCAGACCCTCAAATTCTTTAAGTCAGATTAGTTCTGCTTCTGTGTATGCACATTCTTCATTTGTCCATGTAGATGTGTATGTAATTTTACTTCTATGTATTTATTTCAGATTACCTGGTGCAACATAATGTAGAGATTAGCCAGTTAATCTCTAACACTGGTGACTAAAGACACAGACAAAAAAATCATTTTTGCTACAATAATGATGTCCTCTTAGGCCCTGGAGAGAAAGATTTGTTCCTCATACAGAATAGGCAGATTATTTTGTACAAGACACTGAAAGACATTTAGAAGATTGCTGAATCAATTTTGAGATAGACATATGGGTGGATAGTTAGATAGAGAGATAGATAGATAGATAGAGAGATAGAGAGATAGATAGATAGATAGATAGATAGATAGATAGATAGATAGATAGATGGACGGATGGATAGGTAGGTAGATTTTTTTCCTCACTGACCTTAACTACAAATTTAAACATAAACCAAAAACCTGATCTTCTAAATCACAGGACACAATTTCTATAAACACAAACATTTTTACTTTGGCTATTGATTATGGCTATCAAAATTAGCTCTGGTTAGAACAGGGATGGGGAATCTGTGGTCTCAAGGCTACATATGGCCCTCTAGGTCCTCAAGTTAAGTTTTATTTCAGTTGAAGGGTAATTGAGGAACTAGAGGGCTACATGTGGCCTTGAGGCTGAAGATTCCCCACTCCTGGGCTTTAATATCAATCTTTTAGTGACAACCTCACATAAGAAAAAAACAACACACCCAGTAGTATGCTCAAGTTGATGGAAAACAATCATAGGTGATCATATTTAGGACAAGAAAAATGAATAGTCCACCTTGATGTGTCAGACCACCTTCCTAACCCATTGGAGAAATTTGGGTTAGGTGACATAATCTTTTTTTTCATCAAAGACTGAGCATTCTGAAAGTGTCTTTTTTCTTAACTTCCCCACCCCATTGTATGTAAGAAAACTTTAGGCCTTTTTCTAAGTTTAGATAAATATTATATCATATTTCTGATGATTATAATTATTTGAATTTCCTAAATCAGAATAAAGTCACCCAGGCACAAAATAGGATAGACATTTTAAATAGTGAAGTACTTCTGATTAGACAAAAGGAAAATTCAGAAATTATGCTAGTCTATGAAGTTTCAATTGAAGCACATAAACAAGGATCCCTAAGGTTACTGTTGGTAGCATGAAGGGTGAAATACACAAAATCCAAGCAGAAGAATTTGACTCATGAACTGCCACTGACTAATAATATTGTTGAAATCATGACAGTTAAAGAGGCCAAAATACACTACCCAAAGGGCACATGACTTCAGGACTGTACAAGATACTTCAGCTGATGTCAAGGGCCATGACCCCAGGGTCTTGACAGGCTAACTAGAGCAAAGAAGCAATATTAACTGAGGCAGAAGTCTAAATTGCCATAACTATAAGGCCCCGACTGCCTGGTTAGATTAAAGAGCTGAGTAAGGAACCCAATGGAAATAAGTTCCTATCAAAACCAGACAATATACCTTCCTTATGGTATATTTAGGCAGTATGCCATCTATATATGAAGATGACATCCTTCAACCCACCTTCAAAATTCCCTCTTCATAAACTTCTGCTGGTATGAAGGACACTTAAAAGTGATCACATATATCATTTTTAAGATACTTGTATTATATATTTGGTCAACACTGGAGCTCATTTTATCTGTATCTCTCAGCTGTAGCTATAATTCTTGTTATCGCCTTTTCTTCAAATTTTCATATCCTATACCACATTCTATATTATACTTCTTCACCAAGCTAATATGCCTGGGTGTCAAATAACTAGTGATTTGCTTGGTGGCACACATACTATCAAGAAACCATTCTATAGGGAATTACAGATTAGTTCTGAAAGCTTCCCTCAAGCCACTATGTGTGTCAGTTGATTTTGCATGTGTAAAATAGTCACTTTTTCCAATGCCCCAATTTTTTTTGCCTCAACACTATAAACAATTTAAACACCTTGATTCCAAAACATCTGCCAGTATTAAGGTTCTCCAAATACTCTTCTTCACTGATGATTCACTGCACTAGTTGCACCAAGTCTAGGAACATGGCAACACTACTCACTGAAACTAATCAGTGAATCAATTTGATTTATCCATTCATGGTAAACAAAAAACCATGGAGAAAAAATTCACATGACAAGAATAATAAGATTCAACTATGTAAGAATAATTAATCTACAGTCTTCAATCTATCTATCTATCTATCTATCTGTCTGTCTGTCTGTCTGTCCATCTGTCTTTCATCTCCCCACTTACCTAATATGGACAGATGCTATAGGCAGATAATAAACTGATCCAGAGTCAAGCACATTCAGAGGTTGGGCTTTGCAGCAATTGAGAAATTGTATAAAACTTTTACACTATCCTAACCTGCTTGATGGTGTAAAAACCCATCTTTTTAAAAGTTTATTTTTAGTTTTCAACATTTACTTCCATAAGTTTTAAAAAAATTCCCCCCTCTTTCCTCCCTCCTTCCCCAAGATAGCCTGCAATCTGGTATAGGGTCTAGGGCTATATATACATTTCTATTAAACATATTTTCACATTAGTCATGTTGTACAGAAGAATTGTAATGAATGGGAGAAACCATGAGGAAGAAAAAAAAAACCAAGCAAAGTAAAACAAATGAATAAAAGAACATGATGTGCTCTGCATTGTATTTAGACTCCATAGTTCTTTCTCTGGATGTAGATGGCATTTTCCACCATGAGTTCTTTGGAATTGTTTGAAGTCCTTGTATTGCTGAGAAGGGCTAAATCTATCAAAATCAGTATCACTCACTGTGGTTATTACTGTGTATGGTTTTCTCCTGGTTCTGTTCACTTCACTCAGCATCAGTTCATGTAAATCTTTCCAAGTTTTTCTGAAGTCTGCTTGTTTATAATTTCTTATAGCATAATAGGATTCCATTATATCCATATACCATAACTTGTTCAAATATTCCATCATATGGGCATTCCATCAATTTCTAGTTCTTGGTCACCACAGTTGCTATAAATATTTTTGTACATGTGGGTCCTTTCCCCCATTTTTATTATCTTTTTGGAATATAGTCCCAGAAGTGGTCTTGTTGGGTTAAAAGGGTATGCACATTTTATAACCTTTTGGGCATAATTCCAAATTGCTCCCCAGAATGGTTGGATCATCTCACAATTCCACTAACAACGAACGTATCCCAACTTTCCCCCATCTTCAACATTCGACATTTTCCTGTTTTATCATGTTAGCCAGTCTGATAGGTGTGATGTAGTACCTCAGAGTTGTTTTGATTTGTATCTCTCTCTAATCAATAGTGATTTAGACCATTTTTTCATGTGACTACAGATAGCTTTATTTCTTCCTCTGAAACTGCCTGTTCATAACTCTTGACCATTTATCTGTTGGGGAATGTAATGGTAACAGCAATTTCAAGATCTTTCTTGCACCTTAATAGGTCTAAGGGAATTTGGAGATCTTCACTGCCCCTCAATAGGTTGAATGTAATCACATGGAATCTGTGGTGGGAAGAATTTGCTGAATGAGTAGAGTAGGAAGGGGTGGAGCAATTAGTGAGAAATGAGTGAGAGCAATTAGTGTGGAGGAAGAAAGTGCATGCAGGCAAGGAGACAGCTAGGATTGTGTTTGTTTGTGGGAAGGTCTGAGCAGGGGAAAGGCGTGGGGATAATATTGCTTCCTGCCGTGATGACTTGTATTAACTTCTTTGTTGCTATGATGGATTTGCTTTTTCTGGTATTGGGATTTGGATTTCTGGTGTCTGAATAAATGTTTTGCTTCCATCTTCCATATGGATATGCCATATCCATAGTGACTGTTGGTGCTGTGAATATTGCCTTGATGATACATGGAATGACTTTTATTCTTATAAATTTGACTCAGTTCTCTATGTATTTTAGAAATGAGGACTTCATCAGAGTTAATAGTTGTAAAAATTCTTTCCCAATTTTCTGCTTCCCTCCTAATCTTGGCTGCATTGGCCTTGTTTGTACAAAACTTTTTCAATATAAAGAAGTGGTTCTCAACCTGTGGGCTGTGACCCCTTTGGGGGTCAAATGACCCTTTCACGGGGGTCGCCTAAGACCATGAGAAAACATATTTCCCAGGGTTTTAGGAACTGAGACACCACTCCTCTATCTGTCTCCAGGTGTGTCTGCTCACATTCAGATGCACCCACATACAAGTATTAAAGGGCTGCAGCATTAGGAAGGTTGAGAACCACTTATTTAATGTAATCAAAACTGTCCATTTTGCATTTTCTAATGTTCTTTATCTCTTGTTGGGTCATAAAATCCTCTGCTCTCCATAAATTTGACAGATAAACCATTCCTTGCTCTCCTAGTTTGTTTATAGTTTCAGTCTTTATACCTAAATTGTGTTCCCATTTGGACTTTGTTCTGGTATATCATGTCAGATGTTGGGCTATGCCCAGTTTCTGCCATATTATTTTCCAATTTTCCCAGCAGTTTTTGTCAAATAGTGAGTTCTTATCCAGAAACTGGAATCTTTGGGTTTATCAAACAGTAGACTGCTATAAACATCGACTACTGTGTCTTCTGTATTCCACTATTCCACAGATCTATCCTTCTTTTTCTTAGCCAGTACCAGTTGGTTTTGATATTAAAAACCCCTCTCATTAATGATAATGTTCTACCAGGGAAGAATTGCAAAGATAATGAAACATCATGACCTTAGAAGAATTAGAATTATAGGTGACTCACAGGAAAGTGTTATGATAGGTGAAAACATGCTGTCATCACTGGTGGAAAAGCACTAGGATAAAATGCATATCCTACAGTGGAAAGAGTTCCATATGTAGAATCATAAAACCTGGGCTCATAACCCAGGTTTTGCCATTTAGTGCTGTATTACCTTTGAGAGGTCATTCTGGGTCTTAGCTACATCATTTGCAAAATGTGGGGATTAGACTAGATGATGTCTGGTCTAACTCTAAAATCTATAATCTTATTTATGGGTAGAAAAAGAAGACTATAGATGGACTGTTGGAATCTGGAATAGCAATGTTGGTAGTGAGAAAATTTCTCAAATTACATTTAAAATAATTTATAAAATCTTTGAAATGTCCCCTTGAATGGAATATATATAGAATTGGAAATGGTACTCAAATGATTACACTATTGTGAGAAACATATATTTTTATTACTGCATATTATTATGCTATCAATAGTCACATGAAATCCTACTTAAGAGTCTAGTTCTAGTGTATATACCTAGTTTAAGGTTAATGTTAAATAAATTACAGGCAAAGTCATTCAACAGGCAGTGAAAAAATGATAGAAAGTTTGCAGAATGGAAAAATAGCAGGCAATAAAAGGAGGGGAAGCATGTCAAAAGAACAAGATGGTGGCTATTGAAAAGCAATTTGATGAGTCCCCTCCCCCCAAGGTCGGGGAGGGAATGGGAAAGAAATAAGCATTTATTAAGAATTTACTATGTGCCAGGTACTATGCTAAACACTTTACAGATATCTGATTTTATTAGCTTTGTTTTCAATAGTTGCCACAAGTTCAATGCTTTTTAGTATTTCACCTCATAGATCATTTACTTCATTTACTGTAGGGATATTATTTTGTGTATCTGTGTATCTATCATTGCTTTTGGCATCTTTTTGAGAGATGAAGGTATAGAAGACTTGTTTCCTGACCTCAGGAATCATAGGATTTCATGTTGGAAGGTAATTTAAACGTCATTTGATTTCTCTTTATCCCCCACTCTGAATGTCAAAGGTTAGGAAATTTAGATAAAATAAATGACCAAAATCAGACACACAGGTAGTAACTAGTAGAATAGTGACTCAAAATCAGGTTCTCTTTCTGCTATGTTTCATAGTCAAACCTCTGTCCTCACCTCATGTAGCTAGGGAAATTTTAAAATAAAAATGGAAGGTAATATATAATTAGGCAACAAATTACTAGTGCCAAGAAGTTCCATGGGTTTTTAGGGAAGGTAGAAATAGCTAGGATTGTGAAATTAGGGATAGCTTCTTAGAGAAGGAAGTATAATTTGAATTTAGCCTTCAGGATGGGTAGGATTTATATCCCTAGGGAAGAATGGGGAAAATATTGATGAAATGGTCTAATTAAAGGGACAAAGGTTGAACCATATTTATCTTGTTTAGAGGACACTGGTTGAACTTGACCAGAATGGAAAATTCGTTTTGGAGCATAAAAAAAGTAAGAATTTTCTAGAAATGTTGGAGCTAGATTGTGGAGGATTTTGAAAATTTGCAAAACTATTTTTTTTTCATTTCCTGTCAGCAATGTTGAACCACAGAGAATTTTTTAAACCAATGTAGGGAATGATGAATACAATGTTTTAGTAAATAAAATACTCTTAACAGTGGTGTGCATGGTAAGTTGGTGAGGAAAGAAACTAGAAGTGGAGAAAAAAATAAGACATTATTGCCATCATCTAGGCATGAGGTGATATGATTAGTTCCTTAAATGTTGCATTGTAGAAAGATCTAGAATTAGTAGCCAGAAGGTCTGAGTTAGAGTATAGATTCTGCTGATAATCAGTTGTGTCTTTAGATAATTAATTATTCCGCCCTTTGATTCCAATATGTAAATCAAGGAGTTCCAACTAGATGACCTAACATCCTTTCCAGTTCTAACATTATAAGACACTGTGATTCAGATAATAATACTTCTACTCTACTCTCTAGGTCATCAGGCAAGAAAAGTAACTATCATGGCTAATTAAAGCTAGGAGAAGGAATGTTAAAGAGACTAAGACATTTTCTCTATGACACTAAAACATCCAGTTAATCCAATCAATTTAGTAAAAAAAAAAAGTAGTAGCAAGAAACAATTTTTGGCTAAATTAGCATCATATGGACACAACCTTACCACCTTTTGGATTAAATTAGAGAAAACACTTTTAATAGGTATTGATGTAGAACACTACTCCAGATATTTATTTCTGCTAATGATCTTTAATTATGTTCAGATTTGTTTTATGTCCCCATATTGATCAGATACTAAAAATGAATGGAGCTGAAAATTCAAGTCTTAGGAGTAGGATGTTGACAAAAGTGAAGTTTGATATAAAATCCTAATGTGATATATATTCCTTCTCCTCCTCCTCCAGCTCCACTCTCATCCGGGTAGTCTATGCAATTAAGAGGCAAATAAATACAGCAGAGAACAATAACTATGTTTTCCTGGAAACCAATGCAAATGAGATATATTACCAAAGAAAATGCTTGTAGAGAGGAGAGATGTTACATTAAACTAATTTTTATTCCCCTCCCTTGTACTCACTTATCCCTTCCCCTCATATCATGCTTATTACATTTTCCATTTAAACCACAAGAAATATTTCCATAATGAAAACATAAATCAATTTTTGAAGACCTTTTAAAAATTAAAATGCAACCAACCAGTGAAAGGCAGAATGACACAGGTTTCCAGGAGCAACCGAGAAGTTCCAGGAAATACTGTGGATTTTGGGCAGAAGTTTCAGATCATGCGTCATCAGAAAGGGGATTTGTAAAGAGAAACATGCCAAGTGAGTTTAATCTTTTGCTTATTTACCTCTGACCTCCTATGACCTCTGCTTATCAAATGAATATAACGAAGTTTGTAGATTTACTGACGCTAAGAGTAAGACGAAAGTGGCCAAGGAAGTTTATAAGTGCCTACTATGTGTCAGGCATTGTGCTAAGCACTTTACAAATATTATCTAATATGATTCTCACAGCAATCTTGGTAGGAAAGTGCTATTATTTTCATCCCCATTTTACAGTGGAGGAAACTGAGGCAGGCATAGGTGAAGTGATCTTCCCAGTATCATACAACTGGTAAGTACATTGAATTTGAACTCAGTTCTTCTTGACTCCTGATTCTTCTTGACAATGCTGTATACACCACACCACTAGTTGCCATCTAAATAAAGGTGCAATATAAAACTGGGTACCACAGGAAAAGTGAAACTGAACGAGAGAAAGAATAACTATAGGATTACTTAGGCCAATGGAAAGATTGAGATTATATAAGATGGTAGTATATAGGAAGTTCAAATTGGAAAACTGTAAGAGAAAGAAAGAAAGGAAAGTTTGTAGGTTCATAGATTTAAAGCTGAGAGGAATTTTAGAAACTAAATTTCTCAATTTTATACATGGAGAAACTAAGGCAGGCACTTTAAGTTCACACAGCTAATAAGTATCTGAGGTAGCACTCAGGCTCAAATTTCCTTTTCCCAACTCTGGTTCTACATTCTTTTTGCCAATGAATAGGTAATCTAAATGGATACTTGAGTTTTCCCCATTTCTTTGCTTGTGCATGAAAACAAAAGGAAATTAAGCTAATTTTAATACTGTCGGTGAAGCACTTTATATTTCACCTAGATTCTGCACTGTCCAAGTAATGCCTGAATATGCCTGCTGGTAAAATCAGACTGGCTTGGGCCTATTCTCTTGATGATAGTAGTATTTTTGAAGAGCAATGGAATACTTGCTAGAGCTTCCTCTCTCAGATGCAGTCAACACCAGTGAAAAGGACCCAATATCTGGAGACATCCATCTCCATATGACAGGT
>CM053594.1:307265948-307283241 GCA_028646575.1 Pseudocheirus occidentalis
GCACAGTGAATAGAGCACCGGCCCTGGAGTCAGGAGTACCTGAGTTCAAATCCGGCCTCAGACACTTAGCACAAAAAACTAGCCATGTGACCTTGGGCAAGTCAATTAACCCCAACTGCCCTCCAAAAAGCAAAAAAAAAAAAATCTCTTGTTTTCACCTCAACTACATTTTTATGTGCATTGTTGTAACATCCCCTCCCAGAGAGTCATTCCTTATGACATTTTTAAAAGAAGAGAAAAAATTTCAATAAAATCAATCAACTTACCAAAATACTTTGGCATTCTATTCAGTATTCTACACCCATGAACCCTCAACTCTGCAAAAGAGTGGGGTGGGGGGCATGAACAGGTCTTCTTATATCCTCTCTTTCTGGTAAAACATAGTCTTTATAATTTCAAACCATTCTCTCTTACTATTTTGTCATTGTTATTTCTCCAGTTACATTGTCATAGTCATTATATGTACTGTTCCAAATGGCAAATAGGTGGTACAGTTGATAGATTTCCAGGAATGGGAGTCAGGGCAATTAATCTTCCCGAGTTCAAATCTGGTCTCAGACATTTACTAGCTATGTCATTCCCTGAGAAAATCATTTAACCCTATTTGCCTCAGTTTCCTCATCTGTAAAATGAGCTAAAGAAGGAAATGGTAAATCACTCTAGTACCTTTGCCAAGAAATCCCCAAATAGGGTCATGAAGAGTTGGACACCATTGAAAATGGTCAAACAACAACACAACAATACTGTTCTATCTTTATTCAAGGTGAATATCCCCAGTTCCTTTCACCAATGCTTATATGGCAGGAACTTGAAGCTTTTTAGTATCCTGGTTGACATATCCTGGATAGGCCTCCTAGTTTTTCTTGAACTATGGTATCTTGAATTGAATGCAATACTACAAATGTGGTGTGACCGGGCCAGATTATATGTGTCCTATCCCATCCTCATTCCTGGAATCGATACATCTCTCAATGGCCTAAGATCACATTACCTTTTATTTTGCCATCATTTCATACTAATAACTCACATTTAGCTCCTAGTTCATTAAAATAACCAGATTTTTTTCCCAAACAAACTGCTATCTAACCATTTCTACTCCCAACGTGGACTTGTGAAGATACTTTCTTAAACCTAACAGTAATGCTTTAAATATTCCTACGAAGTTTATATTAGTTACAAAATATCACAAGTGGTCATTTCTTCTTGCTTCTTCTTGTGAAATACTGTCTTTGTTTCAGTATCATTTAATCCATTCCGTACCTCTCTGGATGTGATCAATTATTAGAACATTTTGGGAAATGTGGTTTTCATTTAAAGTGCATTTAAATATATTTTAAAGATAATATCATGAAAATATTTAGTTTATACAGCAGAAACCAAACAGGTGCTTAAGCCCAAAGTAAGACTCCCCACAAACATCATCTTTTATAAATATTGATTGTGGCTGCCAGCCTTATGCATACACACAAAGTGGCAATGATTGCTCTCCACTTATTGGGATTTTCAGTCATATGAACAACCCCAATTATTAACACTGTAAATGATCTTCAAAAACAATAGGGACTATGCTCAACAACAAAATTGTATTTGCCATAGTCAGCCAGAGGCTTTTCTAAAATATAACTAGACCACACCATTCTCATTAATAATTTCCCACTCCATCCCTTCTTGTCTTTGATTTTCCCAGTCTTTGGCCGATCAGATTGGTTATTATCTCATCCCTCCCAGGTATCCAGAGGAGCAACAAAGGCAAAAGGGCCACCCCTCCTCAAACATCACAGTATCCTACCCCCATGCATCACCTCTTTTTGCTGGCAGGATGTGTCCTTAAGCAGGCAGGTTCTGTCCTATAGTTAATCAGTAAATGGCATAGGAAGCATTTGTTCAATGTTTACTTTGTCCCCAGGCATTGGATAGAAAGATAAAGATTTCTGACTCACCATTCATATCACTCCACCAACTGAGGTTTTCACATGGAATTTTGTTTTTACTTCTCTTATCCTTCTGTAATTGCTTGAAAATCTCGTCAGTTCCCATTAATTTAACTATCATTCTGTACAGATGAATCTCTTTCTCTGTCTCTCTCTGTGTCTCTGTCATTGGTCACATATACAATTGCCTATTGCATATTTCTACCAGACATTCCAGATATATCTCAAACAATGGTTCCTCCTTCTCTTTCCCCCACCTTTTCATTTTTTGGTAGGAAAGAATGACTAGTATATTCAAGTATGTATGGGTTATAATTTTATTATGTTTCCCTGAAAACTTATCCCACTTCTGAACTTTCTTTATTTTCTTTGAGAGCAACAGGACCATACTAGTTTCCTAGATTCTCAATTTCCTCATTAGTCTTGTCTTCTCGTTCTACTAAAATTGCTCCTTTTAAAGTTACCACTGATCTATTAACTGCCATATCATATTTCCTTTTCTCAATCATCATTCTTCTGACCAATATGCTGCAGTTGACACTGATGATCACCCCCTCCTTTTGGATGCTCTCTCCTTTCTGGGTTGTCTTAACACAACTCTCTGGGTTCTCCTACTTGGTTCTCCTATTTTTCATTCTTCATTAGATTATGATCCAGATCCTCCTTCCACCTTAGGGCATTCTCAAGATATCTGGCTGTGGTACTCTGTCCGGTTCATCCTTCTTTCTGCAAACTTTCTAATTTGATGACATTTTCATGGTTTAATTGTCATCTTTATGCAGATTAAGTTAAAGGTCTATAAATGCAGCCCTACTTTCTTTCCTGACTGCGAGTACCACATCAACAATTACTTAGTAGACAACTTGAACTTGATGAAGTAGGCATTTCAAACTCAACATACACAAAAGAGAACTCATTTCCTTTCTCTTCTAATTTACCCTTCTGGAATCCCCTGCTTCTATTGAGGGCTTCACTATCTTTCCAGTTACCCAGGCTTATAATCGTGATGTTTGTCTTAACTCTTCTGTTTAACAAGCCTTTCAAACCACATTCAAGTGCCAAATCTTGTCATTTCTACCTTCACATCATCTCATGTATTCATCTCTTTCTCTCTGCTCACACAAACACCAGTCTAATTCTGGTCCTTATCACCTTTTGTCTAGGTCTAAACTATTACAATAGCCTCCAAGGTGCTCTTCTTGCTTCCAGTCTGTTTCCATTTCAGTACTTTCACTATTGACTGACTGTAGAATTAAATATTATTTCATCTTTCCTTTATAAATTCTATTTTTGTAAGATTTCTTAAATCTACACCATTATTACTAGAGTAGTAGATATAATTTTTAATAAGAAAAAAAGAAAAATGCAAAAAAAGGCAGTAGTGTATGTATACACATTCATGGAATATGCTTAATTTTTTTTCCTTATAGGAATGAATCTGAGTGATCAGAAAAGACTGGGGATAGAGCCTATCATATTCAGGCTGACCTGGGTTCAAGATCTATCCGAGATACATATTGACCATGTAGCCTTGGGAAAGACACTTAATTCAGGCAATTAAGAGTATAATTTGCAGAACTGTTGAACATGTGCATTGGTAAAGGTGTTTCCTTATTGGCAATGAAAACATAGGCCCTGAACTGCAACAACTCAGTCTGACCCAGTAACCAAAACAAAAAACATATATATATATATATATATATATATTTCTTCAAAGAAATTAATATTTTTTGCCTATTTAAACTTTATACCAAGTCAGTCCTTAAAGTATGAACACACATTTTCCTGGCGTGATGAAAGATGTCTCTTGTCTCTCTCCCATATTCTTTGACCTCATTTATCTTATGAGCAGAGCTGTAACCATGGCCAGATGACTGGAACTTTGACCTAGGTTCCACATTAATAGGGCATCAGATTTAGAATGTGTTCATCACACTTGCAGCCCAGCAGCTTAAAAAGTACAGTGTTGTATGAAGCTGCCAATGATAATTAAGCAAAAATAGCAAGCTGCCAGAAGACAGTACAGTGAGCTTCTGCACCACTCATTGCACCCTCTTTTCAGGCCTGACTTGGTTTGTGATATTCTCTCAGGTACAGACATTTCTAGTTCTAAGTCTGTCTGCAAGCAGTTCCACCAGTCTTGTATTTCATCTTTCATTTTTAAAAATTCATTTACTCAACAAATGTAAAATATATATTATTGTTCTACAATGAGTAATAATATGTAGTTTGTCCTCAGACTTTTGATGTTTTGAGTTTAAGTTTTCTCATATCTAAAATGAAAAGATTGGGCAGGGTGATGTCTGAGATCTTTCCAGTCAATCAATTAATAAGCATTTATCAATTGCCTAATATGTACCAGATATGGTGCTGTGTCTTGGATATACAAATACAAATAATCTAAGTGCTCACTTCCAGCTACAAATTCATGGTCCTATGCTAGTTTAAATTACTAGTCTGCAGTATAGTATCACCCTACATAAAAATATGGCACTTCTGTAATTTTCCACAAAAAAAAATCCTACTTTAGAAAATCTCAATTTGCTTTTGTCTTACAAAACTGAGAGTAGACTGCTGGTGGTTTCTGTGCCATATTCTCAATGGTGATGGGGAGTGAGTCCAGACTGATATCAGGGGCCCAGCCCTTGCAGTTGAGCATCTGGGGGTTCAGCTCAGCTGCTCTTCAAGAGTCAGCACTACAGGTTCATCTGCTTGGGCCGCCTTTGAGGTGTTGGATGGAGGTAACCAATAGAGACACCTTCTGGGGCTGCTTTCAAGAGTCAGATACCCCAGAGGTTCAAAGAAGTGGACCACAAGGCTGTCTGCTCAACAAGTCTAGAGAATGAACTGTAGAAAACCACCAATCAGAGGCAGATGTTAACTGATGTTAACAAGAGCATTGAAAAGAGCTACAAACCACAAGACCGACAGAAAGCTGAGGAAGAGTTCAAAGAGAAGAATCAGGTGTTAGAGGTAGTTAACAGGCACTGTACCTGAAACTGACTGAAAGCCATTGAGATTTGACAATGCTGACTCAAAAACTGAGGTTGCTGGAGAAATCTCAGGATAGCTACTTGGCAATTTTGGAGAGTGACAATATTGATCCAGTTATAGGCAGACAGATCCTGGAAAACCAGTAAAAAAAACCAATGAAATGTCAAATGGAGTCTGTGTTGCAATTGGAGTCTGAAAGGTGAGCTGAAGTTCTTTGACTGGACAGCTATAAAGCAAATGGAGGAGTTACAGGCATTGGAAGTTAGGTCAAACATGGAAGAAGAGGAAGCAGCTGGTATCCTTAAAAAAATGGCTAGTATTTAACAACAAAAGAGATGATTTCACAGCCACCATTGAACAAGTTACTATTACTTTGAGAAGAAAGGGATTTCATTCCTTCAGCCAAGGTGAAACTATAAAAATTATTTTTAAAATATCTTCTTAAGTTTCCCCCCGCCAAGAGATTTCCCTTACTCTCCCAATTAAAATATCTCCAGAAACAAAGTTGGAATAATGCCAGTTTATATTGAGGGGCATTCCTGCCTTACTAGCTTAGGTTGGGCAAGAAGCCAGATAAGTGTTTCATTTGTTGGAGGATAGCCTTAAGATCCAATGAGGAAAGCTGGACCCTTGGGCTGCCTTGCTGTAGTTACTAAGTAGCGAAGCAGCTCAAGGGCAGAATCAGAAATTGAAATGAGTTAATGGGACCAAGAAGGATCATTCTCACATTGGGTACTGGAAATTTGAATGTTAACTCTTTGTAGAGTCAACTAAAATACACAAAATGTGGAGTCCTATGCTGTCATAATCCAATTTAATCCATATATTTTTGGTTAGATATTCCTGCTTGAGACTGGACAAATCTTATGGCATGAACTCTATCTTATATTGCTTCCTTTCTGTTCTCAGCCAAATTTCTAAACTTTAAATGGGTCAACATAGATTTCCTAAATGAGGAAGGAAGATGTAAAGATGGATGGTTAACATCTTCCTAAAATAACTGAATAGATTAGTGGACTTGAAACAAATGCATTACTATGATCACCTTGGTCAAAATCACCTAGCTTTTTTTTAAATTTCATTAAGCTGTAATATCTCTATAAATAAATATTTTTGGACTAAAAAGACCTGACAGTAATTTAAAGTCAAGGAGCTTATGCATAAAATTATATCCCTAATCCATAGAAGCCACCAATCCATTTAACTAAATTATACATTATCTTCAGTGTTTTATTTGTGGATAAAAGCAAAAAAAATAGGCAATGTAGCTAAATGTGCTTTGCACAATAAATGCATTCCTAAAGAATTGTATGTAAAGCAAATATTATTTTCATATTCTGAGAAAACTTACTCTTAAAGGTCTTTGAATCAAATCCTTTAGAAAGTAATTATTTTGCAACATGAGTAATCTCTTAATTCATCCATTTCATACATTAAAATTTCTTACATATTAGTATCCCTAAAGTGAGAATAACCACATATGGAAATTTAATAGCTTCTAAGTGCAGACGTTCACATACTTTAAATTCTGCCTTTCAGAAATACAATGATCAAGTCAGAAGAGAATCAAAATATCAATTGGAATATGAAAGCACATCTTCCATACGTTCTATATGCCAGTCATTATACTTAGGTATAAATACAAAAAACAAGGCCACCCTGCTCTTACAGAATTTAATTCTAATGGCCAGGAGAAAATACAAGGGGACAGTGGGAGTGGAGGAGTAAAAGGAATGATGAATTCATCCATGAGGCAAATATTTGACATATCCTTTTTAGAAAAAAAAATATGGTAGTATTGATTCGCTTACTATTCTTAAAGCAAGAGTGGATGGTGGTGAAAAGGTAGGTAAGGAGAGGAGGGAGGAAAGAAAGGTATGAATATTTGCTGCAGGAAGATGAGAACCAGGATATATGCATGGTGAATTTAAGTACGATCTAGTTGGCTGGATATAGAAGGCTTAAAAGTTTGCATTCAACCAGATGGGTGGGTTCCCAGAGCAGGAGTACCAGTGTAGAGTGAATTAATCCACCCAGGTACAATGACATGAATTCTCGAGGTACTGGTACAGATTGAGAGGAATGCAGCATTGATAGTAGAGCATATGGCAAGTAAAAATGGTTTGAGTAGGAGTTGGGAATCAAGTATTACATTGTGGAAGGTTGAAAAAGTAGCTGGTTAAATTTGTATAAAAAAGATAATTAGAAGAGAGTCCTCAAAAGAATCAATAATTCAATCAACAAGTGTTCAATAAGGAATTTACACATATATATGTATATACAAATATATATATGGAATATATATGCAAATATGGAATACAAAATAATACTTGTCTTCAAGGAGCTTACATTCTAACAGAATAATTACAATTGACATCTTACTCATATGTTAAACTTAAGAGAATTTAAGCAAATTAAACTGTTGATGATATACTGATATGATGAAACCCAAGTTAAAACAACATACAGATACTGTTAGACCACCTCAGGAAGTTCTTTGCTGTCAAGTAGGAAGAATAAAAAACTAGAAATCCAGTGAGATGACATTTGTACAAAGATTATGCCATTCTATGTTCAATAATTCTATTGGATATTACAGTTAGAATGGACTTCAGAGATCAGTGTCCAAATGAGGAAATAGACCCAGAGATTGTAAATCACTCAAGTACACGTAACTACTGTAATTAAGGAGGAAACTAGGATTAGTATTCAATTCTCTTGGCATTTAATTTACTGTTATTTCAAAAGTACCAGGGACACTCATTGGCTTTTAATTGACTATACTTTGTGAAATTTATTTTTAATAGTTTCTGGCATTCCAATGTGATCTAAGTATTGAAAGAGGAAAAATCTTAAAGGATCTCATGAATAAAAATAATTAGTGATGATGTTCTTAAAGATTTTTTTTTCTATTTTATATGTGAACTTTGTGTAAATGTTACATGACTTAGTAGAGAAGATAAGCATGGTATAGTGAGATGCCCATTGAATTGTGAAACAAATGACCAATTTTCAAATCTCAGCTTTGCCACTTTGTAGCTTTACAACCTTGGGTAAAAGTCATTCAGACTCTCTGGAAAATGAGGGGGTTTAGCTGGATCTCCTCCAAGATATCTTCAGATTAAGTCTATGACTTCACAAAATCATAGGGATTTTTCCTGCTATAGATTACATAAGCAAAGTGTCTCCTAAAATTTTAGTTAACTTGAAAGTAATTTTCACATCTGTAAATTAACACGGTGAAATTTAAGAGCTCCAAGCTCTGCCCTTAAGTTCTACACTCAATATAATCTTAAAGCAAAGCCAGTTTTTTTTTCATGAGAGTTATCTTTGATATTGTTTGGATTAAAAAAAAACTAGACAGAAAGTAAAATATGGTGCCTTTTTCTTTTCATTTGGAAGTTGTTTATTGATGTTACTTTTTTCTGTTAATGTTTAGATTTCCACATTTTCTGTTTTATTTTGTGCCACTTATTCCATTTTGATCCAAACTAAGGCCATTAGTCAAGAAACATAAAACACTCTGAATAATGACAGCTAAGGGACCCATCAGGTATGAAAGACATTCATGGCATTTATTTTGAGAACAGTTTGAAGGCATGGATAGAACTTTTACAAATATCTCTCTTAGGTGTCCCATAGCTATTTATTATATGCCTTACTTAATTTCGTTTTTATAAATGCATTTTACAAAGGAAATGAAACCTTTTATTTTAATGTAGGAGTTGTTGCTAACATGCCATCATTGCTTAGTATTTAGTCAATCAATCAATCAACCAATAAGTATTTATCAAGTGTCTACTATGTACTAGGAACTGTACTAGATACTAGGGAAAAAAAAGAAATATTTCCTGTTCTCAGGGAGTTCATATTCAAGTGTGCAGGGTCAAGGATGCATATGTGCGTGTGTGTGTGTATACACACACACATATTTAACTATAACTATATATGTGTGTGTGTTTGTATGTATATACATAATGATTACAATAACATTAGGATGCATTGAATTTCCACTTATATGCCATGACTAACATTGGTTCCTAGTATAGTCAAGCAGTTTTAATTAAACTCCTACTATATGCCAGTTATTGTTCAATGGACAAAATTAAAATGGAACTGATTAATGGTTTTATCAGCTTACATTATAATAATGACTATCAGGAGAAAAAGTAGACTCTAAGACATCAAAAATGGTGAATATTTTTTGATACACACACAATCATGTGACATATTCAGGAAGGGGTTCCTATTGAACTTGAGGAATTGGGAAGAATGCTATTCTAGAAACAGCATTATTCCAATACCTGACTACAAACAAGATGAAACAATGTGTTAGAGAGAAAAGGTTTAGGACCTCTCTCATACATTCCTGAAAATATCCATAGCTTTTTCTATGAGAAGATTGGGTTTATTAGGAACAGTCTGAGTAAAATTTCAGGGTTTAAGAGAATACCTATAAAGTGAAGATTGACATTAACCAGACCAGGCTATAAATACCACACAAAGAGACCAAACAAGTCCTCTACTGATGGAAGTGGCCGCCTCTCTGCTTCCCAGCTAGCCTATAAGGAACACTGGAAAGGAACCTGTTGTCCTTTTAGGGTCAACACAATGGAATAAATTGCTTAAGATGCATTTGCTTACTGATGAGTTCTTATTTACAGATTTACTTAATTACTGAGTAAAGTTCACATGCGTAACAATTCAACATAAGACTCCTGTCACAGGGTCAAGTACAGTTATTTCTGTCTTTATTTTACAACATTTGTATTAATGTAATGAAGAAATATTTATGCTTTGGGAAAAAATTAATTGTTGTCTGTATTGAGAAGTATAGAAAATTTTCGAGTGGAAAAGAGACCTAACTATTTGCTATCATATCCTCCACGTGATCAGAAAATGATGGAGAGAGTAATTCTTTGAGGTTCATAAAACATATATATGCATATATATTTTGAATTTCATATATAGAAATGTGAAGCATATTAGTCTTGTGTTAAAATAGGAACCACAAACCAAATTAACAATATCCAACGTGTTTACTTATTTATGGATTATACATCATAAGCACACAATAAATAATTTTAAATGACTCATTAGCTTCATTTTTTCTGTGTTCAAAACTGGTGATTAAGAAAATCCCAACACTCCATGAATGTATGTATATTTCATGAGCTAAACATATATAAATAATATCCATCAATATCATTTCTATACATGATTACTACATGGTTCATATTTTTAGATCTGAAAAGGATGTTAAACATCACTCACTGTAGAGTACTCCTCTCACTTTATAAATACAGAAATTGAGACCCAATGATGTAAAATATTTTGTCCAAGGTCAAGTCAATGAATTGAAATCTACTGTTCTTTTTTTTAATACACAATAGATGAAATATGGGTAAAAGTAATAATCGTTGTTATAAATTATTACATTTTAATAAGGGAAAAGTTATATCTAAGGACAATGATATAGTTGCCCATGTTTTCAAATCAATATCAGCCTTTTAGTACTACATTTCTAATCATAAAGTGGGGAATTAGTTTTATCTAATAGTTAAAGCTAAACTCTCTTTACACAAAGGTCAATCTAAAATACACACTTCTGCCAAAAAGAGTATAATCATAGATACCTCATTCTTCTAATCCTTACTACTTTCAGGATTTCATCTACCACATTTTTTCATCTTGGACTGGGCATATATAAAGTTTCAGTTCTCATTCTCTTATTCTCCCTATTTTCTTTGGCAATTGGCAATATCTCTATCTCTATTTCTAACCAGGCAGGGGTGTTTATTTCAGAATTGCCTTAAGATTTGCAGTTTTGAATACTGGATAAAACTACTCTCCACTTTATGGATTAGAAATGTACCAAAAGGGTGAAACTGATTTGGAAATATGGGAAAGAATATTGAAACTCTTAGATATATTGTTGTTCTGTCTTTTTTCAATCATGTTGCATTCTTTGTGACCTGTTTGGGGGTTTTCTTGGCAAAGATACTGGAGTGGTTTGCCATTTCCTTCTCCAGTTCATTTTATAGATGATGAATTGAAGCAAATAGGATTAAGTGACTTGTCCAGAGTCACACAGCTAGGAAGTGTCTGAGGCCAGATTTGACCTCCGAAGGTTGAGTCTTTCTGACTCCAGGCCTAACACTCTGTCCATTATGCCACCTGTGCTTTTAGATATAACTTTTCACTAATTAAAGAGTGTGATATTTTATAATAAATTTATTACTGTAACTATGTAATTTAATAATAAAATGTATCACCCTCTCTCTCTTTTACTAAATATATTGCTATTTTTACATCTGTATCTACGCATCTATGCATGTAACAAAAAAACCTACTGATTTGGCAAAATTCTATGTTTAGATGGAATTGAGATAACTTGAAGTTCTGTTAATGTGTTCATTTGCTCAGACTCATTTAATCGGTTTTGAATAATTATTTCTTCCTTTACTATGTCTTCAGGATCTGCACAGTAGTAGCACAGAAGTGAAAATGGGAGGGTAACTTTTTTTCTTATTTAAGGTCTCTAATCTTTTCCTAAGCGAAAACTCTGACAGTCACACGAAGAGCACACTCAGGTAATGCTATGAGAAGGGGTGTTCCTACTTCTTTGCAAATGTTATGGAAGCAAATCACAGTGTTGGTACCACCTTGTCAACCAAGAAAGTATCTGTGACATCGTGCTAGTCTGGTATTTTTCTCAATACCTTTTCTTTCTGGAGCAGTGTAGTATAAAAAGTATTGAATTGAAAGCCAGGAGACACGGGTTCTAATCCCAACTTAGCCATTTACTAATTGTATAAGCTTGGATGAGGCCTTTTCAATCTTTTAATCTTTCTGGCCCTTGATGTCTTCATGAATGTAATGAAGGATGAGATATAAAGTCATTCCCCAAAGTTCCCTAACATTGTGTTATGTATTAGTATGTGAAAAATAGATCAGACAGTTAAAAAATGTACCACACTGTTCATTCTAGAACAGAGGGCTCTAACACACAGCCTGTGAGGAGGCAGCAGGACCAGATTAAAACATAAGTGGGAAATATTTAAGAAAAAAACCCAAAATTCAATAAAACAATTAGCATCATATATAAAATTGTCATACATGTAGCCCACAGGGATCCTTACCTACAGGTAAGTAATCCCCCCTCCCACCTTCTAATTGAGTTTCATACCGCTCTTCCAAATGATACCCAGGCAATGCTTTTAAAATTAATTCAGAAATGAACTACCTCAGGAGTGAACTTAGAAAAACCTTGGGAAAGTTCTGTGATATCATTCCTAACATCATGTCGGGATTCTAAGATGGGAATAGTACAAACTGGCTTCTACCTCTGTGGGATAAACATTAAGTTTTGGGGGATATCAGTTATATAGTGGTTCTTTGTTGTCCTTTGGTCTCAAAGAGGATCAAAATGACATCGCCGTGCCAGAGTCAAATTTCAGTGTATATGACGGTGGCTGACCAGATTAATATGGGCTCGGAATGCTCTACCACAGGTTGGGCACAAACAGTCCATGTGAACATTTGGGGCAGGTTCTCTAAATTTGTACATCTTGCGTTTCATTTGAACTGCTTCAATTCTGCTTTGCTCATAGTGTACAGCCTCTTCTCTAATGCGGGCATGCCATCCTGGGCAGCCCTGTGCCAAAGTTTCCCATGTCACATGGTCAATTCCAAAGTTCTAAGCACTCTGATGATATTCAATCAATTAATCAAAAATATTTGTTACACACTTACCATAGGCCAAACATTGTGCCAGGTAAAGAGTATATAAGTAAAAAGAATGAAGAAAACGCTAGATTCAAGGAACTAACTTTCTAATATAGGAGATAGCAATAACAAAAATAAGTTTAAATAGAATGAGCATAGGGTAAATACAATATAGTTAAGTGTGAGGTAGTTTGAGAGGGAAAGCAATAGGTATTGTAGTAATCAGAAAAGGCTACACATAGAAGGTTGTGCTAGAGGGGAAAAGAGGGATTCTTTCAGGAAGAAGAAAGAAGAGAGTACACTCCAGGCATGGGAGTCAGTCAGTCCAAAGGTGCAGGAATGGGATGTGGAAAAAAAAAAAAAGAGACATGGGCAATTGGACTGCATTGTAGTGTATGGGAGAGTGAGCAACGTTCAGTGAGACTGGCAAGATAAGTTGTGGTCAAGGAGAAAAAGGCTTTAATAGCTGACTAGAAGGGGTGGCTAGGTGGCACAGTGAATAGAGTACAAGTCCTGGAATTAGGAGGACCTGAGCTCAAATGTGGCCGCAGACACAACATTTACTAACTGTGTGACTTTGAGCAAGTCACTTAAGCCCATTTGCCCTGCCTTCCCCCCTCCAAAAAGGAGGGGCGAAGCTGACTAGAAAAGTTTTATCTTTAATTCTAGAGTCAACAGGAAGGAGGATTTTTTTTTTTGGAGCAGTAGCATGGCATTGTCAGGTCAGTACTCAGGAAAAGTCATTTTGGCAGTAGAGCAGAAGATAGACTGAAGTGGGGAAAATCAGGCAGGGAGCCCAACTGGGGAGCACTGCCATAATCCAGGCAAGGAGTGATGGGCCCCTGAATTAAGGTGGTAGTCATGTGAATAAAGAACAATTGGATGGGGGGGCTAGGTGGCACAGTGAATAGAGCACCCGCCCTGGAGTCAGGAGGACCTGAGTTCAAATCCGGCCTCAGACACTTAACACAAAAACCTAGCCATGTGACTGTGGGCAAGTCACTTAACCCCAACTGCCCTCCAAAAAGAAAAAAAAAAAGAACAATTGGATGAAAAAGTTGGGGAATTAGAAATGGCCAGATTTAGCAACTGTTTGGATATGTGAGATGAGTGAAAAGGATGTGGATGATGATAATGATGATGATATTATGAACTTGAAAGACCAGGAGAATGGAGATGCCAATAGCAGAACTAAGGAAATTAGGAAAAACAAGAGATTTAGGGAAACCATGATGGATTCTGTTTTCAATGCATGGCATTTGTGTTCTTTGAAATGTCCAGAAGGCAATTGGTAACATGGCATGAAAGCTCATGGGACAGAAGACAACATGGAAGGTCAAAGATGATAGCTATTAGCCTTTGAAGGTTTTCAAGGTGCTTTTCTTGCATTATCTCATTTGAGCCGTTGAACAACCTTGTGAGTGGACAATGAATGACAACTTTGGAGTGAGAAAGATATAGGTTTATGTGCTACCTTTGACATGAATTGATTGTGCAATCCTTGGACAATCAGTTAGTCTCAATGCCACAGAAAGCTCTCTGAGACTATAATCACAGAACGCTTGCTGATGTACATTGATAGAGGGATCCTCCTTACTGGGAGTTCTCTAGACAAATGAAATTACAGATCTGGACCTTTCTTTCCTACCCAAACAGCAATAACCCTGTGAGGTAGATGGTAGTATGATCCCAATATTACAGATGATGAAATGGAGCCTGGGAGATTACACTTTTAGTAAACGTCTGACATAGAGTTTAAACCGAAACATCTTGACTCTAAGCCATGCTAGGTGTCTCTTTGCAAACTGCTCAGAATTCATTCTAGGGATACTGACATGGGTGTCACGTCCTGGACCATAATCATAAGTTGTTTGCATCAAAACACATCCTTTTGAAATTTTGACTGGGTTTCTGTGCAGGCCTTTCTGTAGGCACTCTCATTTTGCACTAGTATGGATTTCTAAAAACCTCCAGAACTTGGAATGGAAGGTTGGCACAAGAAAGCTCAAATTCACTCTCATAAGTGAATATTTGGGCAGCATTTTGCACTCAAGAGAAAGCTGATCTTGAAGTCAGGTGATTTGGGCTAGTGTCCTAGATTTCCCAACTACTAGCCGTGTGAACTTGAGCAACTCCCTTTAGTTCTATAGGCCTCAGTTTCTTCCTCTAGTATAAAATGAGAGGGTTGTACAAAATGGTTCTCTGAACTGGTACTTTTCCCCCCAGTTACTTTTGCAAGTTTTGATCTACTATCTACTGATCTTAATTATGAGTAATCAACTTCATCTATGTATGGATCAATATTGTTACAAATTGAAGCATGGAAAATTAGATTACTAAACCATGTTTGACAGAACATAATATATCATTAAAAATCGCTATCAACCCAAATCATTATCTATGTGATTTTTGCTGATCTTTGCACATAAAAACCAAAGGCCATCTTCCCTCCCCCATCAGCAATAGAAAAAAAATGGATGACTACTTTTACAAAAACCAAGTTGGTGACTATTATCTTGGTAGTATATCAAATGTCAAAACTTCTCTCTTTGGAATAACAAAAATGACCTTTATGGTGCCACAAGTCCTTGGTGACCTTTTTAGTAGCCATAACAGTGACAGATAAACAATAACTATCTATCAAGCAAGAGCAACTCGTCATTATTAGAATAAACCTGGTATAAATCCTAGCATTGTCTGAAGCTTGGCTTTATATAATTTTCAAGTTAAAATTAATAATATAAAGGCTTTCTATGATGAACATAAACTTTGTGACTGTGAAGTGGTGATTTAAGTGTTTTGGTTAATGTAAATTTCCCAGACATTTGCACTTCAGTGAAACAACCATTTTCTGAATATACTTTACTGAATAACATAAAACCAATGTCTTGAAAGCTAAAAATAATTTAAAGTAAATTGCCTGATGAAAAACAAAATAAACCTGAACCTAGTCAATATAGCTCACCAGGGCCTGCCTTTTCATTTAATAGAAAATTTTCACTTTCATTTCATTTCTTTTCTATTAATTAAGATATGAACTTGAGAATGTCACACGATCACCTTTTTCTTTTCAAAGGCCTAGGAACTCTATGCAGCTGATGTTTGAAATCCTTTTTCTAAATGCTTTATCTATAGGGTAATGACTGCACATCTATTATCTCTGAGTCTATAGTTCCTAATTGTGTTTAGACTTCCAGTGAAGTATGGAATTGTATTTAAGAATTGATATAAGCTAAAATCTAATAGTCATATAAAATGACAGATCTGAAGCAATTTAGTACAACCCAGGTTGCAAGTTGCTGCTCTGGTTACAGTGAAACTCTAGTACTGGCTAAGTTGTTTTGGTGGGGCAAAAATACTCTTAAGGTTTTGTCCATAGGGTTTGGGTCTGAACCAGGGACTCATGGGAATTTGATCTGCATAAAAACTATGGGATCAGTCTTAAAAACATGATTCCAGTATAATTCTGTTCATTTGTGTGATGTGATTTGTATATACATAGCCAGAAGTGGAGATTTCTCTTTTAAGTTATTTGTTATGTTTTGGTACTGTTTTTGTTCATTCTCAGGTCCCGTTCATTGCTATCCAATAGAACAATAGCAAAATAAGTTGCTTTTTGTTTTCAACATAATTGTTGTTGCTGTTCAGTTGTATCTGACTCTTAGTGAATCCACATGAAGATTTCTTGGCAAAGATACTGGAAAAGTTTCCATTTCCATCTCCAATGAATTAAACTGAACAGTGGTTAAGTGACCTGCCCTGCGTTACACAGTGAGTGAGGGTTTGAGACCAGATTCGAACTCAGGTTTTCCTGACTCCAGGCCCAGTGCTCTCTCCACTGAGCTGCCTCTTCAATGTAATTAAGTACCCCTGAGTGTGTATGTGTGTATGCATGTGTGTTTATCTTTAATAACAATTAATTTGTGTATTTTATAACAATTTTTTTGTTTTATAAGGGAAATTTCTTTATAAAACAGGAAATTGTAACATTATTAAAAATTCCCGGTTACAGCTATCTTATATTTTTTTCTTTAGCTTGCCACAAACAAATTGCTTGACTTGGCAAATTAGTTTTAAAGTAAATCACCTGATAGGATAGGTTCAATCAGACTGGCTTTCTTAACATCAATATTAACTGACATTTACATAGTGCTTTAAAGTTTGAAAAAAACTTTTACATTGATTATCTCATGTCATCTTCACAACAACCTGGTGAAATAGGTACTAATGTTTTTCTATCCCCATTTTATAGATAGATAAACCAAGGAGTAGTTAAAGGACTTTTCCATTGTCATACAACTGTTAGGCATCAAATCCCATCAATTATGGGATTTGAACCTGTCTTCTTGACTCCATGTCTAGCTCACCATCCATTATACCATGCTGCCATAACATAAATAAGGAAATAATCAATAGAATTGTAGCTACATAGCCTTAAAAGCTTCATTGGATTCACCCTAGACCTGAACCTTTGCTCATGCTGTTTCTTCTGCCAGAAATACAGTCCTTGGAGTTATAGGACATCTAAAGTCTATTTTTTTCCTTGAAGATCCCAAGTATATCCTCCTCTCTCTTTGAAGTATTTTTACAGTACAGTAGCCTTCTATCACCAATATCTACTCTAAAAATTCTTAGACCAT
>CM053594.1:307283741-307304728 GCA_028646575.1 Pseudocheirus occidentalis
TCCTCATGTTGGCCAGTCAATTAATTGGTTGTTTTTTTTTAGCTCTGTGAAACTCTGCTTCCAGTGGGAGAAGCTCTGTTCCAAATCGCTGGGGTTTTCCCAGCTGCCGGAGCTATTAGGGGGGTGTTTCAAGTCCCCCCAGCTTTGGCTTGCTGAAAGCACACCCCAGGACCATCACCCAAGACCACGATCCAGATCCAGGCCACTCAAAGCAAGAGCACTTGGCCCTGATCAATTAATTCAGCCCCCCTGCAGAGTCCTCAGGCCAGGGGCTCTGAAGCAGCCTGGTGGGGGCTGCCGCCAGTTCCAGCAGTTCCCTTCCCCCACTGCTTCCTTGCCTGGGGTGGGCAGATTGGCCGAACTGCTTTACCTTCCCCCAATTAATTTTCAAAGTTTCACTTTCACTAACCGTCTCTGACCGTTATTTTAAGATCCCCTCATGCAGGTGCTTTAGATCTCCTCTGAAGTAGACTCAAGCTGCGGTTTGGGAGGCTCACTCCTCCTGGCTGCCCTGGGGCCTGGCCTGGCCGTGGCTGTGGTTTTGGGCTGTGCTGGTCTCTGCTCCGGTGCTAGCTGCCCCTCTGCAGTCCCCATTCCTCACACCTTGGCAGATGTGGAGGTGCTGGGTGGGGCTCGGCTCAGCTCCACTCTGCTGGGCTCCTTCCAACTGCCCTGGGCCTGGCCGCGGTCTCTGCTTCAGATTGGGCCAGCCTCCACTCCTGGCTGCTGCTATGAGCCCCTGCTGCCGAGCTGCCTTCAGCGAGAGATGTGTTTTCTGTATTTTTGTGTGAGTCTGAGAGGCCTAGACTTTGTCTGGGCTCATAATTTTATGGGTGTTTAGGGTGGCGGTGTGGGAGCTGCGGGACCTTGCTGTTTCTACGCCGCCATCTTGGCTCCGCCTCTGGGTAATTCTTTTTTTTCAAAAAATCTCTTACCTCATGTATAAATGCATCTAGGTATTGAAGCATAAGGTGATAAAGTGATTTCTATTCAGTTACAGATCAGTAACATAAAAAGTAAATGTAATAAATATTTAGGGAATTAAAAGATAAAATAAATTTATTATATATAGTATATACTAAACATATTATGTATGCATACATATATGTGTACAGAAATGTCAAGATCAATTCCTTAATAAGTAGATAAAGGACACAAACAAGTAGTTTTTCAATGAAAACTGAAAACTGTAAACGATCCTATTTGTTTCAAATCACTAATGGTAAAAATAAATACAAGGTAAAATAGGTATGAGGTTTTAATTCCATGATGTCAATTCCATTGACAAAGATGACAAAGAAAAGAACAGTTCCTGTTTGAAGGGCTCTGAGAAGATAAACACGTTTATGTACTATTGGCTCAATATCCTTGATTCCATTTGGAATTAAGCCAAAAGAGTGACTAAAGCATTTATATAATTTCCCCAGAATTTCTACTATTGGCTATACAACCCAAGAAAGTCAGTGCCAGAAACACAGATCCAAGATATGCTAAAATGAATATAGATGTTATATTTGTTATAGAGAACAAAGGGGGAAAAGATGAATGTTCCTTGCTGTCAATGATGATGTCAGTTTTTTTTTCTTTTATATCCTCAGTGCCTAGAACATAGCCCAGCAAATAGGAGACACTCAATGAGAGACTGGTGAATTGAAATGAAATTGAATTGAATAAAGACAACTTATAAACTGTAAAATGGCTGAAAAAATATTTTATATATTAATGGAATGGAATGTTATTTTCTTGGGAGAAATTAAGAAAATCAGTTATTCAGAGAAACATGGGAAGATCTGTATGAACTGATACAGAAGAAAATAAGTAAAATCAAGGGAACAGTACACAAAAAACTCCTACAATGAGTGTAATTAAAAGTTCACAAAAAGGAATTTGAACTTGGAGTCATTGGGACATCAAATAATGACACATAGAGGAAAGGCTCTACCAGGACAGAATATTTTATAACTTGTGAGATGTCATCACTGTATCAGACATTTTGCTTCATTGCTTTTCTTTCTCAAAAGGGAGATGTCAAACTTAGAGTGGTTTCAAATAACTGTGATAAAAGACATCAGTACAACATATTTGTTAAAATGAGGAGTGGAATAAAAAGGAAAGTAAAATAACAATAAAACCAGTACCTTTTACCTAAGCCTCCCTCCTCCTCTCCTTTTTTTCTGGATTTGTCTGTCTTTGTTTAAAAAGCCTACAGCCTGGCAGAAAACATTTTTTCCAATGTTATTTACATTTGTGAAAACTTAAAAAGTTGCGTGTTGATTAACTAAAAATATGATCATCAGCCCATACATTTTATTAGGACACATAATGCATAATTTGTACCTTAAAAGCACCTTTTGTTCACAAAGGTATTGCAGAATTATTGGTAAGTGCTATTTAATAACATTTTAGAATTGGAGTGATTATTAAGAAAACAACTCAGAAACATACAAATACAGATAAAAGCAAGAGAGGCAGCCTCTCAATGCATTTGGGCTAAAGGTAGTGATAGAAGAGTTCACAATATTCTTCATAGATTTGTCATTTCCCTTAAGTTGAATTTATAGACTCCCAGCTTTTAGGGATAGAAGGAAACTTAGAGGTCATCCATTCAAATTCTCACACTTTATAGATAAGAAAACTGAGGTGAAGCAAATTACCTGAGGTCAACACATATGGTCTTTCATAAATGACAGATTTGGAAATCACAACCAGCTATTAACTTGAAATATAATTATTGCAACATTTTACCTTGCTTTTTAAAACATACAAATTTTTGTTCACTTTAGAACAAGTACTCTCCCTTTTCATCAAAAGAAACTCAATCTCCTACCTATCTACAGTGGAAACACATTAATTCTCTTCTCCGGATCTTTTTTTTTTTTAATACCAGTTTCTTGGCTAAAGCCAGACTTTTTTTCTTATTGTCTTGAGAAATTCTCTCAGTCATTTTCTCCAAGGAAATTGAGGGCGGGGGCTGGGTTAGAATGATCAATCTGGATGATCCAGCCCCTGAAATCTAGCTTCTTTTACCCCCAACATCATCTGATAATATATATATATATATATTTCTCATATAATTCTTTCTCCTGATCTCTCCCTTCTCTAATTTAATGTTTATCTGCTTTTCTTTTTATTCTAAGAAATTTCTGATCATCTCAATTAGATCTCCTTCTCTGCTTTCAACTCTGTCTCCTGTTTTCTTTGTGCCATTTCTTCTTGATCCTCTTCTGCCTCCTGTTATCTTTGCTTTGCTTCCAACCACAATCTCAACGGCTAACCTTATCCTGTTTGTATGTACCTAAATATACTAAGGAGATCCTTGTATTTCCATACCCCCCACTCACCTGTTTGTTTATTATTTTCAAATAAATCTATTAAGCCTCTATAATGGCACTGTAATACTATTATATTTTATTCTCAGGTCACTACTAATAAATAAGACTCAGATGATAAAACATGTATTACGAGAGATGTAGTGCAGGAAAAAACACATATATGAGACATCTGTAAGAAAAACATAAAGCTCATATGTGGAATAGATAATTTGTGGGTAGGGTTATCCATTGAGCTTTCTGGCCTATGATGCCATTATAGCTGAACCTTGCATATTGAGTAAGGTTAGAACAAATAAAAGTAGAGTAGAGGGAATTCAGGCATCAAGAATGAAATGAGCAAAGGCACAGATTCAGGAAAATTCAATATGTGTTCAGGGAAAGGCTAATAGATCAGTTCCTTGAAACATAGAATAGAAAAGAGGGTATAGTGCAGAGAATGTTGGAAAGATATAAAGATATCAGACCACTTTGAATTTCAGGTGCTCAAGTCATTTCTGAAGCCACTTCTCTCATTCAAGTTCATTGTTGATAAAAATGAGGCACTCACAGGTCACTGAACAGTTAACAAAAAGAAGTTTGCTTTGTCCTAACACAGCAAAAATATGCAACAATCACACCAAGCTTCCCTGGGAATGCCCCCATCATATACATATGGATGTATACCTACTCATAAGGGAAGAATATGGTACAGGAAATGGTGACTCATGGAGCCTTCAGATATCTCACCAAGTTGGAGGATTACTGGGTTTTTATGGACTTAGGTCAGGGCTTCTAATTTCTTTTTTCCATTAATTTCCCCTTTAATGCTTCTTAAATTGTGGGTGTGACAAATAAACACCTGAAAGAAGTAGAAGCCAATTAGGTCTTTGGAAAAGGAATCTCTATCCCAGGGCAGCTAGGTGGTACAGTGAATAGAGCCAGGCCCTGGAGTCAGGAGGATGTGAATTCAAATCCGACCTCAGACACTTAACACCACCACAACTAGCTGTGTGACCTTGGGCAAGTTACTTAACGCCCATTGCCCTCCAAAAAAGAAAAAAAAGGAATCTCTATCAGGAAAGAGTAAGGGTTATCCTAACCTATGTTGTAGGTAAAACACTGCTATATATTACTCTCTTATGCTGGGCAAAGGAATGTGGTCTTTATTAAGTTGTCAAAAGGGACTCATTGAAAGTTTGTTTTTGTTTTTAATCAGGAGAATAATCTGACTGTTCTCATAAATTAAGATACTTTCAGAAGCAATGTGTAGAGAAGATTAGGGGAAATAGGGACTAGGAACAGAGAGACCAGACAGAAGACTACTGCAGAAATCCAGAAGACAGTTAAGGAGGGTATTTATGTACAGCTAAAATGAACATGGTTAGAAAGAAACATGTGTAACTCACAGAACATGGGCATCCTAGTAAAACAAATCAGTTAAAAGAGCTGTCAGGAGTCATTTAATCCACTTCACATTTGAACAAAAGCTGTGTCTACAATGGTTGTTGTCCTTCATTTTCAAAGAGAACTGAAATGACATTACACATGATTAAATTAAGTTTTAATGTATCAGACCAGTATCAACTCAGAATGCTCTAATGGTCCATGTGAACATTTAGGGTGGATTCTCCAAATTTGTGCATCCTGCATTTCCTTTGAGCTGTTTCACTTCTGCTTTGCTCATAGAGCCCAGCACCTTTTCTGATGAGGGCACACCATTCTGAGCCCATCTGTGCCAGTGTCTCCCATGTCACACAATCAATTCCAGAGTTCTTCAGAGAGACCTTGTTAGTGTCTTTGTATCACTTCTTCTGACCACCATATGAATGCTTGCCTTGTGTGAGTTCTCCATAAAACAGTCATTTTGGCAAGTGCACATCTGTATAGAATATACTGAAGTAGTCAGTAGTTATATAGTATTTGCTTAAAGACCTGAAGCCAGTGGAGACTACTTCCTAAGGTAGCCCATTCGACTTTGGGACATCTCTAATTGGTAGGAAGTTTGTTCTTATATCAAGTGAAAACCTGTTTCCTTGCAACTTCCATCCCATTACTTCTAATTCTGATGTGTTGGACTAAACAAAACTAGTCTCATCCATCTTTCAGATGCTAAAATATAGTTCTCATGGTCCATGTTAGTCTTTTCTTCTTTAAGTTAAAGGTCATCAGATCATTCAGCTGATACCCATATCTCTTACCTGTTCTACACTGTTGCAAAATCTCTCCCTTCCCACATAGCATTACAGTTATATTCATGTTACGTATCCCTAGTATAGTGTTAATTACTTCAGAACAGAGACTTTTGTTCTTGTCTTTATGTCATCAGTGACAATAATAGTGCCTTGTACATAATAGACATTTAATAATTATCTGTTGAATAATTATGGAAAGGATCTCAAGAGTTTTCATCATCATGGTTGCTATCCTTTGGATGTAGTCCAGCTTTTCAATATCTTTTCAAAACAATGGTCTCTAGAACTGAACATAACACTCAGTTTATTTTCTGACTGGGTAAAAATGCAACAGGACTATGTCCTTCTTAGTTCTTGATGCTACGACTATCTTAAAGTAGCTTAATACAATGTTAGGTGTGTTTTAGAGGAGGGAAGAGGTATTTAACATCACAAAGTTGATCTTATAGTTCACTAAAAGCTGCAGATCTTCTTCAGATAATTCTATATATCTAGTTACATCTCTCCTATCTTGCACTTGCAAAGTTTTTTTTTCAAAACAAAATTAAGGGCTTTACATTTGTTCTTATCAAATATTGTTTTGGTTTTGAGAACATCCTAGAATTTTGAGGTCTTAATTCTCATTCAATAAAAGACTTGTTCTTGGTTTTGTATTGTCTGAAAACTTGCCCAGTCATGTCTTTATTCAAGACATTAGTAGCAATGTTAAGCAGAACTTTATATTGTGAACTCTATGAGAGCAGGGGCTGTTTTTTTTTTTGCTTCCTTTTGTATATCTGGCACTTAGCACAGTATCTGAAACAAATTAGTTGGTAATAAATGTTTATTGCTCAATTGATAGACTAAATGAATAAGGTTTAGTCATAAATTCTTGATGCCCTCCACCAGATCTCTTTTCCAAAATTGCCATCAGTTGACTTTTTTTCATCCAGGAATTCAATACTTTTCAAACACATCTAACTGAACTATCACTTTTTCCATATTTTTCCATTTTACTCAAAACAGTCGCATGAAAATCTATGTCAAGTGCATCACTAAAATCTAGGTAAACAATTTCTACAGAATTCCCCTGACTACAATCTAGTAATCCACTCACAAAAAGAAAGAGTATCAATATCAACAATGGATCTGTGTGACCACCGCTTTCTCTGCCAGACATTCAATCACTCTCTCCTTAATAATACATTCCAGAATTTAGATAATGATCAAAGACAAGGTCACTAGCATATTGTTTGTAAAGCCCTCTCTCTTCCTTATATTTTTAAAAAATCAGCAACATTTTCTCTTCTTTGGTCCTGTGGCATCTCTTCTGTTCCTAAAAATGTTTCAAAGTTTACTGACAGTGTCTCAGTAATTCCAACTGCCATTTATTTCAGGATCCTAGGTGTCGTCCAGTTGGGCCTAATGACTTCAATTTATCCAAGGTAAGATAAGTGCTATTTTACCAACTCTAGATTTAAGATTATTCTCTTGTATAGAAAAAAAAGAAAATCATTCAGATTTCTGTCCCTGGCATGTTATCATGAAACTATCTACTCTGGGAAGTGGTCAGAGATGGAGCCAACAGGACTTGATAGCTGACCAAATTGAAGATATAGGGGAGAAGAAAGTATCAAAGATGACCTGTAGGTTTTAAGAAAAATTGTGGATTGTTTCATGAGTTTGTACAATATAATTAGTTCTACTAATCTTTTCACTATAATTCCAGTGTCAGTGTATGTGCTAAAAATATTTCATAACTTAGAGTAAGTAGTTCCTTTCAGTTAATAGGGGCTTTATAAAATGTTTTACTAAATGAAATTGTATTTACTCCACATTTAAGTCTCTGATTACATTTTACCCAATTTATATCTACCTAGAAAAGAATATGCCATCCTGGGCAGAATTACATCATGGAAAGGAAGCAGAAGTATCTAAAATAAGAAGGTCTGAATTTACACAATTATGTTTCTGTCCTGTCTCTTGTGTTACCTTCAATAAGTCGTTTTATCTGTAAAATAGGTTTTTTTTCTATCAAAGAATTAGACTGGTTGCTTTTCTAGGTCTTCCTTGGAAAAACTCTTTCAACTCAGTGATTTTGAGGCACAAGTTATTGACAATCTTCTCAATCCCTTGCATATTTAAAGTCACTGACAATTTTTTTTCTTGAATTAAAGATCTTCTTCATAGTGAACATAAAAGTCTCTAGTGGTTTGAATGAATACTTTTCAGCTTACTATCAGTCCTATCACCTTCTGGGGTATCCTTTCCTGCCCACCTTCAACTATTTTCCATCTCTTGCTCTGAACTCATTAATCAAAGTGATACAACCATGCCCTCGTTGTTCCTAGAAAGGGTGAGTAAATTGTTTACCCTATGAATCAATGTATAATCCCTGTGATTTACCAGATGCTCTCTTCTGGCCAACATTCTTACAGGTGCATTGTCTTCCCCATTCAAATATAAACTGGTGGGGATGAGGAAACTTTCTCTTCACTTGTATTTCCTGCTATATTGTGTTGGACATGCAATAAGTTCTTAATAAATGCTTATTCACCTTAGGCATTAAGCAGATAGGAGACAACTAATCACCACCTCCATTTAAAAAGACACAATGCAATAATTCTGACCTAACTCAGCAGATTTGTATGAACAATTAGCCAAAGACATCATTAAGTATTTTCTAGTGTTACTGCCCAACTTTAAATTATTACTAATAACATTAATAAATAGAAACAGATAGAAGGCAGTGAAAAAGATAAAGATTTGGTCTCACCTGTGACACTGGTTGAATAACTCTGGGGAAATTACTACAGTTCTTAGTATCCTAGTCAATCTCTGATCTAATCCATTGTAGAAAAGATGTCAATGTACATTTGGAAAGAAAGTTTCATACTATGAGCTCCCTAACTTCAATAAAATCAGAGATCTGTGGCAGGAGAGAGGCAAAGAAAAAAAATAGTTAGAAATAATATGTGAACAGCCACAGGTGAAAATGTCAAGAAACTACCCTTGTCTTCCGAATTCTCTATTTAAAACCCACTGATTACACCTGAACTGACAAGGAATGTTTTCTTAAAAAAAAAGATAAGGAGTTGGCTTTGTACTTCAATTCTGTACTCTTTTTAAAAATATATATATTTTTTTACACTCAAGGCATCAAAATTCTCTAAATTCCTGTGGAGCTTTAGATTGTCAGATACAGATTTTGTTTTCACTGTAGAAGTTGAATCCTAGTTTCCAAAGTTAGTTGATTATACTCTTCTTTTCCAATGATTTTAAAACAAGATAATATTCATCATTAATGCATATAGAGTACAACCAATTTTTGAGAATTTGTAGTAATTGAGTAAGCTCAGCTTATTTAATACAATACCCCCATTTTATCTCATGGTTTTAACTGTTTTTCACACCCAGTGTTTCCAGGAGATTCTAAGAGGCAAAACAAATTCACTCTCACCTCCTTCCCTCCAGTAAAGAAACTGACATAGAAGAAATAAATACCATGATTAATTGGTGTTAATGATAATATAATTATTTTTGAGCAAAATATGAACAAACACATTAGATAGTCAAATGAAAAATACATATTGAACTAAAATATTTTTCCCTTTGTAGAAGGAGGCGCATTTCTTTGTCCTTACAGAGGGCAAACTCTTGCAACTAAGGTTCATGACCCAACATGGATTACTCCAGAAGTGGTCTCTTGGGATGAATCACCAAGATATTAGCATTTTACTTTTACTGTAATATAAGAGCCTGACAGTGTCAGATCTCTATTTAGCATGCCCTGATTTTTCACTGGAAGAAGGCAAAGAGATATTGTTTTATGTAAATTAAAATTTCAAAGATGTAAGTTACTTTTTGTCTTACTGATGATATTTCCTGCAGACTTCTTTGATCAATGGCCAGTGACTGCTGTTGTCACCAAGATATCTTATGGCAGTATAAGGAAAAAAATAACAATCTGTGCTATAAAACATTTGAAATTTGAAATGTGTACAACATGTAGTGGAATTGGATGCCAGGGGTAAAAAAAAAAAGAAATTAGTAAAGGCATAAAAATGATCTGTATTTTGAATGATTTTGTTCTTTAAAATCCTAAATTTGCTTTAAGGTAAGTTGATAAGTGAAGTTTTTCTAACCTTAATCAACTAATTATGTTCATGGTATCCCAAATAAAGTAGCCACTAAAGAGAAGTGATCCATTTTTTCATTGCCATTAAACTATTGAGTTGTCTGACAAAGAAAAACTAAAATTAAAAGTTTGCCATTTTCCCCTATAATTGTTAGTCAGTATTGTACAGTGAAAAGAGTGTTGGACTTGGTTTCAGGAGACAACTGTTCAAATTCTGACTATACTTCTTGCTAGTTGTGTGAACTTGGGTAATTACTTAACCTATCTGGATTGTTTCTTTATCAATGGGCAGGGAGGAGTTACAAGATGACCTGAGTCCTTTATAATTCAAATTCTATAATAATATGATGTTGAAATAAATTTCAGTATCTTATTTCCTATAGTATTTCATCTGTCAGGTTAAATACCTTTGCAGAAATAAATTCACAGTATCCCTGATTAATTTCAACTTTTTGATAAAGCACCACATTCTCTCTGTACAAAGAGGATGAAGAGAAAATTGTCTGGATCTTATGATATATACTTAGAAAGCATCATGCTCATGCTGTTTAATCTTTTAAAAATACATACAGTGCTAAAACAAAAGGTGAAGAATGAGATGTATAACTGAATATTTACTTATAGAAGATAGCACTATCCCAGTTCTACTTGTTTCAAAAGTCAAGAGTGAAGTTTCTCTACTTTAATTCTGAATCATTTGGAGAAAGATGTAGTCTTTATGCATGTATAAGCATCAAAAAACTGTTCAGTATTTTGAATGAACATGCAGCATGATGTGTTCAAGGTACTGAAGTGTGTGAAAGATAATAAGTGATAAGTGTTATTAGAGAGAAGGCTGAGTATGTCTTCTAAAAGATACTCTACAGGCAGGTAAATATGTACTTATGTACTTTTGACCAAAAAAAAATGATGATGGTTTGAAAAGTAACAATTTAGTGCATTAGTATTATATGTATTTTTTCTTCCAGTCACTTCATATGGTCTTGTATCTTTACTTTGATCTGTTACAAGATGAAGAAGAAGAAGACAGGGACTGACAAACTAAGAAGGGAAGAATTGATTTAAAAAAACAACCTTGTAAAGTATTCATGATTAGGGAAGTAGTAAGAATGTTCCATGGTATAAATGGCTTCTTAGATTAGTGTTGTATATATTTCTTCTGATTTGAATTTATAATACATTTTTTACTCCAGCACATACATACATATGTGTGTGTGCGTGTGCATGCAAACATACATATACATACACACATACACATTTCCAGTAAGACTGGTAGAAAAACCAATGACACCTCATCTATTCTCTTAGATTCATAGAAGCTTCATCACAGCAGACAGGCTGAAAACTTAGGCAGTCATATTGCTAGAACCCAATTGTCCAGCATTTTGGGGCTCCTAGTAGGCATCCACTTCTACTGTAGTGACATAAGGGTACCAAAATTCTCTACTATACATTATTTTGGCTATCATATACCTGATTTGTTGTTATTCACACCCAATTGTCGCATATGGACAACATTTTGAGTTTTGAGAATATTATCATCACCTTCATTAATTATACCATGGATTCATTTTAAATTGAAACAACTGAATTTCCATAAGGTCAAGAGCTAAGAGAGCTGAGTACTCATTTTATAATATATATTTTGTTGATACATTTTGTCTTTATATCACAGTCATTTCCTCCCCTCCTCTAGATTGAAATCCTCCTTGTAAGAATAAGAACAAAAAGCAAAGCTATCTTTCAGAGATAAAATCTGATTATACACGTAAATTCCTCTTCCGACTATCTCCCACCACTGAGCTCAGATGAAGGAAGTAAGATTACCAGCTCACCTTGGCTGTTTTTCCAAATTGCTCAGAATTCAAGTTCCTTTTTCATTTACATTGTAGTCATCATTTGCAAGTATTGATAATCTTGTTTCTGCTTACTTTACTTTGCATTAGTTCATACAAGTCTTCCAAATTTCTTTGAATCCTCTATGTTTATAATTTCTTGAAACACAATAATGTTCTAATAAATTCATATACTATTCTTTTTTTTTCTTAATCACTGCCTGATAGATGGCTACCCATGCTATTTCTAGTTCATCATGACCACAATCAGTTGTATTATGAATATTTTGTTACCTAAGAGAACTTTGCTTCTGTCATTTAACTATTTGAAATACATATGTATGTATGTGTGCATGCATGTATACATACATAAGCACTATCCACATATACACGTGTGTGTATATGTGTATAGAAACAAACACTATATCAGATAGTAGAAATTTGGGGTAAAAGAAGTAAGGAGAATTTAGTAATTTTTAGTCCAAAGTTACAAACAGAATCTAGAAGATTTGGACCACTCCATAAATAGTTCTACCACCAGTACACCAATATGCCTATATTTTCATAATCTCTGAAACATTGATCTTTCTCATCTTTTTTTTAATCCTTGATAATTTGCCTGGACTGAAATGAAATTTCAGGGTTGTTTTAATTTGTACTTCACTTAGTATTAGATATATGGAACTTGATCATTTGTAGATTACATATAATCAATCAGTCAAAAAGTATTTCTTAAGTGCCAGGCACTGTGCTCATCATTTGAAAACTCTAAGATTTAATTTTCTGGCATCTTGACTTCTGTGCAGAATTATCAATGCCAACAATTTGTGGAAAATTCAATCCCATATTTCTAGTTAAAGAATTCATTTTTTTGAATTACTGGAATTCATATAAGATAGTTTTTTTCTATAACTTGTCAGCCTTTTTTCTGGTGCAAAACTTGTTGTGCACAGTTTAAAAGATTGGGTCCTTTTTAAGCTATCTCATTGAAGAACTTAGTGAAAACTTTTTTTTCTGTCTCTGCTTTAGCCCCTTCTTGCGTCATCATTCTTTTTATATAGTCATTTCTATATGTTGGATGGATTTTTCTATACTCTCAGTATAGAAGTTTCATAGTACATAGTATGTTCTGTTGGAACTTCAGGAAAAACCAGTTTAAAACCTGACTTTTCACATGTACCAGCTGAGTGATTTGAACCAAGTCACAACATCTCTGTGCCTCAAGCCCCTCCATGGTTAACCAGGTCCTAAGATTGCTTGGTAGAGGAAGTTCTCCATCATGGTGAAATCAGTCACTCAAAAAGCATTTATTAAAAAACATTTACTAAAGCCAAGTACTTTACTTAAGCACTGAAATTAAAGTATTTTAGAAAACTGTAAGCAATCATATTTCCTATAGAGCACTGAGTATTCTTTTCCAAAAGAATGAAGTTTTAAGAGTCCATAAGAGCTTTTCATTTTTAATGTCTACAAAAATAAGACTGAAGTGGTGATACAGCAAATATTACTAATTTGCTATTTTAATTTGGTTTTAAATTCATCTCTTGCTATCACTACAATACTCATCCTTTAGGTTCTCTTTAATTTTGGCAAAATGACTTTTAAAGTTCACATACCTAGAAGTAAAAATTGGGACCAAGTAGGCTTTGAAGGTCCCTCTTCACTCCAGTGCTTACTTTTCCCTTTTATCAGGTAAAGATGAGGTTTTTATGGGCTGGGGAAACTGCTCTGAATGTAAGGGGAGATGAGAACAGAAAAAACATTCATTTTCTCCTGGTGGCCTCTCAACTCAGCAAATTCAAGCACTATGTCCTCTGGCATATAGCAGCCTTTATATTTCTACTTATGCAGCAAAGATGACATATGTAACATCACACACTAACATGACACTATAAGTCATATCCTGAGTTTTTCCTAAATGTGTACAGAAAAGAGCCAAAAAATCATATGAGTATATGTCAGTGGGAAGGTTCCCAGGCAGGGGAAAAACCTCACTGACCTAGCAGATGGTGGATTCTATTCTAATAACCAGCTTCCCAACTCCTGAACTACAAATGATAGAGTCAAATGTTGGCAACAAATTTTATCTTTATATCAAGATGGCTCTAAATGTAGGCTGATATTTTATTTATTTCTTCTACAAAAAGAATTCTCAGAATGAAAGACTGCTTCACTGCAAGATTCAGTCAGGAAGACTTGAGTTCAATTACTGTCTTGGATATGTGATCATGAGAAAGGTCAGATGTTGAATTAAGGGTGTGTATACACACATATATGTATATACACATACATGTTTATACTTATATGCTCTCTCCATGTAGTATATACACATGTTTGTACATATACATACGTGCATAAATACATATATAAAAGGAGAGAGACAGAGAGCAGTTCACTCTCTTCCTATAGTAATCAGCATACCTCTCACATAATTAAGCAATCAAAAACCTCTTGTTCTCAATCAATCAGTCTACAAGCATTTATTATGGACCTAGACCAGTAGATCTCAACCTATGGGTTATGTTCAATTTGTAACAATGAAAATATATCCTGGATATTTCCATCACAATTTATAACAGTAGCAAAATTACAGTTATGAAGTAGCAATGAGAATAAATTTATGCTTGGGGATCACCACAACATGAGGAACTGTATTAAAGGGTCATGGCATTAAGAAGGTTGAGAACCACTTACCTAGAAGAATGCAAGCTTTGGGCCTACCACAGTACCTAGAATAGAGTTGACTGGTTAATTGATTGGTTGATACATGCCAGGGATTGTGCTAAGTTTATATACTGATTCTGACTTGCATGTTTACATTTCTCTTGAACAATGTGGGAGGAGGCAGCATAATGTAATGATCACTACAGAGTTTAAAAAGATAATGGTTAAAGTCTTGCCTCCAACATTTACTAGCTGTGGGATCACACATAAGTCACAATCTATCAGAACTTCATTTCCTCATCTTAAAAAGGATTTTAAAAATGAAATGGCATAATATATGTGAAATAATTTGCAAGTTAGAACTATGCAAATATGGAATGAAGTTATTTCTCTCACATTCTTTTTCTTGGGGGGAGTCAGGGCAATTGGAGTTAAGTGACTTGCCCAAGGTCGCAGGGCTAGTAAGTGTAAAGTGTCTGAGGTCAGATTTGAACTCAGGTCCTCCTGACTCCAGGGTCAGTGCTCTATTTACTATGTCACCTATATACCCCATTTCTCTCACATTCTGAAAAGAAGATAACTTGTAGTATTTACCTCAAAGGGCTTTTCAAGGAAAGAAGTTTGTAAATGTTAAAGCACTATGTAAGGTTGATTAATAGGGTTAGCCATAATAAAAAAAAATTGCTTACCATATCAGAGGTCACAAATGACAGTATGATCTACTGCATCATGGATGTTGACTTTGCTTAAGGTTTCAACCCATTTCTTTTAGGCTGCATATACCTAACTGGTTGTATAGTGAAAGAACTCTTGACTTGCCATCAAAAGGTATCAGTTCCAGTTTCACCAGTTACTAGCTGCATAATCTTGGTCAAGTCACCTAGCTACTCCAATCCTGTTTCATCATCACTTAATAATTGGTGATAATAACACCTTCCCTACCCATTGTATAGTTTAGTTTCAGGGTACTGATTTGTATTATTTAAATGAAAATGATTGGGGGGATGACAAAGTGGAAATAGCCAATGTTGGAGAATGGTTGAATTGATTCAAAGCTCCATCAATAACCTATTTCAACAAGAAAGCAATTTGGGACTATACTAAGAAAGTGAATAAAATATCTGTACTCTATAACCTAGAGATCTTGTTATATCCTAAGAAGTCAATAATGAAAAGAAATGCCAAAAAAAAGAAATTTAAGAAATAAGCATTGATAAAATAGCAAAAAATTATTACTTTTTGAAGATGATATAGTCGCATACTTACCAGAACCTAGGAAAGTAACTACAAAATCAATTGCATTAATTAATAACATCAAAAAAAGAAAAGATATAAAATAAACTACTTGGGAGTCTACTTAGTAAGATATACACAAGAACTATACAAATGCAAATTATTTTAAAAATCAGTTAAAACTTTTGTGGTTATTAGGAGAATTTAGATGCAACTACATTTATTGGTGACACTCCCTAAAGAATAGAGATGACTATCACCAATATATTTACACTCAGGAGGCCAGCAGATGTGACCACATACTTTGTCTATTAAGGATTGGCTATCTACAGGATCTTCATTCAACAGATAATCCCTTTTCCATTAATTGTTTTCTTTGACTTCTGATAACTCAAAAGGAACTGAAACTTTAGAAAATTTAAAAAGGATAAAATGATAGCAATGATCATGGTGTTACATAAAATCATGAGGCAAGATTCATGATATTGTTGCTCTAAAACAATAAATAAAAATAAATAAATAATAAAAAAGAAAATAATAAATGAGTAACTGCTGATTAGAAAGTGTGTGTGTATGCATGTGTGCATGTTGTGTATTTAAATCTATATACTTAAACGAACATAGATGATTGTTCTCAGAAAACTGATGTATTTTAGTTTCTTAAGACCTATTTTACTACAAGTTAAATGGAGAATCTAATTACTAACTGCAAGGCAAAATGTTTATGTCATATGAGGCATATTTTTGTCACCTCAGCAAAGTGAATATCTACTTATATTATCATGGTGTTTGAGTTGGTAAATAACCATTAGTTGTACAGAAAATGAGTAGAAGCTAATACAAACTTGTGTGAAAAATTCTTCTAACTTTGGTAGGGACAAAGAAAGTAACTCCCCACACCTCTGATTACCTTCTACCATAATTTCATATTTTGTCTATGAGGGAAAAAAATACAATCCCAATAGCCAAATAATACTCAAGGAAGTGGGGGCAGTGTTCTTTGGTCTTTGGACAAAACTCAAGTTTGGGGGGAAAATGAATAATTATTAAGATTTCATCTCCCGTCTCCAATTATTGTAGTAGTAAGAGTCTAATATTTGAACATAAGATACTTGTTAGTCTTCTTTTTTGGCTATTCACAGAGCTATTTGTCTGCATAAATCAGTTTTCTTCCTTAAACAAAGGTACCCTCAATATTGGTCTTGATGAAGGTATGAAGAGGAGCAGAGAAAACAAATATCATGCAATATTTCTGTATAGCAATAGTTACAAAGATATAGAGCTAAAGATAGAACTGATAGATAGAAGTTGAGGTAGCGATAAATGAAGTATTTTGATACTATGATTATTTTTAAAATGTCTGAGAATTAACTTTTGGGTTCCCCATTCCCACAAATAGCCATTTTCAAAATATCTTGAAACTAAGTGGAAATATATACCCTCTATAGGAATTATACAACAAACTATCAATATTGTTCTGTTCCATGGGTCGTGAAGCAAATGGTTATATATGAGTTGAGGATTCCACAAATGATTTTTTCCATATTATATAGAGTATTTTTCTCTTATTAACAACTGACAGCTTTGTAATAATCTGTTTTGACAGCATTTATGCAGAAATATTGTGCTAAATATTTTTAGACATGAGAGAGTATGGACATATGGATACAGTTGTGTGTGCCTCATCTAATTATACGCATTATAAAATTTGCCATTGTTGGGGACCATCTTCCATTCATTTAATAATGTTTTTGCAAATTGGCAGATAGCATTTGGGCTAAAATACACACAGGATTTTTGCAATGAAAAAAAAAAAAAGAAAAACTCCTCTGCCTTTTCTCTAGTGTGGAGCAATTTGTCAAGTAATTAGCCAACCTAATTAAATTTTTGTAGCACTAATCAAACGAATATGCTAAAATAGTCTTTGCACAGCCAGTTTGCTGTCTGCCTGCATTTAACTTGATGGTTTGAAAGGGGCCCTACTCTGTCTGCCACTCCACTTAATCACCTAATTTGCATTTTATATTGGTAAATCAAATTAAGCACCAGTGGCTTTTAGTATGATTGACTGTGGTCAGGGCTGTTCAGATGGGACTTTTTCACAGAAAATTAGGCACATTTTAATATGAGTAAGGCTGTGCTTTCTGTGTTCAGCAAACTACATTCACTCAGCTAATTAAAAGTGCTTGTTGCTTTTCTACCCCCAGAATATGATAGATTTATCCAGCTGATGGGTCCATTTTCTTTTGTACAATTTTTTGATGGAAGTTTTTATCCTTAAATACAATAAAATTGTTTAAACAACACTTGAGTACTTTTTGGATGACTCCTATATGTAATATTTGGTAGAACCTAATTACTTTGAGAAGTATATGCACACATATGTAGTTTAAGGTACATACAAGGACTCACAGGTTTTTTTTATCTGGTACAGGGAATATGAAGCAGAAACTTAATTCCCAGAACATATTCCATGGTTACAATATTATTAATAGTGATCAATGCTGATAAATCAAGATAGGGACCAAATGAGGATTTCCAGGTTTGCTTTCGTTTGTTTTTCTTGAAAAATGGTAAGCTTTTTTAAGGCTAAAATCGCTATAGAGGGAGTAAATGCAAAATTAAAAAAATATATATAGTCATTGTTGAAAGTAGATATGGCCTGCATATATATAATCATATTGATTCATCTATCTAAAAAATTATTTCTCTCATCAGAAAATAATTAAAGTGTTACAAAATTTTAGGACTGGCTAGCAAAGGCATTAATTAAGCAAAAATACATGTTCCCTTTGCTATTTCTCTTTTATGTAATATTAATAGAGAGGCAGTTCAATATATATTATAATAAAGGCTTACTAAGATTTATGTTCAGTAACTCAAAAATACAAAAGCATCAAACTTAATCAGACCACATTAAAAAATTCCAAAAAAGTGTTTTATAATTAATTTTCAAGTAAGGCTATCTCTATAACTTTTAAAGTTAAGATGCTTATCTCTTCCCTTCTGCAGTTGAGACTTTTGGTTTATTTAACAAAGTAAACTTTTGTAAGTCTGAAGAGAAAGGAAAGAACTTGGTGTACAAAGGACCTAGCAGATATTTAATACAACTATCATTGATAAAAGCAAACAACAAAAAATCCCTGCTAATTTTACTTTCCATATTAATGTACCTAACCTTTTCATAACAAAGATTCAAAATAAATATATTCACTAATACTCTGTGTCAAGCTATCTTGAAACTGATCTTCAGGATTATTCTGTAATTACAAAACACAAGGGGAGAATGGAAAAGGTAATTTTAAATATGGCAATCAGTAGAAGTGTTCTTTGATTTTCTATTTTATTTTAATTAAAGTAATGGTGCATACGACCTGAAGCTTTAGCTCAAATTATAAATATATATTTTTTAAAAAACAGCTAAAAAGAAACTCAAGAGATTACTTGTTCAGTCCTCTTGTTGCAGCATAAACTACCAGTCTATTGTTAAAGATTCAACATTACATTTAAAAAACTATTTCATGTTGCCATTGCTGTTTATCATCTTTTTAAAGGCTTTTTTAAGTCTAAAAAATAATAAAGCTTTTTCCTCTGGGTTAATTCTATGTCCTCATTTTTCTTTGGAACTAAAGAACAACTAGTCCATTATCTTCTCCATAAAAATAATTGATTTTAAGCATTTAATAAATGATTTTTTCATCCCTTCATTAAATTACTACTTCAAGATTTTCAAACGCTCTTTCTCCAACATAATACCATTATTCCTATTTCAAAGGTGATGAAACTGAGGCTTAGAAAGGTTGTGACTCTTCTAGAATTACAATGTTACTAAGTAACAGAACTGAGACTTACAACAAGGTTTCTCTTGAATTCAAGTCCAGAGTTCTTTCTAGTTGTGATGACAACAAAATGAGATATTTGTAAACCTGTAAACATTAAAACATATGCACTATACTATACTATACTATACTATACTATACTAACACTATAGTATACTATAACATAACAACACAACATAACATATGTAACTATACACATATATAGATATATGTGTATATATGTACATGTTTGTCTATATGTGTAGATGATTTCCAATCCATCAACAAATAAAGCCTAATCTTCCTAATTCCTCCTCTCTTGACCACGCACAACCTCTCAACAATCTATACCATGCAGAACAATTCTTTGAGGGCAGTTTTCACCTAATTTTAGATGGGATAGCCACAGCAACAGCTGCTCAGGTGCTATTGGGAAATAAGCCTTTCCTTTTCCCATTCTAAGTATAGCAAACAAATGAAAAAAATAATCTTATGCAGTGTATGATAAAAGAAAAAAGTTTTGAGACCATTAGGTTGTCAATAGGACAAGCCTACTGAGCTTGTCCATCAGTCCTGGGTAGACTCTGCTAATGGACAATGAGCTCATCCTTAAACTTGTCCTTAAAAAGAAAAGCAAAAGGCAAGAGCACATAGTAGGGATAATGAGGATTAATCCATTACCAATCTGGAATTGCATGGGGGTAAATTAAGTAAATGATTTAATCAGAAAAAATATACGGCTGGTCATATAGGAAGATTAAAGGACAATCAATGTACAAGTCAGACAGTAAGTCAACAAATGTTAATTAAGTGTTATTTATATGCCATACACTGTGATGTGCTGAAGATAAAAGAAAGGAAAAACAAAGCCAAACAAAATAAAATATGGTCCTTGCTTTCAAGGATCTCAAATATGGAGAAACAACAAATGAAGAAAACTGAGGCAGATAAAAATTAAGTGACTTATCCAGAACCAAATAGCTAATAAGGGTCTAAGGCCATATTTGAACTTATACTGGAATGCCATACATCTGTTTATCCTTCAACCTGATCATATACTTCTTAGGGTCGAGCCCTGGTCTCTCAGAGGATCCTACCACTCACCATGAATACCAGTGCTTTACCCAACTTCATATCTTCCTCTACAAAATGAGCACACTGCAACTAGATTATTATTTTCATGTGGATAAAGTGCAATTATTTTGAGTGATTTTGCATATTATTTAAGATGTTCTACAATGTTCCAGAGTTTGTTGTAGTCAACACAATAGTATCTGAATGATAATAATAATAATAATAATAATAATAATAATAATAATGTCTCAAGAACCTCTCTATCTAGGAAATACCTCATTAACTTGAACCCCTCCATAGACCTTCTCTGTGAAAATAGAAAGCATTTTTGTGGTGCAAACATTTCCTTATTTTAATTTCACTTAATCTTAATTATCAAATGGTCATCAAAAAAAAGTTAACATTGTTATCTTCTCCTTCATGAAATTGAGGGAGGAATGGTTGAACACGTTGTAGTATATGAATATAATGGAATAGTATTGTGCTATAAGAAATGAGGAGCAGACAGTCTTCATAATAACCTGGACAGACTTACAGAAACTGATGCTGAGGGAGGAGAGCAAAACCAGAACATTGTACACAATTACAGACACATTGTATCTGTGATAACTGACTTTGATAGACTGGGCTCCTTTCAGCAATGCAAGGCTATAAGACAACTCTGAAGGAATCATCATGGAAAAGGTTATCAACATCCAGAGAAAGAATTATGGAGTCTGAATGCAGATTGGAGCAAACTACTT
>CM053594.1:307305228-307321845 GCA_028646575.1 Pseudocheirus occidentalis
GTGAACTGTTGAAACTGTGAACATTGTACTTAATCTGATTTTGTAATGGAATAAACAGAGTGTTCACTAATACTGTGTAATCTGAATCTTAAAGGCTGTTCACAGTAGCATTCTCTCAGGAATCTACTGCTGATTAGCTTTACAGCAGGATAGAAAAGGGGGTCCAAAAGCTCATTAAGGAAAATAATTACTCCAATTGGTGCTAGATGTCACAAAGTTGTTTTAATCTGCATTTCATTATTTAATCAATAATTATTTAGAGCATTCTTTTATATGACAATGAATTATTTTGATTTCTTCATTGAAAAACTACCTTTTACCTACTTTTACTATTTATCTCTTATAATTTGCTCAGTTTTCTCTTTGTTCAAGTGTACTTAAGTGAACATAATTATTTTTATAGGAAACTACAAGTTTACTAAAATTTTCCATCTTAGTTTCTTTGCGTTATGGAGGAAAAAAATACAGAGTCAAAAGAGAGAGATCGCCCTTTCTAAATACTCTTAAATTCTGGTATATTTAATTGAGTAGATAACAAACAACAGGAAATAGTAGCCAGGGGAGGATATTTTGATAACCAAATTGATAAGGTTGGTGACTGGGATGACTGAGGAGTAGATTACTTAATCCAGGAATAATACTATCATTTATTTGATCACATTCATAATATTGTAATATTTGCTGTATTCAAGAAGGATTAAATTGATTTTCTTTGGCCCAGATATGTGAACAATCTATGGAATTTAGAGAAATTAATATATAGATTTGATATAAGTCAAACTTTGACAACAATTAACATTATTCAAATATTGCAGCTTTATATAAAAGTATTGGGCACAATGTTACTACAGTAACAGAGACTAATAGGTGAATATTTTACTGAATATTTCTCGTTTATCTAGCATGGTGATTGTTGCCATCAGACAAAAGAAACTATTGTCACTCATCTCAATGTTAAAATTTAGATGAAAAATTATTTTGATATGGCATAATTTATATGAAGTTTTTATTTTATGCAATGAAAACAATCCACTATCATTGCAGGAAACTTTCACAAAAAGAATTGTCAGAATTTATTAAATTGCTTCTTTAAATATGATTCATTATAAATCACATAATATATCATTAGCCCCTTATGACTAATGTAATTCCATAGAGATGAATGAATAACCTTGTGAAGCTTGAGAATATACTTGATCATTCTCATCTACCTAAAGAACAGTTTCACTAAATGATAAATACATAAAACAAAATTCATTTATTCAACTCATGGTTGTCAATCAATTTTTAAAAATCTTGAATAAGAATCATATATGTGTGTATGCATACATATATATGTATATATATACATACATACACAAAAACAATACACATTCACTCATGCACACACACCAAAACCAGCAAACAGGAAGGTTAGGATTATGAAAATTTAGAAATTTAATTCTATATACATCACTGTCCATGTGAAATGTTTCAAAATTTCTGTATTTGAAAAACCAAAGTATAACTCAACCCACTAATTTCCTCCCCTCTCATCTGTTTCTTTCATTTGAAAAGAACATGCTTCTGAAATGTTGAGTTTTCTCCAATTGCTTATGCGTTATGACATGTTTATAGATGCTTCCTTTGCCAGTAGCTGGACCACCTCTTGACATTTGTTTCTGTGAATAGTTAACCAGGGTGTAGAGATCTTTTTTGACTTGTGCAGCATTCTTTTTCAGAAAATCCACCTGTGTGATGATGGCTATATAAGAATTCTTCATTCCACCCAAGCATAGCATTTTCTGGATTCACCTGTGACTAAATTGCTTCCAACCAGCATGTAATGCAGACACAGAAAAGCTTGTTTTCTATTTTGAAAAATTAATACAGCTCAAAGATGGACTAACATTGTTAATTTCCTAATGGCATGTTACCTCCATCCTTGATCTACTCAGCTTTTCCTTTCTAGGAATCTCTTCCCTAATGACCATGTTTGGCATTTCTTTCTAGCCAATGATAACATTGTTTCTGTGTTAGCATGGCATGTATTTATTCATACAGGTCAATCAGGAGGATCCTGCCAAAACAATAGGACAATTGTTCTTAAATTGGAAACTTTCAGAAGGCTTAGTTTATAAAATGCTTTCCTAGAGAAACTCATCACTCAAGAACTGGTGATTCTGACATAGTAACTTGTCTAATAAAGTTTTCCTTACCAGGAGAGTACAGTAAGCACACAATATAAAGGAAAGAAACAAACAGGGTTTATGAACACTTCATACAGCTGCCAGAGGTTTGTCTAACAAATCACTTGGGATGTCAAGAGTCATGCAACAGGAAAATACTACCTGCAGGCGCTTGGTAAAGAGGTAAAGTCAGGGGCAATAATGAGTCTAGTGGATAAACTGTCCACAAGGAGTGTGAAATTATATGAGCTGAAAACATGTTCACTTACTCCCACTATGTAGCAAATACCCTTAAGGGTTTCATTTAGATTGCTCAAGGTGTGTGTAGTTCTTAAATATAGGTTAATTTTAATCAATTTAACAATGTAGTTCTGTCAAATGATATGTCTCTTTCCAAGTCACTTGGCAGTATTTGGCTACAAACATGCCTGTTAAATAGTTGTCTTTTTAAGGTATTTTTAAATGTAACTTTAGAAATTTTACCTTTTTTCGATTAGCAAGCATTTATTTTCTTTTTTACCACCTCCCCCAGTGGCAGGTAGGGTAGTTAGGAAATAGCTCTAATATTGATGGATAATCAAGCAAAACAAATTCCTGAATTAGCCCTAGCTCCAAACCAGGGGACCCTGTTGATTTGTTCTTGTTTGTTTGTTTGGGGTTTAGCTCTTAATGCAATCTTGGGGCACTAATTGCTGTTGTGTAACAATAACTATCACCAGCATTAACAATAACACTATGTAATAAAGAGACTGTCAGATGCATATAATGTGTGCATGTGCTTCTGCACAGGGAGCTAATCAATAGGTTAACAGGCTATGTTTACACACATGTAGTGAACTGGAAATCGGAGTATATCCATTAAATTCAACAAATTTATTCAGCCTGGATAATTTAACAAACAAAGCAAACTTGTTTCCATAGTGTATTGGAATATTTGAGTTATCCATATAATTATGTTCATTCAAGCCATTTCCATAAACATACTTCATGTATAAAATAAGTAGAAGCCTCTATTTCATGCACTGTAGTACAGGAACTCAAGGCCTCAGGAGAATCCCACCTTTTAGTGGGGCATGAAACATTCTGATAGATAATAAACTCCTTGAAGGTAAGGAATGCCTCACTTTTGAATTTGTATCTCCATTCTCAGAGAGAAACCAATGGTCTCGAAGGTAGGCCAAGAAAAAGGGTAATTCCCAACCTGGGTGTGGACCTCTGATGACTAATAACAAGTTGTGATGGAATCTGCTACACTGAGAATAATCAAGAATGTGATAACACTTTAAAAACTCTACAAAGGGTGGCACTAAGCAGTGAAGCAAAATATATTCTTTAATATTTGAATGAAAATAATTAAAAATGTAATCTCATTGATGTCCCAACATACTAATATTGGTGACACAGATACATGCATATAGGTGCGATTGACTCCGTCTCCTAATGTTTACCCTGTATTGTGCTCCTCTCACTAAAGTGAGAGGACTAAAGGGTCCTGGACTAAAGAAAATATGGCTCACAGAATTCATGCCTGCACAACCAGTTTGGTTTTGGAACGGTGATTTCTTTTTTGACAGATTATTCTTAAGTTTTAATACTATTATGGAGGAGTTGATGTGATATATATATATATATATATATATATACATATATATTACAAATAATTGTATATATGTTTAACTATGAGTGTATATTTAAACATAAATACAAATGTTTATGTATACACTGTCAGTCAACTCCTCCACAGTAGTATCAAAACATAAGAATTCATGCACGTATGTATAGATGCATATACACATATGTCCCTATCTACATGTGTGTAGATCATGTATGCATATATACCCTCCCCCCAAATTCTTAAATTATGACTGTACTATGGAGTTTTTGGTATACATTGTGGGTATATATAAATATATATGATATGTATTTATGAGTATATATACACAGATAACGCATATAAACATACAAAATATGTACATATACACAATATGTCTGCATGTGTGGGGCACATATTTTCACATGTGTGTACATATACATATATATAAATGCGTACCTATATAAAGTTTTATATCCTTAATTTATCTTCCAAATATTTGTCACTTTTGCATAAATTAAATGAAAAGAGGGCCACAAAGTGCTCTAGAAATTTTTTCACCATTATGCTAATAATTGAAAAATATGCAGATCTCCATAAGGACCTTTAAGAAAGAACAATGATCACTTCTTAGCCATTCCTTTCATCAAGGGATGAATTATTTACTTTTATTTAAGTTAAAGTAATGGCCAAGGCATTGATCTAATTGAAATAGTGAAGCAAGGCATTACATTAAAACCACTTTTATTGCTATTATACCAATTCAACCTATGATATTTTTCTATTAAAGATGCTTGTTTGCTCTAAAAGTTATTGTCTAATGCAAATTATCTGCATAAATATAGTGACTGTGAGGAAACCACTTTGATAATTCTAACATAATTATAAGATAAAATTAACCATATGTCCACTCTAAATTCATATAATGCTGGTTCCAAATGAAAAATAGCTTTTCCACAGACTATTAAAACTAAGTGTAATAATTATCCTAAGAATCCAAAGATGAGTAAAAATTTATGATATGGTTAAAAATTAATGATAGCAATTATTTCACATTCAGCATGGTGCCATTTTTTTCAGCAACATTAAAATATAACCATTTAGGAAAAAAACAGTTATTTCCTATGTTTCCAAATCAAATTGTACTTCTTGTTTGTAAAGGGAAGAAGCTGCTAAACTGAACTAGACTAATTACACCCACATATAATGAGGGTGATATATGGTAAATTTCCTAAGCATGGAAGCATAGATGGACATTCCATAGGGGAAAAAAGAGTCTTATTCACACAATCCACAAGGAAGAAGTAAGGAAAATTTTCTATGGGCAACCCACAACCACACACTGTTCTGCCACTTGAGTTGAACTCAGCATTTCTTCTGTTTATTTAAGATGAAACCCCAGATTAGGATATCCTAACAACAAAGTCAAAGTTAATTAGTCCTAACTAACAGCCAAGTAATAAACTGCCTGAGGTCAGCTCCACCCTCAGGAAAATGGACATTAGTGAGATGTTTTAGAGCAGTGTCTATTTTTATAGCCAGTGCAAGGAAAGGCTAAGCCAATAACATATGAGAGTCCCATTCTACATTTTAATAGTAACTCCTAAAGGATGGAACACTTCCCTCTTCTTTGATAACAAACTCTCATACCAAGCTAATAATGACACATGAACAAAGAAAATTCCTGTCATTTTACTTTTATCCTGACCAGTGAATGTATCAAACACATAACAATCAAACAAATGGTCAATCACAGACACTACTGGGAGGCCACTTATGCCATAGACCAAAAAGTGGAGTTTCATAAATATTTGGCAGCTACCTCAGTTTACCAATATGATAAATCATCAACATCTCCAATGGGCCTGAATTTGGGAGATAGAAAGAAACACAAATATAGTCATCCCGATATGTTGTTTGGAAATGTGAGGCATGAGCAGCTGTGGTTAATTATGACTTCATTTTTCCCTCCAGTCGTCTTTGGTTGCATGCCATAACTGCATGGGGCATTGGGGTTTATGGCTTTGAAATAGCCTTGTCATTTTGTGAAGCCTAACAGAGCAAAGAGGTTTGATAAATGATAGAAAAAAATAGGAAAGAAAGAAGAGGAATGAAAGAGAAAGAGAAAAAAAGAAAGGAAGGAAAAAGGAAAGGATGGAGGCATGAAGGCAGAGATTTGAGAAAGGAAGGAATGGAAAAGGGGTGAAAGGAAATGAAAGAGGGAGGGAGGAAGGGAGGGACATAAAAATAAAGATGGAGGAAAAGAGGGAAAGAAAATGAAGGAAGGGAGGGAAGAAAGAAAGGAAGGGGAGAAGAAAGAGTGGAAAGAAGAGGGGAAAGAGAAGGAAGGAAGGAAGAAGGAAGGAAAGAAGGAAGGTAGAAAGAAAAAAATAATGGTTTACTGAAAAGCTGCTTCAATGAAATGAGTCCTTTATTGTTTTTTGAATCTCAGTAGCCACTGAACAACTAGAAGGTAAATCCTAGAGATCACAAAATTCTTGAATAAACATCTGACATATATTAAATTACTAGTGAGAAACTTACATATACACATCCGCAGCTTGATTTAGAATGTATCTGTAAGGCATTGGCATATCAATCCAATTGATTATATCTTTACTTCTGTCTAATGGGACAGATACTTTGCTTCCATGGTACATATAACCCAGAGATGACATAAACAGGCCAGGAAGAAAACACATTCTCCAGACTGATCTCAGCTGCTTCAGCAGTTCTTGTTCTCAAAACAAAAATACTATTTGTTTTACAGTCCTATTTCTCATTATGTCATCATTATTTGATATGTGAACAACAGAAAGAGCAAAAAAAAACCAGTGACAAACATGTTTGTTTAAGTGCAATTCATCCAGTCTGCCTATTTATACTGACTACTGACCTGGGGACATAAAAACTGAGGGAGGACATAGATGGAAGTTCTACTTAGATGGGTGACTGGTTCATAGATAGGGTTACCTAACTTACTAATATTTGCAAATGCTCATACGACTTTTCATTTATTGGAAGAGGGATAAGGGTGTGGAATGTAGGAAGACAGTGGAAAGAGAAAAATCATACTAATTGGCAGCATGCAGCAGCAGCAACAGGGTACTTTCCTCTGGTGTTCAATGTAATTGCAACAGTGATGGGATTCAAACTGTCCTCCATGTGAAATTCTTCTTTCATCCAATCAACGCAAACAACTAATGCACTGCAAGGTATATTATATCCCATCCACTTCCCAATAAAGTCAGTGGTGTCCAATCAGATGCCTATTGTTAGCAGAGAATCTGAAATTGATACAATCATCACATTGATCCAAAGTTGTCAGTCATCTTTTCTTTTTTCTCTTCTTTCAGAATATATCCAATGTAAAGGCCATATAGTCTTATTTTTTTTAAAGATTTAGAAAATAATAATTATAGGTTTTTCTAAAAATCTGAAAATGCAAAAATTAAATTAAATTTTCAATACACATTCCAAAATGTATTTTTACTTTGTGCTATCTAAAATACTGATAAATGTATTTTTTTCAACTGAAAACATGTAAATTCATGAAACTGATTTTCTTTAAATTGAGAATAATGCCAAAGCTTTTATAACTTTTAGCTAATAATTTGAAATATAAATTTTACACTGGAATACTATATAGCTATCATTTATATGCATGCTTTTAAATTCCTTTTAATTTTTATTACATTGTAGATGAGCATAGAGCTCCTAAAATGTGCACATATATATGAAAAATAGGTGGCAAATGTGAATGAATTAAAAACCACATTTTAAAGAAAATATATCCTTTTGTCTTTCTTAAAAGAAGCAGATTATACACTTCTTCAAGGCAGGTACCATATCTTCCTCTCTTTATGATTTCTTTTCCATGAAAACTAATGATATAAAATGCCAGGCATTAAGAAAATAAAACTTGGTGAAGTAAGGAAAAAATAACTCCTGTATTGTATCAACAAGATTTTAATTGTTTAGTTCATATCTATATGAATTTACTCCCAAAGTTTAGAGTGAATTTTGCAAAATAAAGAAGTAACCTAGAGATCAGAGAATGTCGGGGTTGTAGAAAAGGAAATTATATGTTTTTAATGGTGGAGGTATTGGAAATTTATGGTGTCAATACCATTAAAAAAAATCTCTGAATTCTAACTGAAGGCTATCAGATAGTGAATTGTTAGCAGTATTTTAGCATATTTCCAAGTCACTACTTGAGTTTATTCATATTCTACAAAACTGGTCAGGAAACCATACAAGTGTGGTTTCAAATAATAATTCTATTACTATTAAATTTGATTTCAGCTAAAAAGAATAATAATTGAGGAGTTCATGTCCATATTTGTATTTGTTTCCATTTCATATTTGAATCTGTCAGGGTGAGCACAGCACTGTTGAACCCCAGTATCAATCAGTTTCTCTTTCATCTTAGTTCAAATAGCAGAATCACTGTCTCTTGGCAGATTTATCAAAGTACTCATCTTCCAGAATCAACATTCTTAAGCTTTCAGTTGTAATAAAATTGAGATGATCCCAGTATTGACATAGACATATTAACATAAGGATGCTAAATATATGTATTTAATATTTAATTTAATTTAATTTAATCCCAAACCAGTGATGTATACCTAGACAACAAACATATTTAAGCTTACTTCACTGTGGAAAGGAAATATGGATCTAAATTCAGAAAATGTATTCCATTAGCTATCTCCCATCTGTTCATTTCTTAACCTTAGACTTGGAGTCAAGGTGCTTCCAATGGATGTGATGGGCAAATGACCAAATATATATATATATATATAATAATAATCAAACTGGATACAGCAATAAAATTTCAATATGTATATCTTTTAGGTTCATTTGTCCATGTTGTACACAATATGATGGTTTTCATTTCTCAAATTCACTTATCCTCCCCTTGTTCTTTTATCCAGTTGCTGTTTTCTTGCTCTTTAGAATACAGTTATATTTTCTGAAATGGTATAGGAAGCAGATGCTACCCATTGGGAAAGTGACATCACTGCCTTTTGAAGTACTCTAAAGAAACAGTGACAAAATTAGGTCACTTCCAATCCAGGTGATGTACATATTTTTCAGATAGAATAGATGCTAAATGTGGAGTACCTGTCTTGGGTGTTATTCTTAAAAACCATATATCCATTCAGGAAATATTAAGTAAACAGAATAAGATCCTAAATTCCATCCAAGTGTGATAGCTTCATTGTCCCAAATAAAATATTCCTACCCTGGGTGGAGTCAAGATTATATTGACATTTTATACAGTCAAAATTTCTACAAGGTAGGAAAGCTGGAATACAGGGTATTCATATTAAGTATAAATGGTTGTTATAAAATTGAACTTCTAGTCCTCCAAATGGTATTTATTAAAAGCCCAGGCACACGTGCTTGTTACTCAAACCTCCTGATCACAATCTCCTAGAAGTCTGCTTTGGTGATAGATAGTGCTGGCACAGATAAAGCACGTTGTATTAAACCTATCCAATATGAACATGACATTGCTATGAGCTCATGTGTTTTTGATTCATATTTACTAAATTATTTATTGGATGGAGGCAGCTAGGTGGCTCAGTAGATAGAATGTTGGGCCTGGAATCACGAAGACCTCAGTTCAAATTTTGCTTCATACACTTCCTGGTTATGTGAATGTGGGCAAGTCTTTTACATTTACTTGCCTTAATCCAGTAGAGAAGAAAATGGTACACCGCTCTGGAATTTTTGCTAAGGAAAACCCATTGATAGTATGGGTCACCAAGATTCAAACATGACTGAACAAGTAAACTATTTATTAGTAATTCTCTAGGCTATAGTTCATAGCAGGAGGTAAAACGACAACCACTAACATGGGTAAAGGGGCAACTAAATAGCACCCTGGATAGAGCTCTGGCCCTGGATTCAGGAAGAACATAGTTCAAAACTACCTCTGCAAACTTGCTAACTGCATTACCCTGGGCAAGTCATAATCTCTGTTTGCCTCAGTTTTCTTGACTATAAAATGGGGAAAATAATGTCATCCACCTCCCAGGGATTTTGTTAAAAAGAAATGAGATAATCATTGCAAAGTGCTTAGCACAATGCCAGGCTTAAAGTAAGCACTATACAAATGTTAGCTATTATTAGTAGTGTTGATTTTCTTGAAATATGCCTTTTTTATTTTCAAATTGTGGGTTTACTCCTTTTATTTTCAAGGCTTGTAGCTTTGTGAACTTTATTACATTGCATTAAAACTCACTAAAATACAAAAATATTCTCACTTCACTTCAATCACCATTCTGCTCCAAGAACAAAAACACAACACACAAATCTAAATTTGGCACATCTTACTGATCTTTTATTAGTGTGAAAAATGCTAACAAAATCAGTCCACTTCTATGAGAATTTTGATGGATCAGAGAAACGAATTTGTGATGCCCTGTGGTCTGTTAAAAATAGTGATCTTCATTCATTTAACTCAATTCAATATATATATATATATATATATATATATATATATATATATATATCTTCTCTGTGTAAGGTATTACTTTAGATAATAGAGGAAAAACAAGTTAATTGTAACTGCTAAAATTTATCTATATTTTTAAGGTTGATTAAATAATAACACAGACTTGGCCCTGAAGGACCTTGCATTCTAGTAGGAGAAACAGCATTTTCACAAATACCAGAATACCAAATAGGAAATAAGTTCATAGACATAAAATACATTATGAAGAAATAATGAATGATTACTTTTAATGAAAGAGATCAGGGAAAAATTCTAGTTACTATGTCACTTAGTCTTTGATTTGCTCAAATAAGGATGTGGATGATCAATAGCAATGATTCTATAAAGGGAAGACAAACAGTTTTGAGCATAGGAAAGGGAATTGATTGGATCCATCAATCCACCCACCACTAAGAATTTGTTCAGTGTCTACTATATGCCAAGTATGGTGCGGGACATTAGATATATATATATGAAGAATGAGATAATTTCTTCTCTCATTCCAAGGGGGTAGGGATTCAACAAGTACATATAGGAGCATATATAAGAAAAATACTAAGTATAATTTAGTTAAATCAAAGGCAGTTAGAAAGGGAGAGCATTAATGGTTGAGGAAAGACTTCCTATAAAAGGTAATGCTCACTGTGCTGCATTTTGAAGGAAGGGAAGAATTCCTGGAGATGGAAGTGAAGAAGTGAGGAAGAATGACATACAAGGATGAAGAAAGAGAAAGATGAGGCTTGCCTAGAGGTAACATAGGAGTAGAAAGGTAGTAATTAGTGAGAATGGAAAAATGGACCCAGATAAATCAGTAATGAGTTTAAAACACCACTAATGGAATTTATGTAAGATTTTATTGATGATTGTAGCGGTTAAAATGTAAGAGGAAAATATGTTTTAACATATTGATTAGTTTGGTAAAGAAAGATAACTTCACCTGGTATATTACTAAGATATGGATAATTGCTGTAATTGGGGATAGAAAAAGAGGACCAAATTTAAGTAATAAAATGGATCTAGAGTAACTGGATTTGAAAGTTTAAATTTGGGGAAGGAAAACAAGGTTGATTTGGGGGCATCTTGCTAAATGACTAGTGTAATTAACTGACAATTAATCAAATTATTAAATGGAAAACCTAAATGTATTTTCATCTGACAATCAAACTATACACTTAAATATGCCAATAGCAATTTAATAAAAATGTAAAATCCTGTAAATATTTCTATTAACAAAAAGAATGAAAACATGGTATCTTCAGATGAAAAATCCAAGCATCTTTATTACTTAGTATCATGTAATTTGGCATTGATTTCATTATTGTATCTTTTTGTCATATCTTGCTCTAGACAATATTTATTTTCTTTTAAATAAGCAGAGAGGAAGACTGTACTTTGCATTTACAGTTTTTTTTTGCCTTGATTCATGTTTTATCATGTCACTGTTTCTAATTCTAGATCTTAGGTTATAATGATCATTTACATAAATGATTCCTATGTGCTTCCTGAGATTGTAGATCTTAACTGCCAACTAAAAATGGATAGAGAACATTAGGATTTGCAGAATCATTTCTTCAGGACATACATATGGATTTGAATCAAGGTAGAATAACTAGTTTACAAGAAAAAAATGAGAAACTTGCTTTTCTCTACCTTTTCTTCAGAGATGTTATGTCTGATGACACTGAAATGTGTGAAACTTTCCAGTGTGAATTGAGAGGCTGCCAAGGTAATGCTATGCCATTCTAACAATGGAGAATAATAAATTGCTATGTCCTCAACTATCAAAGTCACTGTAATGGTCACCTTGCTCATTCAGACAACATTCCCCTTGAAAAGACTGGTGCCCACCACCAGAGTTAACTGGCACATGGCCAATTAGGAGCAATAGAAGCGGTGCCAGGATAGAACAATTAGGCAATTGGACAATTTACTTCAACATCAAACACTAGCAATTATTTGGTGAGGGAATAATAATCTCCCTGTCTTTCTAGGCCACAGTTCTCTCATTGGTCATAGTCAGCCAAACAAACCAATCGATCATTCAACAAGTTTTCTTTAATGCAGTATGATATAGTGAATAGAAAGCAGGCCTTAAATCCAAGAAAAAAAAACTGAGTTCGAGTCCTGCTTCTTACATGTACTAGTTGTATAATCTTGGAAACACAGGTTCAATTTCTTAAACTCTCATTGCTGTATGCAATGAAATCTCAACTTACATTGACATAGAGGGTTTCAATAATGGAGAATTCCAATAAAATCACAAACCTAGCAACTATCCCTATGGTTGGGGGGAGGTTGAGTTAGAGGATCTTTGAGAACTTCTATAATTCTATTTTACAATTCATTATATAGAAACATATGAAAGCACCATCATTTTTCTAATATGGTGACTGCTGAGTATAAGCTTCAAGGAGAAAAATGAGGAGTAGAACATGTGTATACTTTCTAAATTGTCCTAGTTACCATGTGGTTGGAAGGAACATTTTCTAATCAGCTGTTTAACTGGAACTATGCTTGTCTTTAAAATGGTCCACTGTTAGTGGAGCTGTAAACTGCTCCAGAGAGCAATTTGGACCTATCCCCAAGGGGCAATCAAACTGTACATACTTTTTGATACAGAAATACCATTAGGTCTGTTTCCCAAAGTATCACAAAAAAAGGGAATAGGAACCACACATACAAAACATTTATAGCTATTCTTTTTCTGGTTGCAAGAAATTTGAATTTGAAGGGATTCCTATGAATTGGGGAATGCCTTAAAAAGTTTTGTAACATGAATATAATGGAATACTATTGTACTATAAGAAATGATAAGCAGGTGGATTTAGAACAAAAAATGGAAAGACTTATATGAACTTATGCTGAGTGAAATGAATAGAACCAGGAGAACATTGTACACAGTAACATCAATATTGTGCAATGATCAACCATGAATGACTTAGCTCTTCTCAGCAATACAGTAATCAAAGACAGTTTCAAAGGACTCATGTTGGAAAATGCTATCCATATCCAGAGAATGAACTGATGGATTCTGAATGCAGATTGAAGTATACTGCTATCACTTTCTTTATTATTGTATGTCTTTTTTTCCTTTGTTTTGTTTCTTCTTTCATACCTTGACTAATATGGAAATGCTTTATGATTGCACTTACATGACCTATATCAAATTGCTTCCCCTATTAGGAGGATGGGGAGGGAAGAGAAGGAGAAAATTTAGAGCTCATTTTTTTAAATGAATGTTAAAAATTGTCTTTATATTTAATTGAAAAATAAAACTATTTAAAAAGATAAAAAAAATTATCCAGGTGAGAATCAGCAGAATATTTGAAGCATTCAGGTGTGAAGGAGTTAGCTTCTGTGGGATAAGAAAGAATGGTCTTAGAGTCTCCTTCTATCCTAAGCCCTGGGCAATATGGTCACTGAGAAGTGGGCTGGTGTTTCTACCCTCTTCAACTCTTTTCTCTTGTTGGTATAGAGAAAATGATATCTTACAGCCCAAGAATTGTAGTCCAGGAATATTGGTCAAGTCATATAACCCGTTGAGAAGTGAAGTTCTAAAGAATAAATGTTCCAGAACTGTAGCCAAACAGAAAGCAACTGTGATTATGATTTTGGACATGAACTTGGTAGGACCAATGCTATCTAAGAAAGGAACTAAACTGTGAGCTTAGTTCTTTCTCTCCAAAGACTGAAGTTGTAAGGGAAGTGCTAGGAGTAACGTCTGTATTTTTTGTTATTATATCTTTGAAGAAAATAATCTGTTGTACAAGCTATCCTATTGAAAGTGTTTAAATAGAACTTGGTGATATTCACTGGGTCCCTGAACACTGAGAAAACACAATTGCTAAAGACTTGACCTAATGACAAAGAAAAGGGGTGAGCCTCCTCTCTCTCCCCCCTCTCTGCTTCAAGAACAAGATGCCAGAATCATCCATATTTTCAATAATATACCTTTGATGAATTCAAATCTGTATTTTGAGTTCAAAAGTATAGTAATGTTATGTTGTACACACCATTCACTTATTATTCAGATATTCCACTGAAGTCATAAAATGCTTTGTTGGAAAATTAAGGTTATAAGCCAGGTATCTTCGCGAAATAGTTTAAATGGTTTTTGCCTCCATTCCCTCACCTATAAAATGAGAGAAATGGACCAGATGAAATCCTATCCAACTCTCAATTAAGAATCTTAGGATCTTATATTTCAAGCTAATAATTTGAAAATTCCCTCAAATCTCTGTTTTAGGAAATGATGGAAGAAGTATGGTCTATCTCGAGGAATACTGGAAAGACAGAAAACCTCTATTCCAGTTCTATTGTCTGAATTTGGGCAACCAATCAATGTACATTTTGTAATCTCTTATTAAATATCAGGTACTATTCTAACCAATTAGAATATAAATAAAAAAGATAAAAACCAACAAGTTACTACCCTTAAGATTCTTACTCTAGAAGGGTTAATTATATAAGCCAGTATATAAAATATTAATATAGAGTAGAATCAATGTAACCTTTGAGTAGATGGTGCTAGAAGATGGTGGAAGAGGTGGAGGGAGGAGCCAAGAAAAATCTCCTGTAGAAGGTGATACAACTTCTTTGGGCCTCAGTTTCACCACCTTTATTATGGACAAATAAGTTCTATTTGTTTATTTTTACATTGTAGAATGATAATGAAGACTAAAAGATTAAATGCACAAAAGCATTTAAACTTGGTAGGACAGAATATAAATGTTTTAGAAGCAAAGCCAGGAATTTGCAAACTAGGGAGTGATTTCTGAAGTGAAACTGAACTGTTTTTGTAATTCAACATATGCTGATTGTCAAGTGTACATGTATTTTCAATAAGATTGTCGTCAAAGAATAATGAATTATTTCTACTCTCTGGAATTATATGGTTTAGTGGAAAGAGTGCCATTAAGTCAATATGTTTCTCTGGGTCATAGTTTCCTCAACTATAAAATGTAAAATGAAAATTTGGCTAGAGGAATTGTAAGGTATCATCTAGCTTTAAGAATTCTGCAAGTATTCTTCTATAAGAGAACACAAAGAGAATTCTTTAAAACTCTCCATCACCCCTCTCCTCCCAAATCCTAATTTCTCCCTTTGTCTGCAGCATGGTAAAATGTCACCTCTAAAAAAGACTGTAGTGAACCCCTTCCTCACTTGTTGGGTTGATTATTAGGTAATGTGGCAAGAGATGTAACTTATTAGACTAGAATTGGGAAGAGAATTATTTCTTTCTCTGGCCAGAGCAACCTAATTCTGTCAAGGGAACTATATAGATGGGCAAAATAGGAGAGTGCATGTGAATCAAATAAGAAAATCAATGCAATATTTTTTCTTATCTTGAGTATGGCGTCGCCTATTAATGTTTCAGAAATATATTATTTGCCTTTTCATCAATTCACACTTGTCTTTGTCCCTGCATAATTTATATATATAAAGGGATAAGAGTGTAGCTATTTTATTAAAGCTGTGTTGTCCAAGTGTGTACCACAGGTGCAAAATGTTTCCTTTTTTTCCTCCTGTTGTTTCAACGCTACTTAATGACTAAAAACTGAATACCAAGAACAATCATGAGCACTTAAGGCCCAATTCATAAAAAAATGATGCAAGCCATTTATGCACAAATGTTGCTACTTTCATATGGAAACAAGGCACATAAAGAATTCCCCTTTGTGATTCATAAACCCTTTTTAAGGTAATTTTGTTGCTCAGTTTTGTACCTCAGGAGAGCAAAACTCCAAGAGGGGGAAGCAGGAGAGAAAGTAGAGACTACTGGTTTATTTGGGGCCTATTTGCATAAAGTAAAGCTTTACCAGGTTTTATGTCTACAGTATTAATTATGAATCTATCAGACAGTGGAATTTGGGTTGCATAGTCATTACCAGCTTCGGAATATAAAACACCCACATCAAACATTTTGTAAAAAGAGTTATTCAGGCAGGCTTAGAACCTTTGTCCTTCTATAACTGGTTTTCCCATAGAAGTTTCAAGTGGATTTAGTGTTGATATAAATGCTCAGAATCTCTGTCTCCTTAATGTCCAAGCTGGATTGGGCAGTAGGAGGCATATCATTTATTCAATAACATGCTTAGCAAAATGGAAAAGAAGGCAAGCTGAGGTTGATGCTTCTCTTCTGAGAAGGCTAACTGTATAGATACACTTCATGGAATGAGTATGCAGAGCTGAGATGACTCAGAGAGAAATTCCCAACACAGTCAGTTCAAAATGACACTGTTATTTACTTCCAATCATCATTAATTTGGAGGCTTGTAAATACATATAATTTGCAAAAGGCTGGTAAAGAAGATCATCTAATTTGTGACACTATGTAAAGACTACTGGATTTG
>CM053594.1:307322345-307364144 GCA_028646575.1 Pseudocheirus occidentalis
AGGAACTGAAAGCTTACAGGTTCTCGTCCAGTCCTCAGGGATGAACAGCTCCCAGGTCCTTGTCCAGTTCTCAAGGCAATCCCCGGCACACACTGAAGTTCACCGGATTCAGCACACCTCAAACCCTTCAGGACTTCTCTTGCCTAGAACTCAAGGATCAGCCAGGCCACCAACAAACAAAGTCCCATCCTGTTCATGTCTTCAGTCAGCCACTGAGGAGCCAAATCCAAAATCTGTCTGTTTCTCCAAAATTCTCCTGCTTATAAACACTGGCCTTCTCCCAAGTGAACAGGGGAGTGTCTCGGGCCAATGGCATTCTTCCACTTCAACAGGGGAATTCACACCTTTTCACCAGGGAGAATTCACACCTTTTTACCAATGGACAGAGTTCTATACTTAGCCCTAAGTTACTAGGATCTACTTAACCCTAAGTATATCAAACAAATTGATTACCATTACAAGTTACTACTGGAATACTTCACCATTTCCTTCTCTAGCTCATTTTACAAACAAGGAAACTGAGGCAAATGACTAAATGACTTGCCCAGGGTCACAGAGCTAGTAAGTGTCTGAGGCTAGATTTCAACCCAGAAAGATGAGTATTCCTGATTCCAAGTCTGCCACTTTATCCCCTGCACTCTACCTAGTGCTCTAGGTTAATCAAGCACTCTACCTAGTGCTCTAGGTTAATCAATAGTCAAGGCTCTAGTAGCCACCAGCAATACAAATCTTTGTTTCTCTAGTTCTATACCCCAAAGCTTGTTTAGTCCATTAAAAAGCTGAGGTTTAATTATGTACTAGATTTTTGTTGAGGGTAACCGAAAATAAATTAAGAAAGTTTTTCTTTCTTCCATCTACTGCACTTTGTTGAAAACATATTAATCCATCTTAGAAGATCCTTATTTCTAAGATAAAACCATTCTAAATACATTTTCTACTTTATAAGAAGATCTAGTGATTTTTCACATCTCTTCCTCTCAGGGAACAGTTTGCTTATCAAAAGAATTTATCAAGCATAGAATTTATTTTGTATGTAAACAAGAGAGGAAGTATATTTAGGAAATGCCTTTTCACATACATATACATGTATGTACAATGATAAGAAATTCTTTAAAATAATGATTTAACAATAATGTAAGTCTTATACCAGCTGTCCTTGGGAAATATAGCTGGTTATAACACTTGTTCTTTATCCAAATAGAACCTGGGAAAATAGTGTAAGCAGAAAATTGATGAAGAACTGTATTGGGAGGAAGAGGTTGGTGGCAAGAGGCTATCACTACAATAATTTATTTAAATAAAGTATACCTATTTTTAAATGGTCTTATTTAATTTAAAACAACAAACATTTTTTAAACCATGTACAAAACACAGATTGCCCTTTACAAAGGCCTTTATATTTAGTTGTAAAGAGACTTTGGGGGGCGATCTGTTCAAAGTAAGGGTCATCATCTAAATGTAGCGGGTAAACAAGTAATCAACATTTTACAAGGAGGTGACATTCCAGACATGCATTTATAATTTGTTTGCTTAAAATACATCTTGAATTCCTCCATAAATATAATGCTGAATATTGTGGTTAAGTTTTTAGAAGGCCAGTCCATAAAAGCCCATTTAACTCATTATGTAGCTGAGTTTATGTTATACTAATAGTACTGTACAATCTAAACAAAAACATTTTGAATTTTCTAAGGGTTTTCTCTTATAATAATAAGCAGCAGGTTAAAAATCTCCCTCATAAGCCTCCCCCCTCATTTTCTTCCTCTCCTCATTCATTACTCCACCCCCTCCTTTCTCTCTCCAATTAGCCCTTAGAGGAATATTGCACATGACAGAACTTCTTAACTGAAATGAATAATCATTCAAAAGAGTTTGAATTGAAGAGCTAAAGTGGAGAGGAGGATGGGAAGGGGGGAAAGTAAGTGACCATAGAATGTCTATTATCCAGACTGAGATTCATTGTTAGATGGAAAATCCACAGAGTTTGTCCATCAGTATGCATTTCTTCATTAGACATGGTACACAGAATATGAACTGGGCACAGAAGTGCACAAATGGAGGAGAGTACACCAGATTGCCTTGAGAAACTGCATAGTACTTCCAATGATGCCAAGTTTCTATTCGAAATTGAGACCTAACTTAAAAAAAAAAATTCATGTTCTTCCAATAAATTCACCAGAAAGTGTTTGTTAAATACTTGCTACTCAAGATTCTTCTGGGTACTAGATAGGTTTAAAAAAATTAATGACACACTCCCTGATCTCAAGGAACTTACATTGCAATTGGAAAGACACCAGGTATATTAAGAGGCTTATCTCCTCACAGCCCACCCCAAATTTGCTGAAAATTCAGCACTTTGAACTACCTGACTTTTACATGTAAGAAGCTGCTATTTGGGGATTATATTAATTTTTTTTGCACCATTATTCAGTCTCTCAGCTTCTGAGATTGTTCATTCTCTTCAACACTAACATAATGTAGTCAATGCTAATATAAAGAGGAGTCATATTTATGCTCCTCTTTGCAATTTACAGATCATGTGACTCCAAGAAATACAGTGAGAGAGATCAGCATCACAAATGTTATTTACTCCATTTTTTATAAAGCATTTTCTAGGTTTAAAGAAACTCAAACATAAAAAGTTTAAATTGTTGGCCTGTAGTTGAACAACTGATATGTATTGGAAGTGAGATCTGAACCGAGATTTTGTGACTCCAAACCAGAATTCTCACCACTAAATAACATTGTCTTTCCCTACAATGATCTCACCTAAAGGATAAAGCAGAGAACTAATGCATATTTCTGATGGTCTTAGGGAACCGAGGCACCACTCCTCTGTTTGTTTCCGGACAGGTCTACCCACGTGCAGATGCACCCACATATAAGTATTAAAGGGTTGCGGCATTAGAAAGCTTGAGAACCGGGGTGGCCAGGTGGTGCAGTGAATAGAGCACTGGCTTTGGAGTCAGGAGGACCTGAGTTCAAATCTGACCTCAGACACTTGACACACTTACTAGCCGTGTGACTTTGGGCAAGTCACTTAAACCCAATTGCCCTGCAAAAAAAAAAAAGAAACGTTGAGAACCACTGCCCTAGGTGAGGAACATTAGTGTGCCACATCTTGTGGTGGCTGTAGAGTGGGAGACCTCCTCATAGGTCTGACAACAGCTCTGACAACAACTGTGAAAATCTCAGCAATTTGGGACACAACTCTGTCCGCTCTGGAATCAGAGTTGTACCATGGCAAAGAGCTCAAAAGTCAAGTAATTGACTGGCAAGATGAGCAAACAAAAGAAGTTCAATCAGACTATAGAATCTTTTGGGGGGACAAAAAGGATCAATACATGGAACCAGAAGAAGACAACAAAGTCAAAACTTTTGCGTCAAAAGATTCCAAGGAAAAGATGAACCGGTCACAGGCCATGGAGAAGCTCAAGAGGTATTTGGAAAATCAAATAAGAGAAGTGGAGGAAAAATTGGGAAGAGAAATGAGAGTAATGCAAGAAATCATGAAAAGAGAGTCAACAGCCCAACTGAAGAAAATAATAGACTAACTCAAATGGCAAAAAAAGGTCTAAAAAGCCAAGGAGGAGAAGAATGCCTTAAAAAAAACAAATTGCACAGATAAAAAAAAACAATTTCAAAAACTCAGTGAAGAGAATAATTCCTTCAAAATTAGATTGGAACAAATGGAAGCTAATGACTTTATGAGAAATCAAAATTCTATAAAACAGATCCAAACAAACAAAAAAAGAAGGCAATGTGAAATATCTCATTGGAAAAAACCACTGACCTAGAAAATAGATCCAGGAGAGATAATTTTAAAATTATTGGACTACCTGAAAGCCATGATGAAAAAAAAGAACCTAGAAATCATCCTTCATGAAATTCTCAAGGAAAATTGCCCTGATATTCTAGAACCAGAGGGCAAAATATAAATTAAAAAAATTCACTGATTGCCTCTTGAAAAAGATCCCCAAAAGAAAACTATTTACTTTTTCCTTTAATAAAATAAAATTTTTGAGATGATGAGGCAGAAACTTAATAAAATATATTCTTGGGCATTTTTTTCCTTATGAGAGACATGGAATCAACAAATCTGGGAAGGACCCCAAGAGATCATCCTTAGTAACTTCAGTGTCCTTTATTATTATTTAGCCTCACTATTTTCCTAAATGCTTCAGTATCTAATTGTTTTTCTCATATGCCTCAGGGGAAAAAAAGCCTCTTCTTCCAAATTAAAGAAATTTATGTCTCAATATCAATTTTTTTATGGAAATGCTTAATTAAGAAACTGCCTTCAGTTATGGTTATCTTAGCCTTCAATATGTGCTTTTAAATTAAATTCTTTATCAGAACACTACCACACGTAACTAATTAAAAGGTATACTATACATCAAAATTGAACTGATCCAAGGTAACAACTGTATGAAGTGCCATGCAAAATGAGGACCAATAAAGTCGATGTTTCTGGATTACAAAGAATGGAAATGTAAATAAAGTGTAAGAAGACTGGAAAGTTATGAAGGTGGCAATAATGAAAGACTTTTAATGCCAAACAAATTATTTTATATTTGATACTTGTGGTAATAGTGAGATACTGAAGTTTATTGAGTGGGAAGGAAGATATGATCAGACCTACTCTTTAGGAGAATCACTTCAACAACTAAGTAGAGAATGAATTAGAGTAAGCAAAGAGGAGACTGATCAAGAGGTTATTGTAGTAGTCTAAGTATGAAGGGCTGAAGACCTGAACAAAGAGTGGCTATGGGAGAAGCAAGAAGGGCACACATCTTAGAGCTGTTGTAAGGCTAAAAACGATAATGGAGGATTTGGGGAGGAAAGATAATAATTTTAGCTTTTAGATGTGTTAAATCTGAAATATTTATAGGACATATAGTTTGAGATGTCCAATAGGCAATTGGAATATGAGACACAAACTCAAGAGACAGGTAGGAGTAGGATATATAGATCTAGGAATGATATGAATAGAGATGCTATCTTTCACTTCAAAATTCTCCTTTTACCAAACTTCCCTCTCACTGTCAATAAAACCACTATTCTCCTAGTCATGCAGTCTGGCAACCTACATATTATTCTGAAATCTTCAATCCTAAACAGCTGCCCATACCCAATCTTGGGCCAAGGTAAGTAGATTCTATCTTCATAATATCTCCTTATGAGTCCCTTTCTCTCCTCTGACACTGCCATCACCCATGAGCAGACACTCATTGTCTTATACCTAAACCATTGCAATAATCTTCTGGTTTTCAATCTTTCTCCTGCAGTCTATCCTCCCCTAAAGTACAGGTCTGATCATGACATTTCCATTTTGAATAAACTCCTCATAAAGGCTCTCTATTGCTTCCAAAATCAAATATAAAATCCTATTTTTGTTTTTTATGCCCTCCATGTTCTTCCCTCTTTCTTCAATTCCAGCCTTCTTATAGCTTTACTTCTCCACCACCTACATACACAGTCATGTAATGACACTGATATCATTGCACTTCTTTGAATGCAACATTCTATCTCACAACCTTAGGCATTTTCACTCTTGTGTCTGTCCATGATGCGTAGAATTCTCTTCTTTCTCATTTTAAGCTCTTTGCTTCCTTAGCTTCTTTCACATCTCAGCCTTTTCCATCTGGTCAAGAAGACCATTCCAGTCCTCCTTTCTACTAAGTGCCTTTCCTCTGAGATTATTTTTGATTTATCTTGTATGTATCTTGCTTGCACATTGTTGTTTATACATTGTCTCTTCCCATTAGACTATGAACTCCTTGTGGGCAGGAATTATTTTTGCTTTTCTTTGTTTCCCCAGTGCCTAGGACAGTGCCTGAAATATAATAGGCATTTGATTAATGCTTGTTGACTTAAACCCATGGAAATTAATAAGACCACCAAATGAGATGTTACAGAGTAAGAAAAAAAAATCTAGAATGGAGTCTTGGGACCACTTCTTACTGGGGTATTACAGGAGAATTCAGCAAAGGAGCTTGAGAAGGTGTGATCAGGAAGATAGGAGGAGAACCAGGAAAGAGTAATGTCATAAAATGCTAAAGGAGATAGTATGTAGGAAAAGAGAGTTTCTATACATACATACATACATACATATATGTGTATATTTATGTATGTTTGTGCATATTCAAAGGCTCCAGCAAGGTTTTTTTAAAAAGGATGAATATTGAGAAAAAGTCATTAATTTGGCTATTAAGAACTCACTGGTTACTCTGAAAAGAATTTTAGTTGAATGATGAGGTCAAAAGAATCAAGTGAGAAAGGAACAAATATGAGCATTGAGTAAAAATATGAATTTCCCTCTCTATTTCTATTCCTTCATACTGGCCCTTCTTCTTCCTGGAACACTTTTCCTTCTCACTCCACCTTGTATTTTCCCCTACCTTTACTCAAGTCAGTTCAAAGTTCGTTGTCTTCAGGAAACTTTTCTCAGTCCTTTCACCAACTATTGCCATCCGCTCTGAGATTTCTTCTTACCTAACACTTATGTAAGGGCAGTTTGGTGACAAAGTGAATAAAACTCCAGGCCCAGAATCAGGAAGACCCTGAGTTCAGATCTGACCTTAGACACTTACTAGCTGTGTGACCCTGGGTAAGTCACTTGACCCTGTTTACCTCAGTTCCTTAACTGTAAAAAAATTAGGAGAAAGAAATGGCCAACCACACCAACATCTCTGTGAAGAAAATACTAAATTGGGTCATGAACAGCTGAACACAACTGAAATTAACTAAACAATACTTATATATCTTGCATTTATCTGTTTTTCAAAACATCATCCCCTGAAATATGAGCTTCTTAAATTCAGAGACCATGATTTCACATTTTTTTAAAATTCCCAGATGGTAGCATGGTACATGGCACATAGTTATAATGTTCTATCTTGACTTAGTGTATAAATGCTTTTGAACTAATTGGCACCAACCATTTTAGTTCAGATTTTCATTGCATATACTGTCAGTCTTGGTTACTTTACTGTTTAATTTGTAAACAGCTAATTTGTTTTTCTCTTTCACTTTTATCTTATGTTATAAGAGATGAATCCATATGAGAAAGAGCAGGGGAGTTTTGGATAATTAAGTTGATGTAAAAGCAAAAAAGTATAAATAGAGAAATATAATCAATGTAGAGAGATGATAAATTGGTTGCCACAGTGGAATACAAAATATTTTTTTCCTTAATTCAAGTGATACTCTACCTGCATTACTTAATTAGATATTTTGATGAGATAGGTGTCAAGAATATGTGTTTTCTTCAATTGCTATACTTACCTCCTCCCTATGTAGTAAAATAAAGTCCCCTTAGACTAGACTTGAAGAAAAAATGTTTTGTTTAAATAGGAAATTTAATACTCTGCATGAGCACAAATTTTACTTTTACCAGTCTGTTTAAAGTAATTCACTCAAGTTCCACCATGTGTTGTCTTATAAGAAGAAACTGAGAAGATGGTCATAATGCCAACATCTATTCCCAGTGGGTTCAAAGTTACTTTACCTTGAGTAGAATTCATAGTAGTAGAGATTTTCTGCCATATGGTTTGTATGACATGACCACCTGTTGGGAATACTGGAATAAGAACCCAAGTCTAACACTCCCACTAGATGCTTTTATATTGTTTCCTAGGCGTTTGCTTCCTCTAGGAAGATATGGTGCCTATTAATGTGTTTATTAGACTCTTATCAAAAAATAATCATTTGGGGACCATCTGAAAGTTACTCATTTATACAGAAGGATCTTATTCTGTATCAGCACTAAAAACTCTGCCCTTTATATGCGTCCTTCACTTAATCATGAAAAATGGGATCTTAAAAGTACAAGAGAGGTATATAGAGAATTTATGAGCGCTCTGGTGGCCACTGAGACAGGTTTATTGTACTTAGTACATTGACTATGAACAAAGACCACATGTGAGAAATAAAATGCAGGCACAATGGATGTGCCATAATGAAGGATGAGGACAGTTCTATGGTTATAGGGTCTTGCCAAAGCATCTTGAACTATTTTTGAAACATTTTTGGATTGGCAAAACCTGGAAGATATTTTTACCAGGTATTAGTCCGCATATATATATTTCAATGGGAATGTAATCCATGCGACTCTAATTCATTTAAATTTAATTTGAGATTTTCCTGAAGAGCTTTTGTATATCCAAAATCTTAAGAACTTTTTCATGGCCTTCTTCAAGATTCAAGAAATTGTAACTCGCTAAAAGTTAAAATTTTAAATTTAAAAGCTCTTAGTTCTATCCCCCAAATCAGAATACCCACATTTTAAAAGATTGTTCTTCCTGTGCTCATTTTTGGGGGTCAAGGACAGGGAAGAGGAAAGAAGGGACAGATCTATAATTTCATTAGAATAGAGTGCATCTGTTGAGAAACTTCCTCTTCTAATAGTGCCCTGCACCTTCTCCACAATTTAGTGTTAGAGAATCACTTGGGCCCTAAACTGTCAAATTACTTGACTGGAGTAATTGGAAGAAACAGGACTTGAACCTTGGTCTCCCTAGCTATCACTTCTCCTTTTTATTCACTATGGTGAGTATATCTCACAGCTTTTCATGAAAAACAATTTCATTTTACAAAATTATCATTATTTTAATGCATTTTTAATTACCAGTTAAATCAATACTATTTGTCATATTCCAGAGCAGTAAATATAAGAGAAAGTGCAATGCATGATTCCTTTCTTTAAGGTATTTATAATGAGGGAAAGAAAACCAAAATTCTCAGAATATCTAAGAGAGCAAGCAACAGCAAGCAGTACAGTAGTGCACAATCAAGTCTTAAGCAAAGTAATGGAGATGACAAGGACAGTGAGAGTTCCAATGATAGAGGAAGCTTTAGCAAAAGCTTCAGATAGCCCAGAATGAGAAGGTAAGAATTAAGTAGCCAGAGAAGAGGGCTCCCAGAATTGTAGCCTGGAAAATAGCTTGAGCAAAAATGATAAGTTAGAAAGAGGAATTCACCTCAGCAGCACCTAATTTTTATGAATGATGTCAGTTAGTAATCTTGACAATAATAAGGGAATTTAGAAGAGGAAGATTAGGGGAAAAGATATAATATGGGAGGAATTGCAAAGACGGCAATCTCACTAGATACTAGAGTACATAGAGATAGTGGGTTAAGGTGTAAGAAGACTGATTTTGAAGGACTTTAAAAGTGAAAGAGATGGTTTTATATTTTTCCTGGAATGAATACAATCATTAGAGGCTCCTTATTTATTGAAGGGGGGTGGTAGTGGTGACATGGTTAGATTTCTACTTTAGGATGGTGAATTTGGAAGCAAAGTAGAAGATGGACTGGGGGTTAGAAAGACTTGAAGCAGAGACCCACCAGTAGTCTATTGCAAAGGTGATAAGGGATTGACTTTTCATTGCCAAAGAATTGCTTTAGACATGTTAAGTTTGAGGTGTGTATGAAATATCCAATTAAAGATGTCTAATAGGCAGTTGGTGATGAAGGACTCAGAAGAAAGGTTAAGATTCTACAGATCTCTCAGAATCATCAGCACAGAAGATTATAATCAAACCAATGGGTATTGATAAAATCACCAAGTGAAAGAGAAATGATTGAAAAGTGCAGAGGGCCAAGAACAGAGCCTGGTAGGTTATCCATGGTTAGTGGGCCTGACTTAAATAAAGACCCAGGTAAAGAAACTAAAAAAAATAACTCTTGTATAGATAAGGTGAAAACCAAGAAAGAGCAGTGTCACTGAAAATCTAGAGAGAGAAAAAAAAGTATTCAAGAGGTTGCGCTCAATAGTTTCAAATGCTGCCAAGGGGTCAAGAAGATTCAAGATTGAAGAAAAAATCATTTAATTTGGCAATTAAAAGATCATCGATAACTTAAAAGAGGACAGTTTAAGTTGAATGATTGCATTAAAAACCAAATAGATTATAAAGTCCTTAGAAAAGATTTAGAAAAGTGAAAATGGAAACATCTAGTGTAGACAGCTTTCTCAAGGAGTTTATCTCTGGAAGTAAGAGATTTAGGAAAATAATAGCGAGTGGGGATCCTAGGATATTAAGAGGACTCTGTTATGTATCAAGGAAAGACATTTGTGTGTTTGGAAATAACAGGAAAGGAGCCAGAATAAAAGGCAGACAGTGGAGATCAGGGTGGAAAAGAGAAGATAATAGAGGGAATCTGATGATAAAGATGTTAGAGAATGAAATGAAAGATAATCAGAGGGGCTCAATTTGTACCAGAAGACAGGCACCCTCTTCATGAGATACTAAATTGGAGGAGTTGGGGAAGGTGTCTGAATCATGTGAAATGAGAATGGAAAAAGGGAGACCTTTCAGCAAATTGACTATTTTTTTCAGTAAAGTGTGAAATGAGATCTTCCATGAAGGAATGAGGGGAGGAAGTGCAACATGAGGATAAAGGAGAGATGAGAAAGGTTGGAACAACTTCAGTGGACAGTAGTGTAGCAATTCAGAAATAATAGCATGTTTTCCTTGTTGTAGTGAGTACCCTGTTGAGATTAGATAGCAAATTCATAGTAGACCCAATTATTATATATTTGTATTCTCCTCTGTCTTCATTTAGTAGCATGTAATAGAAATGAAGGCAACAGAGTAGAAGCAATCTAAGTCTGAAGTTTGGAAAAGGTGTGATTGGTGATAGAACAAGGAAACAAGGATTTCTAAGGTAGAAGTTAGTAGAGAGTTTTAGAGGTTGATATAGGGAAAGAAAGAAACTAGAAACAACTTGTGCTATCCTATCTTCTTTTAGTTCTAGATGCCCCTCCCAGGATAAGCTCATCACTTCTAAACTCATGACTATACTGCTAACTCAGGCTTTGATTGATAGCATCTCCTTCAAACTCCTCACCCCTCTGCCTGGAAGGCTGGATGACAGGATTATCAAACTCCTCCCAATACCTTCCTTTATAGAGGACAGAAACTAGACTGTCACCTCATCCCACTTTTCTTCTTCTTCTAGTTTCAGTTCCATGAAACAAGATTACCTTATTGCCAGGTACCCTTTGGTGTCCCATCTCCCCCACCCTCACTTTCGTGCCTCCTTTTTTATGTTTCCTCTACCTTTACATTGTAAACTCCTTGTGGAAATGACTGTCTTTCTTTTTTATTATTTTTAATTGGTCGTCCCAGTATTTATCTCAGTGCCTAGCACCTAGTAAGCCTTAATAAATGTTTATGGGATTAGACTGGATTGGAGTAATCTGGGAATAAACTGAACAGTTAACTGAAGTCATGGTGAGGACAAAAAATAATGTTAAAGGTCAATTTGTAAGCAAAGGTGGAATACTAAAATTATAAGAGAAAGGAACTTTGAAGTTTGTGAACATGTGTGTCAATTACCAATTTCTGTCTTTTCTATCTTTCTAACACCTTTTTTTTTGTATATTCCCTTCTTTCTTTACCACCCTGGTACAATCCTTTATCACCTTATGCATGGGTTATTGCAGTAACTTGCTTGTAGTTCTCCCTGCTTCAAGCATCCTCACCCTCCAGTGTTGTAGGCCAAGACTTTCAGGGTCCTTGGCCACATTAGCTCCCCAGTTCTACAAAGGTCATTAGGCAGATATGCAAGGAAAGTATAATCTTGTTGGGTGGATGCTCTCATTGGTTTCATGAATATCTAAAGAAAGTCCTGAGTTTATTTGCAGGTCTTTATTGTAACACCCTGTTTGTGCCTCTGGACATGGTCCCAGGATAAAGAGCTTAAAGAGGGATTGGCTTTGGGTTGGGGTAGAGAAAGATTGAAACCAAGGGTGGTTCCTTGCATTCTGCTATATACCATGTATCTTTGGCTCTGTATATGGCATAGCCCAAATTAGAAATCATCTTAATGGGGACCAAATCCTGAGGCACAATATAGTTGATTGGATTAAGAGAGCTCAGGGGATATTACCTGGGCAAACACAACAAATTATAACCTACATAGGAATAGGGGTGGCATTACCGGGTTTATGTACCTGCTTATCCATCCTTATTTCCAGTTTTTCTCACATTACTCAACAAGTTATATATAATGTCCCACAGCATGATTCTGCCCATGGCCCTATATGCTATAGGGGGGATGAAGAGAACTCCCAGAAGTCTTTGAGGCTTCGTTAATGGGATGTTTCCCTCTCCTATAAATAAAAAAGATGTGGGAGATGTTGTAGGCTAAGACTTTCAGGGTCCTTGGCCACATTAGCTCCCCAGTTCTACAAAGGTCATTAGGCAGATATGCAAGGAAAGCATCATCTTGTTGGGTGGATGCTCTCATTGGTTTCATGAATATCTAAAGAAAGTACTGAGTTAATTTGTGAGTCTTGATTGTAACACCCTGTTTGTGCCTCTGGACATGGTCCCAGGATAAAGAGGTTAAAGAGGGATTGGCTTTGGGTTGGGGTAGAGAAAGATGGAGACCAAGGGTGGTTCCTTGCATTCTGCTATATACCATGTATCTTTGGCTCTGTATGAAATGGTTCTGCAATAAACAGACTATGGAATACATCCCCGTCTCTCTCCCTCTTTCCTTTATTCAGCTAGAAGCTCTCTCTCTCTCTGTCCTTTTATTTCACTCAGCTGGTAGCTAGGCCCAGACTTGCTAGCCACCGCACTCCAGTCCATTCTCTACCTTACTTTCAAATTGATCTTCTTAAGGGAAAATCTGACTGTCATTCCCTTCTTCAATAAACAAAGAGCCTCTAGTCTAGGGGATCTCTATTTCTTTCAGGAAAAAAAATAGAAATCATCTATTAGGCTAGAAATGCCCTTTAAACCACTTTTCTTACACCTTACCACACAAAACCCACAATACCCATTGATATATTTAGTGACGCTAGCCTCCTTGTTATTCCTCCTACATAATACTCCATTTTCCAGATCTAAGCATTATTCCTGTCTGTATGCCATGATGGGAATTCTCTCTCTTCTCATCTCTGCCTCCTGGCATCTCTAGGTTTCTTCAAGCCCCAACTAAAAAAATCTGACCTTATTGAAGAAGACTTTCTTGGCCTTCCTTTATCTTACTGACTTCCCCTAAGATTATCTCTGCTTACCCTGTATTTCTCTTATTTATATATACTTGCTTAAGTATTGTCTTCTCCATTAAACTGTGAGCTCCTTGAGAATAAGGACTGTTTTTTTCATTTGCTTGCCTTCATGATGTGCAGAGCTCTTCACATAGAAGGCAGTTAATAAATGCTTTTAGCCTGGACTTGATGACAAGTTCAAGTGTTTCAACTCTAAACCTACCTTGCAGTAAAAATATATATCATAGCTATCTAACCTCTTATAGACAATTCTAGATTTTCTAGGCTGATAGTATATCACTGACCCTCATGCCATATAACATTAAAAAAAAAACTGACCTTTCAGAGAGGATTTTGGGAAGATGGTGGAGTAGGTAAAAAAATTCCAACCTCTCAAGATCTTTCCCCACTAAAGTGTTAAAAAAGTGTTCTTTGCCCACCTTTGGGCAAACAAAGTGTGAGTGTAGATAAATAAGAACAGGTGCATAACTGAGGCCTCCTGGAACAATTTGAGAACATCAGAAGAAAAATTCCCTGAGGAGGTTTGGTCTCTGTTAAGAGTAAACTCCTCCAGCCTAGGTTCTGTTTTAACTGTAAACAGCTAGCTTCTTACACAAGCCACAAGTCATGGAGTTAGTTGGTTTAAGAGGCTGACTCAGCCCCAGCCACCAGAACTTTTACTGTTCAGAGAGTGAGGGGAGTTGGGTGTTTGAGCCTGAGAAGATGGAGGGAACCTTTGCTGACTGGGAACAACAGACATAGCTGTGCTGTGAAGAGCAGCAGGGGTGAGAAGAAAGGGGCATACACTCCCAGTGAGTACAGAAGCAGTGGGGCAGAAAGCCCCTGGCTATGGACACTTAAAGGAGGTTGGAAGTTTGGCTTTGATTTCAGGCTAGAGGGGAGATCTGAAGATCATGAACATGAGACATCATTTCCTACACTCCAGGGCTAGAGGTGATTTCACAAAGTAAGCTATTGCCACAAAAAATGCACAGGCAAAGGAGAAAGAATACAAACCTATTATGGGAATAGAGATGACCAGGATCTGCATTCAGAGGAGAATATTGAAGTAAAGAAACCCCCAAAGAGTAATGTCAAAGGTCACCTGCCCAACAAGAATTTATAGATGATCTTAGAAAAGAAAAACTTTAAAAATTAAGTGATAGAGATGGAGGAAAAACTGAAAAAAGGAATAAGAATAATCTAAGAAAAATAAGAAGCATATGAAAGGAAAGTCAACCAACTAGGAAAGGGAATCCAGAATCTTAAGGAATAAAATGACACCTTGAAAATTTGAATTGGGCAAAGTGAAGCTAGTGAAATAATAAAAGATCAAGAAATGATTAAACAAAATATGAATAATGAAAAAATAGAAGAGAAAGTCAAACATCTTAGTAGAAAAACAACAGAATTAGAAAATAGATCAAAAAGAGAAAATATAAAAATCATTGAAGAAAATGAAGGTTATGATAAAAAAAAGAGTCTTGATACAATAATACAAGAAATAATTAAAGAGAATTGTCCTGAAGCATTAGAACAAGGGATGATAGTAGAAATAGAAAAAATTCAGCGATCACCACTTAAAAGAGATCCTTTGAGGAAAACTGATAGTAATATCATAGTCAAATTTTCAGTACAAGGAAAATATATTAAAAGCATCAATACTGAAACAATTTAAATATTATGGTGCCAAAATTAGAATTATACAAGACCTAGCAGCAGAAACATTAAAGCACCATAGGTCTTGAACCCTAACATATCAAAGAGCAAAATAACTGGGCCTCCGACCAAAAATATCATATCCTGCTAAGTTAAATATTATCTTGAATTAAAAATGGACATTTTATATACCCTCAGACATTCAAGAATTTGTTTTAAAAAAATTATCAACTTAATAGAAAATTTGACGTACAAGAACCAAGAGAAATATAAGGCACATAACAAAGACTGATTATAAGGGATCCATAAGGACAGGGTATTTACTTTTTATACATGTAAAATGTATGAACAAGATTCTTATCAATAATTGGGTAGTTCATAAAAAAATATTGTGGGTAAACCTTAATGTGATATGAATTTAAAAAGTAAAAAAAAATAGAAACAGCTTAAAGGAATAATTATTTTATACAAATGAGATACAAAGTGGGTGGCTAGGAGGCACAGTGAATAGAGTACCAGCCCTGAAGTCAGAAGGAACTGAATTCAAATCTGGCCTCAGACACTTGACACACTAGCCATGTGATTTTGAGTAAGTCACTTAACCCCAATTGCCCTCCAAAAAGCAAAAAAAAAAAAAAAAAAGAGAGAGATACAAAGGAAGAAATGATAGAGAGGAATTAGATGGGAGAGAAGGACTGATAGTTCTAGTAACCTCCTTTCACTGAGAATGGGTTTAAGAGGGAATAATACATATATATTTACATGAATAGAAAAGTCTTTTAAATACAGAATAAAATAGTAGGGGCATAGGGTGGGGAGAGAGGACAAGGGAGGGGTCTTTAGAAGGGAGGATGAGGGAACAAGTAAAATAAGGGCATAGAAGAGTGTTTAGATTTATGGAAATGGGAGGATGAAGGGGGGTAGGCGAGTCATAGGAGGGCAAGGTTCTGGGTAGAAGTAAATCAGAGGAGTTAGGAGGAATAGGAAACAAGATATGTGTACATATATTAAAACAAACATCAGGAGTGAATAGGTTTGGAAAATATATGTCTATATATGTATGTATATATGTATATGTCTATGCTAAACTTTATTTCAGCCTTCTAGGTGGGAATTGAGAGAAGGTGAAAAATAACAAAGTAAAAAAGTTCACAGCACAGAACAAAAGAAAATTTACAAGAAAGCAAAAATAGAAGGACAATTCTCAAGACAATGAGTATTATTTATCACATAGGCTTTCCTGAAATGAAAATTTGTTGTTACATATTTTGAATCCTCTCTTATGTTCTGCTATGCACACAGCATTTTTTTCTTTCTAATTTTGTATTTAAGTTCCAATATTTAGGATATGTTTTTGTTTCTTTTCCCTATTCTGAATTTGTCTTCTGGCATTTGGGTCTAAAATAAAATTCTTAAAAAAAATGATTCTTACTAAAGTTAAAAAAAAACCTAACCTTTCCCTTTCCTGACATAATAGAAAATAGTCCTCTCCAATTGAGCCCAATTCTCAGTCCTGGTTATTACTGGGCAGTCTGGTGTTCTTCACATTTGTCACCACATGACCCTAAGCTCATCATTTATTCAAACAATTCTGATTGATCATAGCCATTCTATTCTGGGATTGTATTTATGAGGTGGAATATAGCATGTGTTTGTTAGTATTCCATGCAATTACATGTAGACTTTGATGAACTCAATGATTTAGAGCATAATGGGTTAACAGTACATTTTGGTAGGGATGCTGATTTCTGTCACTTTCATTTACTTGGTTCAATCAAACCAAATTGCTTTTGTTTAGCTTAAATATATCTAATAGCAAAAAAGATGTTTTTCCATGTAATTTTAAACAGAATACAAAGATTCCATACCCCCAACTACAACCATCTTAAACAGATTTGTGTCTTTGATTCAAGAGCACTTGTCTTATTCCTTTTTTTTGGAAATGATCCTTAGTCCCCAATTATTTACTATATTGAGTTATTTTTGAATCTACATATAAGATTTCCTCAATATGTTCCGAATGGTTCCAGAAATATGAATTTCACATAATAGCAAGAGCAATGTTGGAACATCAAACACATGCTCAGTGATTAAGTAACCTGTCATGGATGTTTCAGGAAGGTTTTTAAGGCAAAATTTCTAAAATTCAACTTTAGTGACAGCTTAGTCCCTATATTTTTTGTCAGGCTAAAGACAATATAAAATCTTAGTTCAAAATGACAAGTTGTTACTTACAATTATCTTTTCTTACTTGTAATTAAGACTTCAAATCCAAGAGAAAGAGTAAAGGTGATCACAGAGCAGCAGTTTTTAAAGCCTAAATAGAGTCCTGAAAAGCAATGGTATGTTGTATAGGGAGGGGGAAACGAAAGAAGTGGGCCTGCAGTATTAGATTTTAAAGCAAGCATGTTTAATGTACTCAAGAAAAAGCAAAGAGTACAAAGATGACACATTAATACCATATTTGGAGAATATGACATCATCATTTTAAGCAGATTGTTACAGATTTGCTCTGGCGATTTATAACATGAACAAATAGAACATACACAGAAAGAATAAAACATACCAGGTTCTCATAAAATCAACTATGATGCAGGTAAATTTTATCTTCTGAATATAAAGTTGTTTCTCAGGATGGCATGGAAATCCTGTAATGCACTATATTATTTATTCTTGCAAACCAGGTATAGTGGAAAGCACATCAGTTAATCAATAATCATTTGTGAAGAGCATGCTATGTGCCAGGCACTGTACTAAACACTGGGGATATAAAGAGAGGCAAAGGATAGTCTGTCCTCAAAAAGCATACAGTCTAATGGGGGAGACAGCATGCAAACAAAATGTGTATGAAGCAAGTTATTTACAGGTGAAATGGGGGGGGGGGGAAAACAGAGGAAAGGCACTGGAGTTCATAAATTCTCTCCTTACTGTAGAAAGTGAGATTTTAATTGGGACTTAAAGGAACTTAGGGAAGTCAGTAGTTAGAATGGCAGAGGGGGAGAAGTTCAGACATGAGAAACAGCCAGAGAAAATGTTTGGAGTTGAGAGATGTAGTGTCCTGTGTTTAGAACAGCCGGGAGGTCAGTGTCACTGGATTGAGTAATACATGTCAGGGAGTAACGTTTAAGGAAACTGAAAATGTATTAGGGATCTAGGTTAGGAAGGCCTTTGAATGACAAATAGAGAATTTTGTATTTGATCTTAGAGGTAATAAGAAGCCATAGGAATTTACTGAGTGGAGGGTGGTGTTGACATGATTAGACCTGTGCTTTAGGAAAAATCACTTCAGTGACTGAATAGAGGAGGGATTATAGTTGGGAGATACTCAAGGCCCACAGATCTGCTGGCTGCCTACTGCAATTGTTCAGATGTGAGGTGCTAAGGAACTGTACCAGAGTTGCAGCAATTAGATAAGGGAGGAGGCTTATGTGAGAGATGTTGCAAACGTAAAATTAACAGGTATTGGCAAGACTGTATATAAGTTGTGAGAGATATTGAGAAATATAGGGTGTCTCTTAACTTGTGAGTCTGAGGAATTGGGAGGATGCTATTGTCCTCTATGGTAATAATAATTTTTTAAAAAATGGAAGGTAAGGATGGCTTAAGGGAGAAAATAATGAGTTCTGGTTTGGAAATAATGAGTTTAAGACAACTATTGGATATATAGTTTAAAATATCTGAATGGTAGTCCCAGATTTGAGATTAAAGGTGAGTAGAGAGGTTAGATCAAGATAGGCTAATATAGATCAGTGCATTTATCTTCCATTTGGTCATGAAGTCCACTGCATCCTGTTGCCACCTCATAAGACTCAAGATTTGCACTCTAGTACCTTTCATCTCCTCCTGGGCACAGCGTCCTCTGAGGAAAGACTGTTACAGACCAGAACCAGCTGTCTTACTTCTATGCCAATGCAATTATTTCAGTCTGTGAAAGCACAAGGCATCTTCCATTTTCTGCCAGCACAATCCCCCAGCTAAGATGTGAAGAACCTGCAGGGCAAAAAAGAGTGGCCCTCCCTTTGACTTCAGTTCCCTATCTCCTGATGGGTTTTTCCTTTGAGGGTAGAACAGTGACATCCTCCACTCAGTGATAAACATTGACATTCCACTGATTCTGGACTCCTTTAGATGATTATCTAAACCCTATTCCATAGCCCCTACCACCTGATTCCTCATTCTTAACCCAAAATTTCATCATAATTCCACCCACAACTTCCACTGTGTCCTTTGGAATTCCTGTTCCATAAGCAGCAAGCTTCCCTTCATCTCAAATCTATTTCTTTCCCACTCTCTTCCTCTTCTCTCTCTTACTGAAATTGACTTTCCCTGATGACACTTTTCAATACTGGCTGCACCTTTACTCATTCTCTTTTTTCTTAAAAGAAATTTAATTTTAAAATACATTGGTTCTTTCTCTGCAGGTAAATAGGCATTTTTTTCATTATAAGTCCTTGGAATTGTGTTGGATCATCATATTGCTGAGAAGACCTAAGTCATTTACAGTTCATCATTGTGCAATGTTATTTTTATCATGTACACAGTTCTCCTTGTTCTCTTCGCTTCACTTTGCACCAATTCATGTAAGTCCTTCCAGGGTTGTTACGTTTTTTTTTCTTTTCTGGAATAACACTGCTCATCGTTTCTTATAGCACAGTAGGATTCCACAACAATGATATGCAATAATTTCTTCAGCCATTCCCTTATTGATGACATCCCTTTACTTTCCAAATTTTGCCAGCACAAGAAAAGAACTGCTATAAATATTTTTTGGAATATTATAAAAGGCAAAAAAAAGGTTCTTTTCCCTTTTTTATTCCTTTGGGGTACAGACCTAGTAGTGGTGTTTCTGGATCAAAAATTACACGCAATTTTAAAGTTCTTTCATTATATTTTCAAATAGTTCTCCAAAATGTTTGGATCAACTCACAACTCCATTTATATAGTACATTAATTTCCCAATTTTCCCACATGCCCTACAGCATTTGTCGTTTTCCTTCTTTGTCATATTAGCTCATCATTAAGTGTGAGGTAGTACCTCAGAGTTGTTTTAATTTCCATTTTTCTAATCAGTAGAGTTAGGACATAATTTTCATATTACTAGAGATAGCTTTGGTTTCTTCATCTGAAATCTACCTGTTCCTATATTTTAGCCATTTATTAAAAAGGAGAAAAATATGTATTTTTATAAATTTGACATTGTTTTCTATATATTTGAGAAGTGAGAGACATTTACCAGATCTCTCTCTCTCTCACTCTCTCTCTCTCTCTTTCTCTCTCTCTCTCTCTCTCTCTCTCTCTCTCTCTCTCTCTCTCTCTCTCTCTCTCTCTCTCTCTCTCTCTCTCTCTCTCTCTCTCTCTCTCTCTCTCTCTCTCTCTCTCTCTCTCTCTCTCTCTCTCCGTGTGTGTGTGTGTCTGTCTGTCTGTCTTACTCTCCACCCTGTCCTTCCTCAAAATTGTTTTGCTTTTCACAATTACCTCCCCCAATACACCATCCCTACTATCCCCCTTCATTTTTGTCTTCCTCTCCTCCTTCCTGGCAGGGTAAGATAGTTTTTTATACACACCTGAGTGCATATATTACTCCCTTTTTGAGTCAATTCTTATGAGAATAAAATTCAAGTGTTGATCACCACCCTCCTATTTTCCCCTTCACTATAAAAGTTTATCATGCCTCTTTTCTGTCAGATAATTTGCCCCCATGCTACCTTTTCCTCCTCCCTTTTTACCAGTGCATCCCTTTTTCTGATTCTTTCATTTTATTTTTGGAGATATCATCCCATCATTTTCAGCTCACACCCATACCCTCTGTCTATGTATACTCTTTATAACTGCCCTAATAACTGCAGTGTTATTAGGAGTTACAAGTATCATCTTCCCATGGAAGAATGTGAAAAGTTTAAAATTATTGAATTTCTTAAGATTTCTGCTACCTGTCTACCTTTTATGATTCGTTTGAATCTTATATTTGAAAGCCAAATTTTCTGTTCAGTTCTGATCTTTTTATAAGGAGTGCTTGAAAGTCTTGTGTTTCATTCAATTTACATTCCCCATACAATATACATTCCTCATACAATATACATTCAATATACATTCCCCACCTCCACCCTGAAGAATTAGACTCTGTTTTCAGCTTAGATTCTAGCTCTTTTGCCCCCTGGGATATTTTATCCCAAACCCTCTGATCATAATGTAGCAGCTGCTCAATCTTGTGTTATTTTGACTAGGTCTCCACAATATTTGAATTGTTTATTTCTTACTTGTAATATTTTCTCCTTGATTGAAGATCTCTTGAATTTGAGAGCTCTTTTAGGAGGTTATCAGGGGATACTTTCATTTTTTATTCTACCCTCCAATTTGAGAACATCAAAGAAGTTTTCCTTGATAATTTCTTGAAATATGTCTAGTCACATGTATTTTAAATCATGGTAGTCCAATAATCCTTAAAGTATCACTCGTTGATCTGTCAGTGGTTTTATGAGATATTTCATATTTTCTTCTTTTTTTTCTTTTTGAATTTTTTTTTAAATTTCTTGATGTCTTATGGAGTCATCAGCTTCCACTTGCTCAATTTCAATTTCTAAGGAATTATTTTCTTCAGGGAGCTTCTGTACTTCGTTTTCCATTTGGCTAATTCTTCTTTTTAAGGATTTCTCTTCTGATTTTTGTGCCCTTTTTTAAACCATTCGGCTTATTCTGTTTTTTAAGGTATTATTTTCTTCAGTACTTTTTTTTTGCCTTCTTTACCAAAGTGTTGATTTTTTTCCACAGATTTTCTTGAATCATCCATTTCTTTTCCCAAATATTTTCCTTTACCTTTCTTGTTTCATATTTAAAATATTTTTTGAGCTATACCAAGAATTCTTTTTGGGCTTGAGACTAATTTGCATCTTTTCTGAGACTTTGGATGTAGCAGTTTTGACTTTATTGTCTTCTTCTGAAGTTTTGTTTTGAACTTGCCTGTCTCCATAGCAACTTTCTATGATCAGGTTATTTTTGTTGTTGCTGTTTTCTCATCTTCCCAGTCTATTTCTTGACTTTTAACTTTATGCTTACATTGTGTTTTGCTCCCAAAGTGGAGGTGGCACTGTGTTCAGGGATTTTATTGTTGTTATTGTCATTGTGTGTGGGTGTGAGTGTGTGTGTGTGTGTGGGGGGGTGCCATTATCAGAGCTAGTTCTGGGCTATTAACTTTCAGTTCTTCCAAAGTGGTATGATCTAAGGAGAGATGTGGTCACTTCTCTCCTTGCTTATATTGTTATTGTTAAATGATCAAAATCATTCTTGTCCTCCCCCATAAGCAGAGTCCCTGCTCTCCTTTGATTTCATACTTCAGTGTTCTAGTGCTCTTTTTTGCCTGAAACTGCAACCAGGAAACATGTATGGGCAGTCCAACAGAGTTCTGCAACCACTGCCAGAAAAGGGTCCCCTGTAATCTCCTTCTAACCTGGGGTCCAAGTTTTTTACAATCTCTGTGCTGAAAACTCAAGAATTTGTTGATGCTGATCCAGTCTCCCCAAAAGTCTGCTGCTAGCTTGATGGTGTTAATGTTGATATAATCTGTCTTGGACTGCACTCCACTCCCATCCTGGTGTGAAAGACTTTCCTTCACAACCTACTAAGTTGTCTTGGGAGGGAAATTATTTCATGCTGTTCTTTTGTTGCTTCTGGGACTCCAGAATTTATTTTGAAGTGTTATTTTAAAAATGTTTAGAGGTAAATTTGGGAGAGGTCAGATGAATATCTGCCTTTATTCTCTCATCTTGGCTCCCCTCCCCATCTTTTCAATGAACTGTGTTCAGATTTTGGTTTTACTTCTATCTCTATGACCCTGGAAAACTTGCTAAACCCCTCTGGACCCCAATTTCCTAATCTATAAAGTATATAGGCTGGGCCACATGATATTTAAGATCTCTATATATGCTCAATCTTTTGAATTCATTTGTTCTGTGATATTTAACAAACTCACACAATTAAAATCTTCAGAATCAATATATATAACACTAACTAATCATGGGTCCCAGCTTGTTCTGTTTCTGTTCCTAAAAATCTGCTAATCTTACATTTATTACCTAATCAGGAGCTAAGCACATATGCCAGGACTGTATGATTATATTCACAGCAGGGATGGCAAACGGAACACTCTTTTCCCTGCTTATCTATTGTACTTCCCAATACCTTGAGAAATAACATGAGCTAATTCAGAAAGTACTGGATTAGGAGTTAGACTTTGAATTCTAATTCCATATCTGTTGAAGGAAGGAAGGAAGGAAGGAAGGAAGGGAAGAAAGGAGGGAGGGAGGGAGGAAGGGAGGGAGGGAGGAAGGGAGGAAGGGAGGGAGGAAGGAAGGGGGAGGGAGAGAAGAAAGGAGGAAGGAAGGGATGGAGGGAGAGAGGAAAGAAAGAAAGGGACATTCATTAAGATTATACTATGTGCTAAATACTTCAAGCTTAACAAAATTGCTTTACAAATTTTATCTCATTTTATCCTCACAACCACACTGAGATGTTAGTGCTATTATTTCCCCCATTTTACCTATTAGAAAACTGAGGCACATATTGTTGAAGTATAGTTACAATGAGACAACCCCTGCCCTCAAATAGCTTATATTCTAATAGTAGGATGTAATACATATTGGGGTGTAAGGATAAGAGAAGGAAATCAAGACCTGAGAAGTCATAAAAATAGTGAATGGAATAATAGGGTAATCAATTGACATAGCCTTTCTAGGAGTCCTGGTAACTGTAAATTTTTTTTATAACTCTTAGAGTGATTGTACATGTGCAGTCATCAAAACATCTCCATAATAACCATTTTGCAAAAGATAATGCAGAGAAAAAACCCACGAAGAATAAAGTAAAAAAAAAAAGTATGCTTCTATTTGCATTCATATTCTATCAGTTCTTTTTATGGAGGTGGGCAGCATTTTTCAACATAAGTTCTTTGGAATTGTCTTAGAATTGTATTGCTTGGAATAGCTTAGTCATTCACTGTTGGTCATTGCACAATATTACTACCATTGTGCACATTATTCTTCTGGTTCTGCTCACTTTATTTTGCATCATTTCATGAAAATCTTTCCAAGTATTTTTTTTTTCTGAAAGCATCCTGCTCATAATTTTTTATAGTGCAAAATATTTCATTGCAATCATATACAACAATTTGTTTAGCCATTCCCAGACTGATGAATTTCCAGCTCTTTGCACAATAGAAGAGTTGTTATAAATATAGATTTGTACATAAAGGTGCTTTTCCTTTTTCTTTGAACTCTTTGAGGTACAGACCTAGTAGTGGTATTTCTGCATCAAAGCATATACACAGTTTTAAAGTTCTTTGGCACAGTTCTAAATTTCCCTCTCCAGAAAATTGGATCAGTTCACAACCCCACAAATAGTGGATTAGTGTCCTTATATTTACACATCCCATACAACATCTGTCATTTTCTTTTCATTTCATATTAGTAAATCTGAAAGGATTTAGGTGTTTTAGCTTGCATCTCTCTAATCAATAGTGATTTAAATCATTTTTCTATGACTAGAGATAACTTTGATTTCTTCTTTTGGAAAATGCCTCTTCATATCTTTTGAACATTTGTCAATTGGAAAATAACCTGTGTTCTTATAAATTTGACTCAGTTCTCTAAATGTTTGAGAAATTAGGCCTTTAGTATAGAAACTTGCTGTAATTTTTTTCCCCATTTCTTACTTTCCAGAATTCTAATATTGGTTGCATTGGTTGTGTTTGTTCAAACATTTTTAAATTTGCTTCAATAAAAATTATCCATTTTCTTCCTATAATGCCGCCATCTCTTATTTGGTCACAAATTCTTCCCTTATCTATAGGTTTGACAGGTAAGATATTCCATAATTCCCTAATTTGATTATGATATCACCCTTTATGTATAAATCATAGATCCATTTTGACCTTATCTCAGTATGCAGTGTGAGATATTAATCTGTATTCAGTTTCTGCCAAACTGATTCCTGGTTTTCCCAGCAATTTTTGTCAAATACTAATGTCCTGTTCCAAAATATTGGATCTTTGAGTTTGTCAAATGTTAGATTTCTCTGGTCATGTGTTGCTGTGTATTGTCCACCTAATCTATTCCACCAGTCCACCACTTCATTTCTTAAGCCAGTATCATATTGTTCTGGTGATTACCACTTTGAAATACAGTTTGAGATCTGGTACTGCTAAGGTACTTTCTGCCATATTATTTTTTTTTATTGATTCCCCTTATATTCTTGACTTTTTGTTCTTCCAGATGATTTGGTATTATTTTTAGCACTATAAAGTATTTTTGGTAATTTTATTGGCATGGAATGTCATTTTTATTATATTGGCATGGCATAGTCAGTAATATTCACTATTTAGTATTTCTCCAATTTCTTAGATCTGACTTTAGGCTTGAAAGGTGTTTTGTACATGTGTTTATATAGTTCTTGGGTTTCTCTTGGCAAGTAGACTCCCAAGTATTTAATATGACCTGCAGTTGTTTAAATGGAATTTCTTTTTTTCTCTTCATTCTGGACTTTGTTAGGCAATATATTGAAATACTGATGATTTACATGGATTTATTCTTTATCCCACAACTTTACTGAAGTTGTTAATTATTTCAATTGTTTTTTAGTTGATTATCTAAGCATACCACAAGATCATCTGAAAAGAGTGATGATTATGTTTCTTCATTGCCTATTCACATTCCTTTGATTTATTTTTTTCTTCTCTTATTGTTATAGCTAGCAATTCTAGAAAAGTATTAAATAATAGTGGTGATAATGGGCATCCTTGCTTCTCCCATGATCCTATAGGAAAGGTTTCTAGCATGTTATATCCATTATAGATAATTCTTGCTGACAGTTTTAGATATATACTACTTATCATTTTAAGAAAAAAGTAAAATTAATCTTATGCATTCTAGTTTTTTTTAATTGAATTGAGTGTTGCATTTAGTCAAAAGCTTTGTCTGCATCTATTGAGGAAATTAAATTATTATTGTTGCTTTTCTAATAGATGCTGTCAGTTATGCTGATAGTTTTCCTATTATTGAACTAGTCCTGCATTCTTGGCATAAATCCCACTTGGTTATATTGTATGATCATTGTGATATATTGCTGTAATCTCCCTGCTAGCATTTTACATACGTTTTTTTATTTCATTGATTTTAATTAAGGAAATTGGTCTACAATTCTTTCTCTGTTTTTATTCTTCCTGGTGTAGGTATCATCACAATATGTGTGTTATTTAGTAAGACTCCTTTTTTGTTTATTGGTCCAATAGTTTATATACTGTTAGGATTAATTGCTCCTTAAATGTTTGGTAGAATTCATTCAGAAATTCATCTGGTCCTGAGTATTTTTCTTAGGGTGTTCATTTGTGGCTTGTTCCATTTCTTTTTCTAAAATAGGGCTACTTAAGTATTAGATTTCCTTTTCTGTTAATCTGTGCAGTTTATATTTTTTGTAAGTATTCATCCATTTCATTATATTGTTAGATTTATTTTTTGGCATGTAATTGGGCAAAATAGCTCCTAATAATGGTGGTAATTTCTTCTTCATTGGTAATATCTTCACCCTTTTTTATTTTTGATGCTGGTAACTTAGTGTTCATCTTTTAAAATCAAATTAATTGATGTTTTATCTACTTTTATTTTTTCATAAAATAAGTTATGTGTTTCAATTATTAAGTCAATGGTTTTCTTACTTTCAATTTTATTAATCTCTCCTTTGATTTTCAGGATTTTAAATTTGTTTTTTAATTGGAGATTTTAAATTTGTTCTTCCATTTTATTTTTACTTATATGACAAGTTCACTGATCTATTCTTCCTCTGTTTTATTGATTCAAGTATTTAAGGATATACAGTTTCTAAGTACTGCTTTGAGGGCATCTCATAAATTTTGGTACGCTGTCTTACTGTTGTTATTCTCAAATACATTATGTTTAAAAGCCACCAAATAATGCATTATACATACTCAAAAGTAAGGCAATATCTTCAATAATATTTGATCTGGGCTAGTGGTCATTTTGATAATAATACCTTCCTAACATTAAATAATGTTAAATAAGGTTTGAAAATGTGCTTTACAAATATTATTTTGTTTTGTCATCACAATAACACTGGGAGGCATATACTATTATCTTCACTTTACAGATGAAGAAACTGAGTTAGCAAAGTGATTTTTCCAAGGTTACACTGCTACTAAATTTCTTAGGCCATATTTGATCTCAAGTCTTCCTGACCCCAGAATTCTATCCCATGCATCACCTTGCTATCTCAAATTTGTTTTAAAAAATAGTGGAAAAAGTGATTAAACTTCCAAATCCCTTTCATGTTCCTCACCTTATTTAATAAAAACAAGGATGAACATTTATGTAGAGCTCTGTGACTGTTTTTCTTTTTTTTCTTATTACTTTCTTTCTTATTACTTTCTCTAAATTCATTTGTCATTTCAAAGTTTTTGATTTTGTATAAAATCCAAATGGAAGTCCTTTTCACTGTAGGTGACATTTTTGTGCTATGACTTGCATTCTATATTGACTTCAATGTTATTGATGAGAAGTATGAGCTATCCTATCAGAAAGTATATGAGGTACTCTTGTAAAAAGAATTTACCATGAAACACAAATGTTTTACTAAATAGAATGCAGATTTATGGATTGTAACTTTTTGTAGCTTTCTGTGCCTGAGGTTCAGAAAAAAACCAACTCATCACATAAGGACTTTCTATGCCAGATGATAAGGTCCTGAACTAGGTGGTGACTGTAGGAGTAGAAAGAAGGCAAGGGATGTGGGAGATAAATGGAAATTTGGCAACTGATTGAAAGTGTGAGATGAGGGAAAATAATATGTCAAAGATGACTGAGATTTCAAACCTGGGTAACCAGCCCCCAGGACAAAAATACAAAAAATAGCAAGAAGGAATGGCTTTTTCTCTGCAATATTATTTTTATTGGGTTTTCTAAATGTCTCAGTACTTGCATTGTTGTTCAGTTGTTTCAATAATGTCTGACTTTTGTGACTCCATTGGGGGTTTTCTTGACAAAGTTGTCAAGAGTTGTTTGGCATTTCTTTTTCCAATTCATTTTACAGATGAAGAAACTAAGTCAAACAACATTGAATGATTTACCTAGCATGTTTCTGAAGCTGGGTTTCAACTGACGTCTTTCTGACTTCAGACCCAGCACTCTATCCATTGTGCCACCTAACTACCCAGTATCTTGGTACTGTTATAAGCTATTAAAGCTCCACCCAAATTGACATTAACCCTGTGGCAAAGATTACCTGAATTATTGGCAATAGCACCCTAATTGATTTACCTGTTTTAAGTCTCTCCCTTCTCCAATTCATTTTTTACACAGTTGCTAAAGTCACTTTGACAAAGCACAGATCCAATAACATCACTCCTCTTTCCAATAAAGTCTAATGTATGCCTTTTGCCTATAGGATCAAGTATAAACTTTTTTTATATAAAATCCTTCTAATCCGGCTCCAGTGTATCCTCCAATATCATTATGCATTATGCTACTTTCTGCATTCTGTGTTCCAGCAAACTAACTTTCCTGCTGTTCTTCACACACACGCAAAAACTCTGTCATCTACATGCCTTTGCATTGGCCTCACCCCACATCTGTAACACTGGGCTTCTTCATCTGCTTGTCTTCATTTTCCTAGCTTCTTTTACTATACAGGTCATATCCTACTTTTTGCAAAAAAGCTCTTTTGCAGTCTCCCTAGTTAGCACCTTCCTCTCTCAGATTACAATTAATTTATGTGGAAAATATTTTTATGTACTCAATTATGTCTATGTAGTTTCCTCCTTTAGAAGGCAAGCTCTTTCAGGGCATGGTCTATGTTTTTACATTACTTTATATCATGGTGCTTACTACCTGGTACTTCCATCTTAATTAAATTTTTGTTGACTGACTGACTGGACTTCTACATTAAGCTTGTCCTGATTCTCCCAATATCTTGTGTCTTCCTCACTTCGTATAAAAACTACCTTCACAAATGTATAGAGAAAGACATAGAGAGAATGCTTACATACATGTATTATGCCTCTCCCAGTAAAATACTCTCTCCTTGAAGGCAGAGACTGCTTCATTCTCTCTTCATATCCCTATTTAGCACATTTTATGGCATGTGATTAGCACTTAATAAATGCTTGCAAATTATTTGCTTTTTTCAGCGTGGAAAAATAAAATGCGCACAACAAAATTTCCTTAATTTTATTTTTATTTGGCAAAGCTACATGTTTCACAGCTGCATATTAAGGATAAGATATGCCTGCCTTTGGGCAAGGAGTTTACAACCTAATGGTAGAAGAAGATACACAATAGACCAAAATGTACATTGAGGGGAAAGGGAGTAAGAAGGTACATGATGGATAAGCCAGAGACGTCTGAGTGTAGTGCAGTCAGGTGAAAACTGAAGAAATATTTGATTTGATTTCCTCCTATAATGAAGCATTGGAAAATACTGGCTCCACTTTCAATCAGTGTGGCAGAGGGTAATGATGAGGTAAGATAATGAGGTTTCCCCAGTAATGACCTTCCTAGGGGCATGGTGAAAAATTCAGTGAAGTCGCACAGTAGTGTAGCCCATGGAGAAATAAGTGTCCCTCACCAAAAAAAAAAAAAAAAAGTCAAAAGGAATCTATTTGATACTCAAAGTGTTAGAGAGCCATTGTAATTTATTGAGTAAGGGGCTGATATGGTAGGGGATGGTGTCTGCACAGCTTCACAAGGCCTTGGTCTGTCATACACATTCATCATTATAAATTCCTTGTATAATAAAACCTTGATGAAATTCAGGACTATAACAAATATGTGTCTATACACACGGATGCATGTATGCATACACATATTTTCCATTTAGTTAAATTGTTCTGTTTTTACTTGGAGTCTCATATCCATAGGTCCTCCTCTTGTTGTTATATGATAACTGTGATTAAAACTCACACCTCACTATTTGGGCTATTAGTCTTTTCCTCCTCCAGTGTCATGTTGAATAGGATAGAACCAAGGGCATACCACTACATGGGCCTTTCCACTAGAAAGCTCTATCCAAGCTGACTTCAACTCAATGACATTAGTGATTCAAATAATTTGAAATTTAATTAACTCCACTCTCATTGTCTAAGTCTTTCTCTCTTTCCCAGAAGGCTACCATGAGCAACTTTATCAAATAAGTTGTTGAAATCTAAGTTTACTATTTCAATAAAATTCCTCTGGTCTACTCACCTAGCTTATTTACCCTATCAGAAAATGAAGAAGTTAGATAAGCTGTTCTCAACCTGTGGGTCATGTTCAATTTGTAACAATGAAAATAAATCCTGAATATCAGATATTTACATTAAGATTCATAATAGGAGCAAAATTACAATTATGAAGCAGCAACGAAAATAATTTTATGGCTGGGGGTCACTAGAACATGAGGAACTGTATTAAAAGGTAACAGCATTAGGAAGGTTGAGAACCACTGGGTTAGATAGATATTGACCATTTTGGGGATGGGGCAGTTGAGAGGGGAAGGCAAGGAAATTGGGGTTAAGTGACTTATCCAAGGTCACACAGCTTGTATGTGTGTCAAGTGCCTGAGGCCAGATTTGGACTCAGGTCCTCCTGACTCTGGAACCAGTGCCCTATTCATTTATTGTCCATTCTTTATGTAGGCTTTTAGTAATCATTGCTTCTTTTTCTAAGAGCTTACAAACCCTTAATAATGGTATCCAGAAATTAGTCAAGTGTAAAGGTCAAGCTCATGCTTCTCTAATTTGCAGATCCTTCTTTCTCCCCCTTTTTAAAACTAGTATGAACATTACCTTACTCTACTCCTATTATATTTCTCCTATTCTTCAAATATTAAAAAGATTGCCAATAGTCCATTAGTTTTATGTCTCCAGGCTTTCCATATAGACACATAGAGTTTTTCTAGGCCCACGACTTGAAATCATGGAAAGAGATTGCCTTATGACCATCTCACTTATATTGATTTTTCAGTATAACTAGAATAATTAACTCTGCTAACTAATTTTGTTTTTCCTTTCCATTCCAAAGACATTCTACTTGGTGAAGAAAGTAGAAGTAAAATAAAAGTTGGTCTTCTTCCCTAATTTTCATGTCTACCAAAATCAACAATACTGTCACTCATGTTATTCTTCCCTGGCTCCCAGCCTAGCTAAAAGACAACCAAATAAACAAAACAAACTTTTTTTTCTCCTTTGGTTGTTTCCTTTGGAATTCACTATGGAATTGAATGTTCCTCATACAATTCTTACAGGACTATACTACTCTACTGAATCCATCCCCTTATTTATTTTCCCTTGTATAAGGCTGTATAAAATTTGAATTTCTCAGAGAGACCTCTGTACATCTACATCATTAAGCAATTTCTCTTTTGCCTTTTCATCACAATTATCTTTGTGTCCTTGCAATCTGCTGACTGAGTACTTTCCATCCCTTTTGGACTAACTTCCCCTTCCAAATAAGAACCTGCTAGATGTCATATACCTTTTCTCTGAATCCTTGAACTCTCTTCTCAATGAATCTTCAATATATTTCAGATATATTCTGCCTCCTGCTATTCTATCATAGAGTTTATGACCAAGTGATCATTCGCCCTAAGGTTCAAATCATTTCTGCTTTGTTGTACATGTTCTACCAATCAGTAAGAATCCAGTCCAGAAGAGCAATACCTCTTTTTACTTCCTACACTGTTGAAATATTATTTCCAAATAACATTTATAAAGTGTTCCCTCACATTTTTCAGGAACAATTTAAGATTATATACTACTTCTAGATTTTTTCACAACTCAGTTATATTCTTGAGCATGTTACAATAAATTACATACTAAAAGAGTTCATAATAATCAGTGAATGGTTGTCCACTATGCATGACCCTTTCCTTTCACAGAAGTACTGTATACTTTCTTTTTTCTATATTTAGTAACAAAGCATACAGTATGGAGTTAAACATTCTTCAAATATTTGATAGAATGCACTTTTACATTCATCAGAGAATGTCTTCTCCCCTGACACAGGAAATCCATTTATGCCTCAACTTCCTTTTCTGAGATTGGGTTATTTAAATTATCTTTTTCTTGCCTGTTAATTTGAATATTTTGTAATTTTGTTGGGGTAGAAAAGACAAGATTAGATGAAATAAATATTATATGCACATACATATGCATGTATATACATAGGTATATACATATGTGTGTATTCAAATGGCATGGTATACAAGTGCTTAAATGAAAAGCACACTATGCACCCAATGTTTTGTCTAAGAAACTGAAATTTTTTAATAATATAGCCAAAACATTTATATCTGAAGTGTTTCATTTTAATCTTTGCATTTAGAATTTGGGTAAACACTACTAATAACTAGAAAGTTTACTTATTAGTTTTTGATTTTCGTTATTTTTACTTTGATCAGGACAATACTATGTTTGGTTTTTGACAAATTATTACATTGGATGCTTTTTTGTTATTGTTTAGCTTTGGTTTTTTGGGTTTCTTTTAATTATAATGTGTCCATTACATTGAGTATCAGGGAGTTGCCTTGGCCACTGAAAGGCTAAGTAACTTCTGTAATTTCACATTGATAAGGTATGCCAGAAGCAAAGAATGAACCCAGATTTTCCTGACCCCTAACCCCAGCTTTATACCTACTGTTCTATTCTGCCTTTCCTTTAAAGGTTTATATTATCTCAGTAGTTGAAAATATATTTTTCTTGTTTATGAAAGTTTGATTTTTTTTTCCAAAACGAATCAGAAGGCTCAGTTGCTAAGGTTTAGACACATGGAAATTCTGAGCTTTGGTAGTAAGACCATTTAGCAATTAACTGTGCCCTCAAAAATCTGAAATTTCTCTCAGGGTGAAAGAAGGATGCTCTTTGTTATTTTCAGGTAACTTCAAAATGTTAAAATATAGTTTTTCACAAGCTTTCCCAAAGGCATAGAGGAAAAACAACTCTTTAGGCTCAATGTGAGCATGGAAAATTTCAACTCAAAAGGATATATTATTGGGAAGTTATGAGTGAGTGAAACCTGAATGTTACAGTGTTTGTAACCACAAGCTTTCTAATATATTGTAATATCCTGGGGGTTTTCCAGAGGACTTAAAGAAAGTAGAATGAAGTGCTTGAAGGGAAATTTCACCTTTTATTCTATTATGAGATTTAAAACATCTCAAACCACTAACTTTATTCCCCAGCAGTTCCAAACAGCCAGGTCTCTTAAAAAACTCTTTAAAAAGTAGTTATAAAGCATACATATGGTTCTGCTCTCTACTGGTCTTTTACTCTCTGGTCAAATCTGAACTAAACTGATTCTAAGTTTGTAATGCACACTTCCTAAGCTGCACTCTCTAAGTGTTTTAATGCATTATAAAACTTACCATAATGGACCATGTAATAAGATCTTGACTTCATAGAGTGTCTCTTATGAACCGAATAGTTTACACTTGGACTATGAGGAGCCCCCCTACTCTAGAATCATAGAGGCAGTGTGGTATAATGGAAAGTGCACTGTGCTTTAAGTCAGGAGATCTGAGCTCAAATCCCAGTCTCTCCCACCTAATTGTAGCAGTCTAAACTTATACAATGGAATCAATATAAATATGTAAGACTTTTAATTTTTAATTTTTCTACTGTTTTCTTCTCTGGAGATGAAAATAATAATATTCACCCTACCTACTTCAGGAAGGTGCTGTCAGAATGAATTAATCAATAGACCAACCAAAAATTATTTAGTAAGCACCTACTATGTGTCAAAAACTATGTTGGGACCTAAGGATGCAAAAAAACCAGAATTTCCTCAAAGAGATTACATTATGTCAGAGAATATACTATATTCATAAAAAATATATGTAAAGTAAATGTAATATACCATAGATATCTATATCCTGCTTCAAAGAAGGTTCTGTGCTCTATGAGCAAAGCAGAGTTGAAGTACCTCAAAAGAAATGCAAGATGTGCAAATTTAGAGAATCCACCCCAAATGTTCTTATGGACTATTTGTGTCAGACCTGTGGTAGAGCATTCTGAGCTCATATTGATCCAATCAGCCACAGTCGGTTGCATTGTAACTTGACTCTAACATAGTGATGTCAGTTTGGTCCTCTTGAAGAATAAAGGACAACAACCAACAACCAAGTAACAATGTAACGCATATAAATAAAAGATAATTTGCACTTATGGCATGAACACATGGAATAGTCAGGAAGGGCTTCTTGTGGAAAATAGTACCTGGAGTTATGTTTCAAGGAAACTGAATTCTAAGATTCAAAGGAGGGGAAGAAGTGCTTTCCTAGTGGGGGGCACAGCCTGCACAAAGGCACAGAGATGGAAGATAAAGTGTTATATATGAGGAAGCACAAGTCAATTTGCTAGATTATAGGGTGTGTGAAAGGGGTGCAAAATATTAAAAAAAGATGCAATATCAAGTGAAACTAGATTGGGAAGGGCTTTAAGTGCAAAACAAAGAAGTTTGTGTCTGATGTCAGGGGTAATAGGGAGGTATTGCAATTTACAGAGTGGGTAAGATACTATAAAACACACTTAAGGGAATTCATTTTCGCAGCTGTGTGGAGGACAGATTGAAGAGCAGATTATTTCATCCTCCAAGGATCTCATGTTCCTCATCTGGAAAACAAAGAGTTTGGATTAAATGGATGTTGAGCTTGCTTCCAATTTTAGATTTATGATACCTTGATATTTAGGCTAGAACAAAGAATAAGATCAAATCAGATTAAATTCAATACTAATGATAATAAAATTCTCCTCTAATTAAAAACAGTAGCTTCATAAACATTGAATACAATAATTGTATTGGAACAATACAACCGACTGAAGGAAAATGAAAAAAGGATTTGTGACTTTTAAGTGGACTGCAAGCTCAGCCTGAATGAACAATATGACATGACCTGCAAAGTATCTCAGGCTATCCTGGGCTGCTCTGAAAAGCAAAGTGTCTAGAAAGAGGTAAGGAGTCAGCAGGCTATGCTCTGTTATTAATGTGCCACAACTGAATATCGCCATGTTTTGGAAAGGCATAGAAAAGTTGAATGATGCCAGGAAAGAAGGAAGGAAGGAGAGAAGGAAGAAACAAATGAATAAATGAAGGAAAGAGAAGGTAAAGGAAGTGAAGATAAGGGAATAGTGGAGAAATGAAGAGATTTAAAAGAAAAGTAAAAGAAAAGGATGAAACACTGAAAATGATATTTAAAGATTTTTAAAATAATTCTTTATAGATCATTAAAATTCATTTCAAATAAATTAAATGTCTCATTTTAAAGTGGAATCCATGTAAACCCTTAAAATATGTAAAGAATGGGGCCACTAGCTAACAAAGTGAATAAAGCACTGGTCCTGGAATCAGGAGGACCTGAATTCAATTCCTACCTCAGACGCTTAACACTTACTAGTGGTATGACCTTGGATGAGTCACTTAACCCCATTTGCCCTGCCTTCCCCCCTCCAAAAAAAAAAAAATTAAAATATAAAGGATGACCCTTTAACAGACTATCCTCTATTATCCAGCATGCAATGTCTTTTATGAAACACAGAATCTTTGACACTATTCAATAGGATACATTGAGAATAGAATTATAGGTCCTTTTACTCAGATTCAGAAAAAGTTCGACTTGTTCTTGATATTTGTTTAACTTTTGACAACACGTAAACATTCATTTCCTTGCCCCCAATGTGTGCCTGCATAGATAAAGTATGAAATTCTATTTTTTTAAGTTTGTATGTCCATAATTTTCCTTTGCACTGATAGATTTTTTTTCGTTTTCTCCCTGTGTTAGCTGGTATCTGGAGAGCACCGAGTGCATCCTGTAACTCCCTACAATGGGAATGTGGCAGTCTCACAGACAGCTCTGAGAGGATGGTGTTAGAGATTTTGAGGCAATATGATGAAAAAGCCTACTATGTATTTTTATTTTATTACTCTGGTCCTGCTACACTGCTGGGAGGGCCTTCCTGATGTTGCCTGCCTGCCAGAGGTGTTGCCTACCTACCGTATGTTTCTGATTACTTCCGCACTTAGTTTTGTAATTTGATTGCTCACTTCCTTTTCAAAAGGTCTGTTCTTTTAAAAGAATAGCTCAAGCTTAATTTGAGCAGAAACCCTCTCAGGTACAACTCTGTGCTGCCTAAGAGGAGAACTACCCAGGATGAGATAGAGGTGGGTTTTCTTTAGCTTTTTTTTTTTCCAGGAATGAAACCGAATGAAGAGGTGAATAACCTTAGGCATCTTATTTCACATGATTACAAGGTCAATTTGTAAGTACTATATTCTAATGGAATATTAGATTTTAAGTAAAGAAAGAAAATGGCTACACCTTCCAGTGGCATTGTAACATTAGCTTACCTGCTGAGAGACATTTGGTGTATTAAGTTTAACACACACATTTAAATAATAATACAAAACACAGAAAGGAAATAGCACTACATTTCAGGGGTACTGAATAGTTTGTTGTTCTGTATTTGGAAGGATACCTTATCCTTTAATGGTGCCAGGTGTATGGCACAAGAAGGTGTTTCTGAAGGACACTGCTGGAAACCAGGGATATTCCTACACTGAGGGAATGTGTATTTTTAAGTGGGAAGGGGATTTTCTGTCCCTCAATTTAGCTGAATGATTTGGTGCCTTTCTCTATAAAATCTCCATTTGTTAACTTCAAGCAAGAATTAGCTCCAAGTACAATTAGTGCAATAACTTCCACTAATCTTGACTCACAGGAGCCCACATTTTGTTCTTAATATTAAATAAAATATTAAAATGTGTGACTATTTTATATCATCTGCTTTTAAAAAACCTCACTAAGTTATTTTAATCAATATACTTATTTTAAGTAAAAGCCATTTAATCTCCTGACTTATACATTAACCTTCCATTAAGTATTAGTGAAGAAGTTAAATGCACCTTAGTCAATAATGCTAATGCAGGAACTGTTGCATTACCTATGGAGAAATGTGTATTCATATTATGTTAAAGTGGCTATCCTTAACGATTAGCCATTATGTGTCAGGAAACTGATAATAAATTTGAAATATTCCATAGGAAAATGAATTATAATGTTGAAACTGAGTTCTCTGCGCTGTAATAATTTTGAAATGAGGTCATCTGCTTATTCTGGTCAGTGCCTTTTAAGGCAATGATATTGAAGTGATGAAGATACCCTTGGTGATACTTTAACCTCACCTTGTAGTTTCACATCTTGGTGGGTAATAAATGAGGCTGCTAATTGAACTATATGAAACTGAAACATATGAATCTAACTGAAGGTAGCTGTAGTTTGAACATGCATTTCCTCTGTATAAATAATCTACTGACATCTATATATAACTTATAGTAAAGCAAAAGCTCTTTTTTTATTCTCTCTCTCACTGTATATATGTATGTATATGTATATGTATTTATATGTGCACGTATACACATATATGTATAGATGTGCATATATAAAACTATACATGTGTATATATGGGCACATATATATCTTCATGTGTGTGTGTATAGAAAAAGAAAAAGAGAGTAAAAGAAAGGGTATTCTTCAATTGTATGTGTGCTTTTTGTCTCAAATGAATTTCTTTTCAGAGCTTTCTGTGTAGCATATTGATGTGATTTTGGTCCTCTTTGAGAAAGACTACAACAAACCTTTCCAGTCTTCTTTTTCTTTAGGAGTCTTGAAGCAGTATTAGAATATACACACACACACACACACACACAAACACAAACACACATATACTTATGTGTGTTTGTGTGTATGTATGTATATCTGTGTGTGGTGGGATATGGGATTTGCTAGATAGAGAGAAACTATAAAGCATTAATTCCCTTTTGAGGGTGCCCTCTCCCTTTTTTGCAAGCAAGAATGGGCATGTCTCCTCATACCTGTAAGCCTTTCACAATGTCATCTTACACCAACACATATAAACACATTCATAGCCTTCAGGCTCACTGACAAAGAATTTTAAGACTTTTTGAGGGGGGGGGGAGGAATTAATATTGGTGTTTTGAAAGTTGATTGAAATTTACTTACTTCTCCACTTTACCTTTAAGTGCTACCTCTAGGTGTCCTTGCAGGACCTCATGAGAAGAAGCTGATCTTTTGTGTGTTATTTTTTTAAAAATGAAATCAGAAAAATACATTCTAGATAGGATAAGTCAGAAAGTCCATGACATGCCACCAGAATGGGGGGAGGGAAGAAAAAAAACGATATGAATTAAGGTTTTATTCTCCTTTGGAAATAAGGCTTATAATACTACAGATAATTATTAACAAAAATCAGGAAAGTACCCTGAATTACATGCTGACTTAGAAGTAATTCTCAGCTTCAGTTCACCTCCTATCCTTTTCTTTTTTTTAAAAGAAATATCTTCTACTCCCCCTCACCTTTACTCTTAATAGTGATTCTCCCCATTATTGCAAGAAAAGTCATTACTTTGGGTGCAGTTCATGGACACTTAAGTGAGGGTTATTGTCATTTCTTTGGGCCATTATTTCTTCAAATGCCTTTATCTATATTTCAGACACTTAAATATTTGGAATACTGAGAATCACAAAGGTGAAAGTATCATCAAGCAACAAATTCTAGACAGTCAGAGAAGTGGCACACATGAGGTTGATGAAAATGTAGTCACTGCCATTACTGTTACAAAAAGGTACACCTGCTTATTCCCATAAATTTCCATGTAATCTGAAGATTTATGGGGATTGGATTTCAAATGGTCCCTGTCTTCAAGAAGGAAAATAAGATGGATGTCACTAAAATATATAAATATATATATGTTTATATATATATATATATATATATATATATATATATATTGCTGGCATATATAGACATTTTATACATTAACCTTGGACTATTGTTTTGGTCACAAAATTTTCAGTAAAAGGGACTTATAAATATATGACTGTTTTCTGTAGTACTTGTTTTCTTTGGCACAGAAGATTAAGTTTGGTGATAGTAGTTTTGGATCTGGGAATGTCTTGAGGTTTGCTATGTTGTTAGAAGTCAGAGAAAGGTACAAAATCATTTCACTCTATAATGACATCTCCATTATAGGATGCTATTCTCATTATGTTACTGGGAGCTCCTTTAAGAACTAAAAGGCTGAGTAGCAAACTTCTCATAGAGCTCTAGGAACTATGTAAGTAAATAGAAAAGTAGTAGGTGAATAACGGTGCAGGCAAGTGTAATGTCATGAAGTTAGGGGGAAATAATTGAAACCCATGCTACAATTCTACCAGGTATGGCCCAGGAGAGATGCCTAAAAGTCTTCATCAACCACTTCCTAGAAACAGCAGACAAAAGGGTTGCAACTTTGACCAAATGGCCAACAAATTACTAAGCAACATTCACAAGAGTATTGGAACCAAAATGGAAAAAATGGTTCAGTTCTCTGGTACACAACTCAAGTGTATGCACATGGAAAAACAAAGGCACTTCTACTAGCATACCTTAAGAGAGATATAACAAAACATTAGAAATACCAAGATAAAAGAATTTAAATGCTCAACAGACTGCTCTACGAGAAGAGACTTTAGAAGAATTGATGCTTCATTATGGCAAGACAAAAGATGAAGTCTGAGAGGAAATATTACAATTGAAGTCTTTAAAACTCTGAGGGATTGATAAAGAGTGAACAGATTCATTTCCTAAATCTTAAAATACTACAACTCCTTGACGTTCAAAAGAGATCACTTACATAAATAAAAATATTATTTTGAATAACAGATAGTAAGTGGATGGAACTTTTTTACTTCAAAGAGAAGGTACAGAATGATAAATAAATAAGTAACTACTGTAGAGGTTTAGAAAAAAAAATCATAGATGCTATATCCATAACAGGGTATTAAGGAAAAATAGGGAAGTTGGGGATACATCTTTAATGTTTGCCATTTGAGTCATGGAGAGTGACCATGACCTCTCACAAAACATTTCTCGATGCTATTGTCAGACACAATAACAGGAGAGGTGGGTCATGGTGACCCAGTCTGACATTTCTTGTGCCCTTATATTTCGTATACTTGTCAATAGCATCACTATCTCCAGCCTTAGAAAGGAAAGCTGCAGGAAATCCTTGGGGCTGTTGAATATGTTTATTGTTACATAGAAAAAAATGAAATTTGCAAAGGAAGGTTAATGTTCAGTGGATATATGTGAACAAAGCCAAGGGAATAATCAGAGAGAACTTTTTGTTAGAATAGAGAAATAATCTTTCATGTAAATGTCTATCTTATAAATAATGATCAAAGACTCCACTAATTGATTTTCATTGGTCATACTAATTTGAAAAATCATACATTTTCCTTTGCTTCTGGTAATGTATATTTTTCTAGAGATGCCGTAGCATTAATTTCTCAAAGCTCTGTCCTAGTTTAAGGTTAAACATTTCTATAACCTGTGTCACCCTTTTTGGCCACCTGAGTACTATGAAAAGTAACTAATTCCATGATATATAAAATAAATTTAAGCAATACATATGTTTGGATGATCTAAAACTCCTTAAAATGTCATACCTAAAAGTTAAACAAAACTAGCTATATCCTAACACTTCCCTAAGATGTCCCCTAACCGTTGTCTCTTCTTTAAATTCAAAACCAACTCACTTGCCAAGTCATCTCGATTCTACCTCCTAAATGGCTCTACTTCCTCTCTTCTCACTTCTCAATTTCTTACAATCTAATTTTGGACGTCACCATTTATATCTTTCCAAAGTTACCATTGATTCTTTATTGTCTAATCTCTTGGCCTTACGTCAAATCCTCTTTCTTGAGAGACTTTCTTTATATGATTTAATATTAGTGACCATACTCTTCACCCAGTTACTCCCTGTTCTGCATTTTGAGGCACTGCTCTTTCTTGGTTCTCCTTCTACCTATTTTCCTATTCTGTAGATTATCTTCCCCATGTGATTTACCCTAACTGTGGTGTGTATCCCAGGACTCTGACCTTAACTTTCTCTTTTTTTTCTCTATATAAAGTCTTTTGAAGCTCTCATGTGCTATCATTGGTTTAATTATGATCTCTATGCAGATTACTTCCAGATGCATATATCTCAGCTAAATCTCTCGTTAGCTCCAGGTCTTCATCACCAACTGCCTATTGGATCATGCCAATTGCATCCCTAGGCATTTAAAATTCTATGCATTGAAGACAGAACTCATCTTCTTTCTCCCAAAACCAACCTATCTTCCTAATTTTCCCATTTCTGTCTGTCACTACCACCATTACAATCACATTCCCTTGCATCCCAGAATCATCCTCATTTTTTATTCTCTTCCACTTCCACATTCAATTAGTTATCAAACCCTGTCAATTCTATCTCTTAACAACCTCTTCTATCAATTGTCTTCTATCATTCCTCTTCTCTGAACATTCACTTGTTCAGGCCCTCATCCCCTTTTTTTTGGCCTGTATTATTACAAAAGCTAATTGTTTTCCCTCCTTCAAATATCTTACCTCTTTAATCCAAACTGCTTAGTGCCATGAAAAGTGTTAGTTCTAAAACACATTTCACACCACGTTATGTCCTTGTCCAAAAAAGTCCAGTGGCTGCCTAGTGCCTCCAGGAACAAATACAAAATTTTATATTTGACAGTTAAACCCCTCCACAATGTTGTTCCATCTTATCTTTTCATATTTATTCTTCCCACTAAAAACATTCCTTTTGCTTTCCTTAGAATTTGCTGTAAATCTAAATCTTATTTTGATGAAACTATGCCAGTCTTTGGCTTCATCTTTGCCTACCTGGAATTTTTCCATGGCCTTTCTCTATATGCCTTTAAACAAAATCTAAATTGATCAATAAACTCCCCTGAATCAATCTCTTAAAATCTGCCCCTCTTCCTCATCAGAATTATTTGTTCTTCATTAGAATTTCAATGGGTAGGGTGGAGCCAAGATGGCGGCGTAGAAGCAGCAAAGCACCACAGCTCCCACACAAACACGCTGAAAAACTCATAAAATGGGACGCTAAACAGATTTTCAAGCTCCAAAACTCTCCACAAGACAAAAAGCACTACAGGCAGCACAGCAGGCAGGGCTCTTCCCAGCAGTCTGGGACCCAAGGCTGAAACCCCAGCCGGCTCAAGCCCTGGGGCATCGGGCGGGGAACCCC
>CM053594.1:307364644-307403910 GCA_028646575.1 Pseudocheirus occidentalis
AGCCTTTAGCACTAGAATGGCTCTGGCTGCAGCCATGGCTTCTCCCCACTGCCCTGGGCTCAGGCCATGTTTGCTGGCCTTGGCTCCAGACCTGTTGCGATGGGTTCCTCCTGCCGAACTGCTTTCAGCGGGGGACGTGTTTTCTGCAGTTCTGTGGATTTGGGAGCTGTAGAATGTATTGATTTTATGTGTATTTAAGGTGGCCGTGCAGGAGCTGCTGATCCTTGCTGCTTCTATGCCACCATCTTGGCTCCACCCCCGATGTGTATCTTTCAATCCAATTTCACATGAAAAGGTAGCCCTTATCCTTGCTAGACCTAACCCTTCCACATACATACTTGTGCATATGATCCCATTCCATGAGATCCCATGTTCTTAAGTATAGCTCTGGCTCCTCCCTCTGCCAGACATCATCTGTACCCTCCCACTTATCTCAAGCTTCTCCTTATCTACTATGTCTCTGCTGCGTATAATCATTTCCATATCTCCTTCCATCTTATAAAAAACTTGTTTGATCCATCCATCCTTGTTATATATTTTCACCCTTTCTTTGGCTTAAAAGAAGGCTATCTACTGTCTTCTCCTCCACTTCCTTTTTTCTCATTTCCTTCTTAACTCTCTGCAGTTTGGCTTCTCACCTCATCACTTAATTGAATGTTATCAGTAATTTCTTAATTGCCAAAACTAATGACCTTGTCTCAATCATCATTCTTTTTCACCTTTTGTCAGTCTTTGACACTGTGGATCACCTTCTCCTTGATACTCTCTTCTTTCTAGAATTTCATGACACTGTTCCCTTTCAGTTTTTCCTCCTACTTTTCTTATTCCTTCAAAATCTCTTTTCCTGCATCATCATCCAGGTCATGACTATTAACTCAAGACTGTGTCCTGAAATCTCTTCTCCTTCCACTTGGTAATCTTATCAGCTTCCATGGTTTCAACTTTAATCTCTATAGACAATTCTCAGATTTCTTTTTCCAGCCCTAACTTCTATCTTGAGTTCTAGATTGACATCTCAAACTGCTTTTTGGATATTCCATACCACATGTCTCACACACATCTTAAATTCAACATGTTCAAAGCTGAACTCTATCTTTCCCTTTTAATTATCCCCTTTTCTGAATTTTTCTAACATGGTAGAAGTTATTGTTATTATTATATATTATATATTAATATTATATATTAAAATCCTCTCTGGTTTTAAAAGCCCTCCATAACCTGACTTCTTAACCTTTCCAGTCTTCTTACTCCTTCTATTGCCCCCTTCTCCACTGTACTCTACAATCAAATGATACTGACAATCTAGTTGTTCTCAAAATAAACACTTAGATACTGTATCTCTTGACACTTGGCATTTTCACTGGTCCCTCATACTAGGAAAGCTCCATCCCTCATCTATACTTCCTAAGATTCCCTGTCTTCCTCCATGTCTCAATTAACCTCCAACTTCTGTAAGAAGTCTTTCCTGGTCTCTTTTAATATATCTTTCTTAACTCTCTGCCTCTCTCTTGTCTTTCTTTCTCTGTGTGTCCCTCTGTGTCTCTGTCTCCCTCTCTCTGTCTCTCTCTCCATAGATATAGATTGAAATAAACACACACACATACACACACACGCACACACACAGCTTGTTTGTACATAGATGTTTCCATGTTTCCCTCATTAGAGTGTGAATGTCTTGAGGGCAGGGACTGTCGTTTGCCTTTTTTGTACCCTCAGTACTTAGCATGTTGCCTGGCAATAGGCATTTAACAAAAGTTTTTGACTTGACTCTCTCTGACACTCCTTCTTGGACAAATTAATAAACCTAATACAGACATAGGCTGCTGTTGTTGTTGTTTTAATTTGTAAAATGTGTGGATGATGGCCTTTAAGTTCCCTTCCACCTCTTGATGTATGGGTCACCTTTCTCATTCTGGGACTCCGTGATACTTGCCAGATGCAACATTCCAGTCTTTCTGTGAATCTTCACCTTAAGTTATAAATAATTAATGCATTTAAGGAAATACAAAATCTTATTTTATAATTATGGAAGCCAGTATTTATTTCTTCTTTCAACATTCTGTCACGGTGTAGCAAAATGTGTTGCACCTAACTTGAACCCCCTTATCATTTGGAGTTCCACTGAACACACCTCTGAAGGAACACCTATGCTATTGTACAAGGACAATAACATCCATCTGCACAGTCAGCCGGGTAGAGTGGCAGAGAGGGATATTTATGCAGTGCTTCAATATTGCAAAGAAAAATGTTTAAAATACCCCTATCTACAAAAATGTCATATCATATACATGAAGATACATATGCATATCTAAATATGCATGTATATATAACCAATCCAGTGTCTTTCCCAAGAAAACCTACTGGAGGTTACTAAGAGTTGGAGAAATCTGCAACAACTGAACAACAAAAATATATAAGTATCCATTTATATATGGGTTTATGTTCACATTCAAGTCCACATCAAATGAGGTACTATTTTAATGCACACTGTACAGTATCCAGGAAATAGTACATGCTCAATAAATGCTTTTCCCCTCCTGTGCTGGATGTAGAGGCTGACAACCTAGGTTTGAAACTTTGTTTTACTTATTCCTACCACTGTGACCTTGGGCAAGTAATTTAACTTCCCAGAGTCTGTTTCCCTCTCTATAAAATGAGAGGGTCATATTACTGATCTCTCAAGTCTCTCATTACATGTATATGAGCTTCTTGTGAACAGGAACCCTGACAATTTTCTACTTGTATTCACAGTACTTAGCATGTAGTGACTGCTTAACAAATGGGTTTTTTTTCCTATTAATTCATTCAAAAATTACTTAAAACTCTAAATCTAGAATGCTAGGGCTCAGATGATTTGTCCTATAAACCTGCCCCCAAAGAAGTCTGTTGATGTATTCATTTCTTGTGCTACCAGGATAATCACTCCAGCTTTTCTGACTCAAATAAGACATAATTTCATTAGCTCTTTAATTTTCCTGCTCCACTCCCACTTTGGCTACTTGAGAAAAATAAAATAAGTAGTTCTGAAACAACATGATAATGGAGGAAATAGGCTTGCATGAATGCCAGGTTTAGATTGTGTTGATTTTAATTAAGAATTATTTTATAATAATGAAGGGTTTAGTGAGTGGAGAGAAGCTTCAGAGTCAAGAAGACCTGGGTTCCAATCCCATCCTGAATCATAATGACTATGAGCACTTGGAATATAAACTGCAGAGAAGACTCCAATCAGCATTTATAGAGGAAGTTTCCTTGTAAGAGTTCTCTATAATAATAACATCACAGGTCTAGGTGAATTTCTCATCTATACTGGTTTGGACACTTAGTAAGTTAAATAAATATATGCGGGTTCATTGGTATTGCCTTAAAAGTGAATTTACAAGCAGGAATGGGATTTATCTAAATATGACAACCTGGATTCACCATGGTGTTTTCTTTGTCATTGTAGAGATCATAAAAATCGTTTTGAGGAGGTTTAACTGGAAGAGACATTAGATCTCATCCACTCTACTGTCCAATGGTCTCATTTTATACTTGAGGAAATAGTTCATGGAGTTTGTGACTCTTTTCTCTACAGGAACTTATATTTTGGGAACTTAGAATTGGGGAGAGATGGTTAACTGATTTTCCCCTGCTGACTGGTGTTTCAAAGTTTGAATAAGAATCTGAATTATGAAAGCATGCGGATAGGAATGGCTCTTTTATCTACACATAAAGAAAAAGTATATGGTCAGATTAAGTTGAATTTGGAGCAAGGAGGACTCAACTAAATAGAAAGAATTTCTTAGCAATGAAGTTGAAAATTCATATTAGAGGTAGAAAAGGAAAATATATTGAATGTCTTTGAGTCAGTACTGTGTTCAAATCCTCCCTCTGACTTTTTGGTCCATTGTTCTTGAAGAGGTCCAAAATGATATCACTATGTTGTGATCCAGATACAGTCTGTATGAATAAGACTGAACAGACAAATACAAGTTTGGTCGGCTCTACCACGGGTCAGGCACCAATAGTCTATATGAACATGTGGAATGGAGATGTCTTTAAATTTGTGTATCTCACATATTTTTGGAGCTGCTGCAATTCTATTTTTCTTATGGAGCACAACATCTTCCTTGATGTAGGCACATGAAGCTGAGAAGTCCTGTGCCAGTGTTTCCCACCTCTCACAGTTGATTCCATAATTCTTCAGAGAAACCTTAAGAGTGTCCTTGTATCATTTCTTCTGACCTCCACATGAGTGCTTGCTTTGTTTGAGTTCTCCATAAAATAATCTTTTAGGCAAATGAAAGGCTTGCCTCTGCCTCTGCCTCTGCCTCTGCCACACACTTTTGGGCAACTTTTCTAAGCCTTAGTTTTCTTATCTGTAAATGAGAAATTGCACCTAAGTCAGAGGATTATTGTGAGATCATCTATGAAGTGCTTTGTAAACTATAAAATGTTAAATAAATTCTATCATTAGTACTATTATTTATAACATAAGAATGGGAATAACTTTCATGCATATCTAAAGTGTTGTTAAAGGGTTCAAATAAGAAACTATATACAAATTTTTCATAAAATATCAAAAATAAGATAAACTTTAGCCATTTGATAAGTGGTATATTTCCAACTGTATTGGATTATTTGGTATAGAAGGTTTATATCACGTATAAGCCAATGCACAATAAGAATGAGAAAAAGGTTTTAGATTCAATAATGTGAAATCAGGGCAAAAAGAGGGTCTTTAATTTCTGCCCTTGACTTAGGTGGTTTATATCAACTCTCTTGGACTCAGTTTACTCATTTATAAAACTAGGAGTTTGAGAGGTAAAATCAATGTCTCAAGAAGGAAATGATTTATTTTTTTTAAATTGTAAAACTGCATCAAAAATGTTATTTCAAAAATAACTATTGTTGAGAATGGGGGAACAGAGCCAAGATGGTGGAGTAAAAGCAGGAACTTGCTTGACCTCCCACTCCAACCACTTCCAATACATGTAAAACTGAATGACTCTAAATAAATTTTAGAGCTATAGAACCCAAAAAGTGACAGAGAATAAATCTCTTACTGCAGGCAGCCTGGAAGACCAGCAGGAAGGGTCCATCACACTGAGCTGGGAGCTGAGCACAGTCACCATGAGCCATGCTGGCCAGATGCAGGGTGGCCCACACCTGAGGCACAGGCCAACCTGGGCAGACTTCAGGAGAGTGAAGCACCAGCAACTGTGGTGGTTTCCAGACTTCTCAACCCATAAACACCAAAGAGGAAGTAAAAGGTCAGTGGGGAGCTCTGTTGGAACTGGGTGGAAGAAGAAAATGGTCCAGTCTCTGCCCCTGGGGTGACAGAGGTGGTAGAGGCACAGCAGCTGTGGAGTGGCTGCCTGCAGATCTCCTGGCAAACAGATCATAGGGGTACCAAGCAATCATTCAGAGGGTAAACACTCTTGCTTTGACCTGCTTGGATCTGGGTAGAAATCTTGGGTGGTGGTCCTGGGGTGAGGAGTGCTAGCATGGCAAAGCTTTTGGTGGCTGTAGAGAGTGCAACCTCCTTATAATAATGGCAAAACAACAACTGCAAAACCCCCAGCAATTTGGGACACAGCTTTCTCCACTCTGGAATCAGAGTGCTACCAGTTCAAAAGTCAAGTAATTGGCTAGCAAGAGGATCAAACACAGGAAGCACAATTGGACCATAGAAACCTTTTTGGGGGACAAAGAGGATCAAAACATGGAACCAGAAGAAGACAACAAAGGCAAAACTCCTGCACCAAAAGCCTCCAAAAAATATGAACTGGTTGTAGGCCATGGAGGAGCTCAAGAGGGATTTTCAAAATCAAGTAAGAGAAGTGAAGGAAAAAATGGGGAAGAGAAATGAGAATGATGTTAGAAAATTAAGAAAAGTGAGTGAACAGCCTGACTAAAGAAAATATCACCAGAAAGAAAAGACTAACTCAAATGATAAAAGAGGCCCAAAAAGCCAGTGAAGAGAAGAATGCCTTTAAAAGGTTAATTGTTCAGATAGAAAAGGAATTTCAAAAACTCACTGAAGAGAATAATTCCTTCAAAATAAGATTGGAGAAAATAGAAGCTAATGACTTTATGGTAAATCAAGATACTATAAAACAGATCCAAACAAATGAAAAAAAAATAGAAAGCAATGGGAAATATCTCATTGGAAAAATCACTGACTTGGAAAATAGATTCAGGAGAGACAATTTTAAAATTACTGGACTACCTGAAAGCAATGATCAAAAAAAGAACCTAGAAATAATCTTTCAAGAAATTCTCAAGAAAAATTGCCCTGATATTCTAAAACCAAAGGGCAAAATATAAATGTAAAGAATTCACTGATCACAACTTGAAAAAGATCCCAAAAATAAAACTCCTAGGAATATCATAGCTAAATTCTAGAGTTCCCAGGTGAAGAAGAAAATATTACAAGCAGTCAAGAAGAAACAATTTGAGTATTGTGGAAACACAAGCAGGATAACACAAGATCCAACAGCTTCTATATTAAGGTACTGAAGGGCTTGGAATATGATATTCTGGAGGTCAAAGGAGTTAGTATTAAAATCAAGAATCACCAACCCACCAAAACTGAGTGTAAGGCTTCCAGGGAAAATATGGTCATTGAATGAAATAGAAGACTTTCAAGCATTCTTGATGAAAAAATTGGAGCTGAACAGAGAATTTGATTTTTCAAATACAAGAAGCAGGAGAAGCAGGAGAAGGTAAACAGGAAAAAGAAATCATAAGGAACTTATTAAAATTGAACTATTTACATTCCTACATGGAAAAATGATCATTGTAACTCATGAGATTGTTCTCAGTATGAAGATAGTTGAAGGGAATATATTTATATATGCAAACATACAGAAATATATATGTATAGGAGGGTGTATGTGTGTTTAACTATATATGTGAGTGTGTATATGTGTGTACATGTATACATAGAGCGCACAGCATGAGGTGAATATGAAGGGAAGATATCTAAAAAAAATAAAATTAAGAGGTGAGAGAGGAATATATTAGGAGAAGAAGAAAGGGAGATATAGAATAGGGTAAATTATCTCATATAAAAGAGGCAAGAGAAAACTGGTACAATGGAGGGGGAAAAGCAAAAAGGTTAAAGGGAATGGATCAACCTTACTTTCATTGAATTTGGCTTAAGGAGGGAATAACATATACACTCAATTGGGTATCTTTCCCTAAAGAAATGTAGGAGGTAAGGGGATAAGATGGGAGACGATAGAAAGGAGGGAAGATTGGGGGAGAGGGTAGTTAGAAGCAAGCATTTTTGAAAAGGGACAGGGTCACAGAAGAAAACAGAATAAGTGGGATGGATAGGATGGAGGGACATATAGTTAGTCTTTCACAATATAGCTACTATGGAAAGGTTTTGTATAACTACATATGTACAATCTTTATTGAATTGCTTTCCTTCCCAGTGGGGGTGGGTGAGGAGGGAAGAAGGGAAAGAATCTGAAAACCAAAATTTTAAAAACAAATGTTAAAAAAATAACTGTTATTTTTGAAAGAAATCATTTATGTAAAGGACACAGAAATATCCCCTATATACTGAGAGTATCGGCATCATGAGAGAGGCAATATGTCATCATGAATTAAGAGCTGGCCTTCAAGGAAGGACAGGGGGTTCAGGAAGACCTGGAATGCAATCCCACTTCCAGTACTAGCTCTGTGACTTTTCATAAGTTTCTTAAAGCCTCTGGGTTTAAGTTTCATAAATGTAAAATAAAAGATTTGGACTCAGTAGCCCCTCCATTCCAGCTTTAACTAAATGATCCCAGGACCAGTGCTAAAGTCAAATATCTGATACACACTGTCTGATCTTAGGGAAGTTAATAACATTTTAGTGCTCTAGGCCAGCGGCATGAAATTGACTATAAATAGGGCCACTAATCCATATATGAGGACTCCTGCAAGCTGAGTGTTTACTAATTGTTAAATGTAAAATTATAATTTTACTTAATTTTAATTTATTTAATCAAACATTTTAAATTACACTTTAATCTATTTGACACTTCTTCTCCAGGCAATCTAATTTTGTAAATTTCAGAGAAAGTTCTAGTCTGCATTAATAAAAATGGTTTCCTCACCAGGATCTTTGTATAATAATGAAATCACAAATTTAGTCACAACCCCTAACTTCATTTTTCTCAACAGTTGCTGGCCAGTAGCTTAAATTAGACTCAGAAGAAATAGTGCCCCCTCTTAAATTAGATGAGTTTTCCATTGATACACTATCTTTATTCAAGATCTGAAAGCATAAAATTGTAGGTCCGTCTAGATGTGAGGCACCTTATACATTTTTATGGGCTCAGAAAAATAAGATATACACCTGCCTGATGCTCTCACATAGTAGTAAAAATACTAAACAGACTACATATGTTATCAGTATTGAGAGATGAGCATCACATAAACACAGAAAGACATCCTCTGACATCTTTCCCAATCACATTTCATTCACACATGTTGAACACACGTCTGCAGGTATTTACGCATGCATTTAGGTTGTGTCATGGGAAAATCCCAGCCTTAGTTCTCAGTTTAATTTTTGTCTCTGTAGTAGACTCAGCTTTTCTTTTTAAAGAACCTTGGATTTCGGAAATAAGAGAGAGAGAGAGAGAGAAATGAAATGATCCAATCTATACCTAAAAATGAAAGCTTCTGTCCCTTTCTTGCCCATAAAAATCATAATGATGAAGGTAATAAGTGCAAAAGTCTTTAATATAGAAGTTCTCTTTTAAAAACCATTGCTTTAGTGAATTTCTTCTCTCTGAGGATCCCAATCTTTTTGTTTTACCAAAAAAGCTGACATCAGACCTACATTTGTATAATGACAAATGCTGAGAAAGGCAAGAAAGTAGGTTTTATCTAATCCTTTGAATCTTTAATGTATTTTGCTGTTGCTGAAATGGGCAATCTTTTCTATGAGGCAGGCTCTAACCCATTTATGCTCTCAGATCTTGTCCAGATCTTGACTATCATGCCTCAACTATGCTATCAATTTATTCCTCTCCATTTTGTTTCTTTTCCCATTAATTAACCCCACATCCTTGTCTAGCATCTTCAGTAGCTTCTTCTGCACTAGTTTGTTTCCCTTCTTTCCATACACGTATGGAAGTCTTATTTACTACTACAACTATAACTACTACTACTAGTACTACTACTACTACTACTACTACTACTACTACCACTATTACTACTACTACTACTACTACTACTGCTTCTGCTGCTACTACTCCTATTACTATTATTATTACTACCATTATTCTCACATATTTGAAAATATATATATTTATATATGTATATATGTATATATAAATATATATTGTGTATAAATAAATAAATATATAGTGTAGGTGATGTTTTAAAATATATGGAGCATTATTCTTGTAATAACTATGAGGTAAGTAATGCACATATTAACATCCTCATCATACAGATGATAAAACTAGAGCTCAGAGAAACTAGGTAAGTTTTCCTTACAGGATACCCTTCTTGTGATGATATTCACCGATCTTGAGAGTTTGAAGAGAATTCAGAACCATCTAGTCCAAAGTCTCTAGTTAACAAATAAGGAAAATTAAGACAAGAGGTTGAGCATTTTGCCAATTTCACGCAGATCATCAGTTCAGATTTTCTGGCTCCTATACTCCTACTAACTTCTCTTCCTTATAGACACAGCTGGAACTTCAACATCACTTGCTCATTCATATGTCTGTGAACTAGCCTGATGTAATTTATCTTTAGTGGCTAACTAGTTCGGTAACTTGATTAGCTCATGATCCCTCTTTAAGTAGCCCTACATAAGTGGAAACAAAGAGAGCAGTGTAGTTTGATAGAATTAGAACTGGTCTCAGAGATTCAAGACATGAGCTCCAATCCTTACTTTGATATGTACCAGTTGTTTAATCATGGACAACTTACCTAGTTTCTCTGAGCTCTAGTTTTATCATCTGTATGATGAGGATGTTAATATGTGCATTACTTACCTCATAGTTATTATAAGAATAATGCTCCATATATTTTAAAACATCACCTACACTAGTGTTACTAATTTTAGTTGTTTTTGTTATGAAAAGGAAATTTAAAAGAAAGACCTTAAAAGGAACTCTACTTTGCTGGAGTATGGAAGACTAGATCTAACAGCCCTGGGATGGTAGTACAACATACTGATGTAGAAATAAACACAAAGATTCAAAAAACCTAATGAACACATTCTAAATGAAAACCTAATGAAACTAATGAACACATTCTAAAAGGAAAGGTTTTCTACAGATTTCAGAGTATGTATCCAGACACAGTCCTTCATAGGTCTCTTTTTTCCCTTGAGACATAACTCTGCAAACAACTTTCTAGCAGCTTAGTTCACTATAACCAGCATATTAAGTGATCTTCTGTTGGCCTTTAGGGTTGTCACTGAAACACACTGGCATGTTTATGGTGACTGTAAGTTCTTTCTTGCACAGATCAAATCTCTTGTGAGTGGTCATAGATCTTTCCTGAAGAGATCCTATAGAGTTCTGAGGTCCAAAGAAATCAACATGATAACATCTCTAAACAGAAGCATCTGGTAGAACTTACCATTCACAGGAAATCTGTTTTCCATTTGGATAGTTCCTCAATAAACTAAGCACCTATTGGTTGCCAGGCATTATGAAAGGCATTGGGGATATAAAATAAAAGTGAAACAATTTTTGCCCTCAAAGACCTTATATTCTAGTTGGGAGTGAAGGGAAGGGGGTTGTGTATGTATAGGTATTGTTTGTTCTGAGCCCAAATTAAACCTAATGGACAGCGATTCAATAGGAATAAAGAGGTACTAAGTTTAAATTCCAGGGATAAAGATAGAGACATATATTTGTGTACATATATGGAAAATGCTAATGTGGAAAATGAGCAAAATGATCAAAAAATATTCAGGGGGAGCACTAATAAATGGGAAAATCAGGAAAAGTTTCCCATAAAAAGGTGACTCTTAAGCTGAACCCTAATGAATACCAAAGATTAGAGATTAAGGAAGAACATTGCATGGTAGAGCCAGTAAAAAGGTAAGGAGACTAAAATTGGAACCGTATTTGTAAACATATTAGCCATATGTTTAGATAGTGGAGTACAAAGAAGGTAGTAAGATAATGAAGTAGAAATTAACCATGTTTTGAAGAACTTTAAAGGTTAGAGAAGTTTCTATTTTGTCCTGAAGGTATTAGGGCATCACTGATGTATATTAAATAATGGAATGACATGTTCAGACCTGCATTTTAGGAAAATTACCCAAAAAAAGTTTCGTGGAGGGTGAGTAGAATTGGGGAAAGCCTTTATATAGTCAACAACGAGAAAGCTATTGCAAGAGTGTAGGCGAGAAATGATGAAAATCAAAACTAGGGTAGGGACTATGTGAGTATTTTTTAAAGGGATATAAAAGATGTAGAAATAAAAATAACAAGATTTGGCAAATATTTGCATATGCAGGATAAACTGAGTGACCAGAAGGATGATAGTATCCTCAACAGTAATAAGGAAGTTCGAAGAGGGGTGGCTATTAGGGGAATTATGTTTTAGACCTATTGAGCTTGAGATGCCTATAGGATGTATTTAACAGAAAGTTGGCAATGAAAGACTGGAGTTCAAGATATAAATTCTCTCTCTCTCTCTCTCCCTCTCTCTCCCTCACTCTCTCTCTCTCTCTCTCTGTCTCTCTGTCTCTCTCCATATGTGTGTGTGTCTATGTATTTATATATGTGTGTGTGTATGTATTATATAGTATATATTTCTATACTAATGTATAATATATATTATAATTATGATAAATATTATAATATGTAATGATATGTATTGTGTATATATGTATGATATGCATTGGTATGCATATATAGGTATGTCTTGTGTGTGTATATATGTATATGTATACACTCATTTAGTGTAGATAGACATATACATATTTATATACAGATATATACTCTTATTTTGTCTCTCCTCTCTACATATCTATATGGCTATCTACAATATGTGTGTACTGTGTGTATGCATGTATGTATATATGCACACACACTATATAGATATAGATATGCACATATATGTATATGTGAGTGTGCATATAGGTATGGGTGGAGAGAGAGACACATAGATATAAGTACATATAGATATGGATATATTTATAGGTAAATAGATAAGATGGATAGATTGATATTTGTAAATCATCTGAATATATAACTGATTCCATAGATGCTGACTAGGTCCTTAACTGAGAGAACATAAAAAGAAACATGATCATCCAGTGCAGATTCTTGAGAGACACCCACAGTTATGAGCCAATTTGTGCTGCTCTTTCCCCACAATCTCCTCCTCTTAATACAATATTTTCCCCATAAAAAGATAGTTGCAAATTAAGAAGTACCACAATTTAATATTAATATAAATTTTGTAGTTACACAAACAGTAAAATATGCCTTATGTGCACAAGATGACTGCAGCATTTCTCCAAAGGTGACTTAGAAAAAGTGTAAAAAGTATCATCAGTGATAAGCATGATTTGAAAAGGAGGCAGGCAATTCATGTAGTGGAAATAAGAGGTAATAGATGAACAACTTATGTTGTTCAATCGGTGTTCTTGAAATATTAAAAGATCCAGTACAAGACTCCAAAACTAGGTGGATTGCCTATAGAGCAATTGGGGAATAATATGGAATAGAGCATTCACCAAAAGAGAAGATTGGGATTGATCTGATGTGTAATGATGGGCATAGTACTGATTCCAATGAGATCAGAAAACTACCACAACCCTGAAAGATTTTTAAGGCATTGTATCTAGAACAGAACTCACCATTTTCCAAACAAATCAGTAACAGTTGCTGATCTCAGCATTTTTATCAATAGTGCTGTCACGTTTCCTGTTATCCAGACTACAAACTAGGAAGATTCATAAATCATAAGAGGAATGATCATATATCTAGACCTGGAAGGGACATTCAATACTGTCTAGTTCAATTTCCTCATTTACAATTGAAGAAACTTTGAGACAACAAGGTGACACCATGGATAGAATGCTAAGTTTAAATTCCAAAAGATCTGAGTTCCAATCCATTTCAGAGACTTATGAGGCAGGTGACCTTAGAGCAAGTTTCTTAGCCCTTTCTGCCAGTTTCCCATCTATAAGATGGGAATAATAACTGTGCTTACCTCCCAAGATTATTGTAAGTATCAAATGGAATAATAGTTTTAGAGAGCTTTATGACTCTTGAAATGTTTTGTAAATGCTAGTTATCATCATCATCATCATCATCATCATCATCATCATCAACATTATACTGAGACCCAGTTAGGTTAAGTGACTTGCCAAATCCAGTAAGTGACAGAGTTCTACAAATTATTTGATAACCTTTAGAGAATATTTTGTGAATTGTAACCTACTCTATAAATGTCAGCTATCATTATTGTAATGCTTCTCTGATATATTCTCTTCCTTTCCATTTCATCTACACTAATGCAAGTCTTCATTTCCTCATCTTTCCACAATTGTAGTAACATCTTAAGTGATCTGCTTGTTTCCAGGCTTCTTCCCTTTCAATCCATTCTGCATATTAAAGCTAGATTAGTTTTTCTCAGTGGAATTATGGATGCCACTACCCAGCTGCCAAACTTCTTATTGCTGAAGAAAACATTCAGAACCTTTAGCCTGATGTACAATGTCATCTATTTTCTGGCCTTAGATCTGTCTCACTGTTTTATTTCAATTACTCTCTTGTATTTTTCCACATTGGCTAGACTTCTGTCTCCTTTATCCCATGAGAAAATAAATATCTTTGTCATCACTACCTGTACACTAATATGGATATAATTTACCCAACAAGGATAGTCCTGTCCCTTCCTTTCTGCTTATTCAAGTGCTACCCATCTTTCTTTTTTAATTTTTTTACCCATATTCCAAGAGGGAGCTCCACCTCTCTGCCTGATCTTGTCTCCAGAGTTCATAACTCTCTTGGCTGTGAGAGTTAAGTGGCACTTAAAATAGAATCTTAAAAGAAAAAAAACCTGAAAGGATCTGAGAGGTCATCTAGCCAAACCATACATCCAGTTCAGAAATGCCTTATCCAACATCTCCACAACAGTTATGATAATAAAGAACTCATTATCTCACAAGGTTGATCATTCATTCCTTATCCTCTCTAATTATTAGAAAGTCTTTATGTTGAAACTTCCTTCCCTATAACTTTTATTTATTTAATTCAGTTGGGTCTCATGGAACTATAATACCAAAATCTAGCCCCTCTTCAAATACTTGAAGTCTTCTACCCCAAGAGGAGTTTGGTAAACAATTGTTGAATTAATGGACTTGCACTATGTATACACATGATTAAAAAAAAGGTTTCTCTTGGGGGGGGCTAAACATCTTGGTTTTGTTCACTCACTCTTGATGAGTTTTATTCATAATTTGAATTTCATCTTGATGCTGCTTCCTTTCTTCAAGACATAGGATTAGGCTTAGTTATTACTACTTCATGGTCTACAGGGGGGAGAAACTGCAACCCTGAAGCCACATGTGGTTTTCTAGGTCCTTGGGTACAGTCTTTTAACTGAGTCCAAGTTTTACAGAAAAAAATATTAAGGGGATTTGTTCTGTGAAGTTGAGATTCAGTCAAAGGGTGTCACTTGAGGACCAAGAGGGCCACACATGGCCTTGAGGCTACAGCTCCACACCCCTTCTATGTAGTCTGAACTGTATAGTATAGTAAGACTTGGATTACCTTTCTTTCAAATGCTTTCTTTCTATTAAGTTCAAGTTATCCTCTTTGGTACATATTTCCCACAATTGACTTACATTGACTCTGGAGACAGCTTTTTCTACATGAACTTTTAAGTTGGGTCTTTTCCTTTATGTACAAGTTCAGATTTCTTTTATACCTGTGCACAGTACTTTAGGGGCAACTAGGTGGTACAGTATAGATAGAGAGCCAAGCCTGGAGTCAGTAATACTCATCTCCCTGAGTTCAAATCTGTGTTCAGACACCAGTTCTGTGACTCTGGACAAGTCATTTCACTGTTTCCTTCCATTTCCTCATCTGTAAAATGAGGTAGAGAAGGAAATGGCTGACAACTCTAATATCCTTGTAAAAGACATCCTAATTAGGGTCACAAAGAATCCAATACAACTGAAATGACTAAAGGAAAATACTTTAGATTGATCTGTATTGAAATCTTCATGTTGAAACTAGTAAGCTATTTTGCTTTCCAAAATATCTTTAAATCGTGATTCAGTTATCCAGCATCTTAGCTATCCATATTAAATTGTGCCATTCAGATTTGTTGAGTTAATCCCCTATTTTCACTGAAAATCTTTCATAAAAATATTGAGTAGGACAAAGGGAAGTCCAGATCCCTTAAATTTTATACACACACACACACACACACACACACACACACACACACACACACACACCTTCAAATAATAAAATTCCTTCCAGGTTGACATTAATTAATCAAAAATATTCTTGCTAATTTGTAACTATGCCCAAAGGGATAAAAAACAGTGCATACCCTTTGATCCAGCAATAACCACTTGTAAATCTGCCCTAAGAGATCATCAAAATGGGAGAAAGGACTCACATGTATAAAAATATTCATAGCAGTTCTTTTTGTGGTGACAAATAAATGGAAACTGAGGGGATGCCTATCAATTGGGGAATGGCTAAACAAGTTGTGGTATATGAACATAATGGAATACTGTTGTACTATAAGAAATGGCGAGCAGGCAGACTTTAGACAAACCTGGAAAGACTTGTATGAACTGATGCTGAATGACCTGAGTAGAACCAGGTGAACATTGTACACAGTAACAAAAATATCGTACAATGACTGACTTTGTTATAATTAGTTCTTCTCAGTCAATCAATGATCTAAGACATTTACAAAAGACTCATGATGGAAAATGCATCCAGAAAATTATGGTGTCTTAATGCAGATAAAATGCAGATAAAAGAATACTATTTTCTCTTTTTTGTTGTGGTTTTTTGCCTTTTTTCTTTCTCATGGTTTTTACCTTTTGTTCTGATTCTTTTTTTCACAACATAATTAATGTTGAAATATGTTTAATAGCATTGCTTAGCCTATATCAGATTTGCATGCTATCTTGGGAAGGGGAAGGAGAGAGAAAATTTTGAATTCAAAATCTTATGAAAATGAATGTTGAAACCTAAAAATAATTTTTTAAAAATGTTCCTAAACCAAATAAGGAAATTTTATTAGATTTTTTTAGTCTGATTACACATCACTCCCCTTATGTATTCTGAGCTCCAGACAAACAGATGTTCCGCACATATGACAGTCTATCTCCCATCTTAGAAACTTTGTATAGCCCTACATTCCTCATGTTTAAATACATTCCCTCCCTTAAGGATAAACTCAAGTGCTACCTCCTATAGGAGACCTTCTCTGATTTCCCTTAATTGTTGGCATTTTTCCCCAAAATTGTGTGTATATCTATACACACATAATAATATACATGTGCCTCTCTGTGTGTATGTGTGTATGTATGTATATATTTGTGTGTAAACACTGTATATATATATAGAGGTATAATAACAATTTATTTCTAGTTTATCCTGGCTATATCTTATTCCTATGTAATTACTTGTATTACATTAAAAGATTATTGAGAGTCAGGTCTGTTGTTTTGTTTGTTTGTTTTTCGTTTTGTTTCTTTTGGCCTTTCATTGAATCCCTAAAATTTTACCAGAGTACCAGCCACATAAAAATAACTTAGTAAATTCTTATTGACATATTAATATTGACTTATCTGAGTGTATTTTTAATTCACCTAATGGAGAATAAGCTCCTTGAGATCAGGGGTATTTATATCATTGGAATAAAATATAGTGCTTGAATTATAGAACTTGATTAATAAATGCTTTTTAACTCATCATTTGTTTGATATTGAAGGATAATCAAAAATTTAGTGCTGATAGAAAATAAATTTGATAATTGAGAAAAAAGAAAGTATGGAAAAAAATGGACATTCAATGAAATAGAAGACTTGCAAAAATAATTGATGAGGAAACTAGAGCTGAATTGAAAATTTGATTTTCAAATCCAAGACTCAAGAGAAGCATGAAAAGGTAAATAGCAAAGAGAAATCATAAGGAACTTATTAAAGTTGAACTGTTTACATTCATATATGGATAGATGATATTTGTAACTCATGAGACCTTTCTCAATATTTTGATAGTGGAAGGGAATATACATATATACATACATGCATGCATATATACATACATATATTTACATGTGTGTGTACACACACACAGGGCACAGGGTAAGTTGAATATAAAGGGATGATACCTAAAAAATAAAATTAAGGAACGAGATATGAATGTACTGGGAGAAGGAAAAAGGGAGAGGTAGAATGGGGTAAATTATCTCACATAGAAGAGGCAAGGAAAAGCTTTTACAGTAGAGTGGAAGAATGAGGAGGTGAGAGGGAGTGAATGAACCTTACTCTCATTGGATTTGACTTAAGTGGGGAATAAAATACGTGCTCAATTGCATATGGAAAGCTATCTTTCTCTAGAGGAACATAGGGGGAAAAGTGATAAGAGGGAGGGGAGAATGAAAGAAGGGACGGCAGTTTGGGGAAGGGGGTAATAAGAAGCAAACACTTTTAAGGAGGGACAGGGTTAAAGGAGAGAATAGAATAAATGGGAGGCAGGATAGGATGGAGGGGAATACAGTTAGTCTTTCACAACATGACTATTATGGTAGTGCTTTGAATGATTACATAGGTATAACCTTTATTGAATTGCTTGGCTTCTCAATTAGGGTGAGTGGGGAGGGAGAAATGGAGATAATTTAGAAATTAAAGCTTAAAAACAAATGTTAAAAATTGTTTTCACATGCAACTGGGAAATAAGATATACAGGCAATGGGTATAGATATTTCTCTTGTGCTACAAGAAAATAGAAGGGAATAAGAGAAGGGGGTGGTGATAGAAAGGAGGGCAGATTGGAGGAATATGTATGCTGTCTTGTGGTGGGGGAGTGGAGAGTTGGAGAGAAAATTTGAAACTCAAAATCTTCGGGAACTGAATGTTGAAAACAAAAAAATACGCAAATTATTTAATTATTATTATTACTATTTAAAGATTTCAATAGCCTGTGTTGCTGTTTTGGAGATATGTTAATGGAATTGGGTATTTTGAATGGATGGCATTTAGATTGTGTGACTTTAAATAATGTAAAATTAATTTATTTTAAAACAACTTGAAGAGGATAAAGTCTTTATTACATCGGTAAGATAGTCACACAGTAAAATATGCCTCCAGTGTGTCACAGTTCAACTATGGATTGGACTAGATAACCTGCAAGGTTCTTTCTAGCTTAGAATTCCTATGATTTTGTGACTCTGTATGTTTTTTGTTCAATTAACCAGAAATTCACTAAATAGTACTATCAATCTAGTCTATATTTATCTTATTCATAATTTTATATTAATAAACACTGTCAAATACCTTGCTAAATTCCAAGTACATGATGTCAATGCCATCCTCCAATTCTAGTAAAAGAGCCAGAAAAGAAAAGGAATTGATGCTAGTTTGTCATTGTTTGCCCTTAGCAAACCCATGTTGACACCTGGAGATTACTGCTTCCTATTTAAGCTCTCATAAATTATCCATTTATTAATTCATTCTAGAATTTTTCTGCCAAAAGGAATAAAGCACAGCTATCTGCTCTTTTCCAAATCTGCCCTTCTCAGTTTTAACAATTAGGACAACACTTGACCGTTCTCTGACTCTTGGTTCCTTGCTGGCTTTCCATGTTATATCTAAGTTTATTGAAACTTGCTTGAATTTTTTCAGCACATTAGGGAACCATTTATCTGGTCCTAGACATATGAATTCATTAAAGGATAATAGAAGTTCTCTTAAAATTACCTCATCAAAATCAATATCAAACACTTTCTTCACTAAAAATAAATAAATAAAAATGAAGTGAACAGAAAAAATGTTCTTTCTGACCCAATCATGAAACTCATACTGCCTGAATAGTGGACTTTGCCCTTATTTTTGTGGTCTAAATATAACTTTTCTCTTATAGACTCATATGCTTCTTTTTTTTTAAAAAATCCTTTACTATGTACTTCCATTTTTTTTTTTACATGTCACTGATAAATCTGAAGTCATTATAGAGCATCCTAGGCAGGCACATTTAATTCATCACACATTTTCCAACATTTTTGAAATATTCTTTCTTATAATATCTACTTCTATATCTCTATATAATTATGTCATATACATATATATGTGTTTATGTGTGTATATATAAATATGTAGTAGACATATGCTTATATACTAAGATTTTAATACATATATGATCTATATAAATTTATATAAATATATACATATACACACATACACACACATATGATACTGACTAGGTCCTCCTTAATTTACTGTTGTGGAAATTACAAATCTAAGACTAAACATACTCATTTAACAAAAGCCATGATCCTAACACAAGATGACTATCAGGATGCTCAACATCGACAGAATAGAAAACTTCATGCATGAACAGTTTATTGCTAACCTCAAAGGAAAGGTGAGTTAGCATACAGTTAGCAACATAGGAACAGAAAAGGAGGGCACAGCTTTCAGAGACCTGTTGTACAACATCACATTTATTCATTGGGGGCATAACACTTGCAGACATTGATTGGTTTAATAGAAATGGTGGGGAAAATTCAGAAGCTGATAAACAAAACAAAACAAACAAAAACTGAGGACTCCACAAGGTCAGTCAACAGGACAATTCTTCCATCTTTAAGAAAGCACTATTTACTTCCATTAAAAGTAAAGTGCAAGTGAAGCCAGAGAGATGCAAGATCCTTGGTTCAGTGAGAAGGCACATGAGATACAGTTTTACACTGATAGCAACAATCCAAAGTGCTTCTAGAATGCCCTGAAGGCTAAAGACATTTGGCATATTTCAACTTGTCAGTGCTGATGGAGTCACAGTGATTAATTATAAGGACATGATCCTGGAGAGATGGGCTAAACATTTCCATAGTCAACAGACTATCATTCACCCAAGTTGAAGCTATAGAGGTTGGTGTCTGGTTGAATTCAGTTCCTCTCTTGCAGAACTTCCATTTGAAGAAGTACTGAATGCTGTTAGACTCTGATCACATGACAAAGTGTCTAGCACTAATTCCATCCCAGCAGTGATTTACAAGATAAAGGGTTCTACTGCTCATACAGAAGTTAACAGAAATCTTCCAGGTTAAAAAGCAAGAGGAGGTTATTCCACAGGACATCAAGCATGTCTTGTTCAGCCATCTCTATGGAAGAAAAAGGAAACAGGTTGTCCTGTGACAATCTTAGTCATTGTTGTCAAGATTCTTAACATATTCCTCCCTAATAGGCTTTTTCTTCATCTTGAATATGATCATCTACTCAAGAGAAAATATGACTTCAGAAAGGACTGAAGAATGATCAACATTATGTTTGCTGCCTGGCAACTCCAGAAGAAATGCCAGGAGCAAAACAGAGGTATATATACAGTTTTCACTGATTTGCCCAAGGCCTTTGATATCAGTTGTGAGGGCTTGAGGAAGAGTATAGTGAAATTGGTTTGCTCAATTCTAACGCCATGCACAAGCAGATTCCCAAAAGAATGCTACTGTGAATAGCTTTTAAGATTCTGATTACACAGTACAATGAACACTCCATTTATTCTATTACAATAATCAGTACTTAATCATTCAATCAATTCACAATACAATAATCAATCTTCCACTCATGGGGCAATTATACATTAACTTAATCTGTCACTTATCTAGCAATCAGTCACTAAATAAAATCATTAGAAAATTATACACACCCTCCACCCCTTGATGTATTCAATTTCATCACTCATCCAAAGAGAGGTCTTTTCTTCATCTTGACCTGGGGTGGTCTCTCAGATTCCTTGGATCCTCTTCCATGGTCCCAGCTCTGACCTGAATCCACCAAACCTTCACCTGGATTCAGAGGCAGACAGCTCCCAGGTCTTTGTCCAGTCCTCCAGGCAGTCTTGTCACACACCAGATTTCACAGAGCCCAGCATATCTCAAAACCTTCACAACTCCTGTAGCCTGGAACTCAAGGATCCTCCAAGCCACAAACAAAGAAAGCCTTATCCTGGTCATACTTCTTTAGTCCTCCAGCAGTTTGGCTGGCCATAGGACCCAGTGGAAATGTCAGCCTTCCAGGCAGCAGCGACTTTGGCCTTCACCATATTCTGGTCTCAAGAAAACTCCAACTCAGTTCTCAGTACAGCAGTCCGGCTCCCAGATGCTGAGACAATTGTGCTCCCTCGATCAGGAGCCACCAGGAACATTTTTGCCTCTGTCTGTCTGTCTTTCTTCTATAGCTCTCCTTAAATACACACACTGACCTCCTGTCTCAGCCAACTCCTTCATGCCTCCTCAGCAACAGGAGACAGAGTTCATACCCTCTGTTCACAGAGGAGGCTGAGTTCATATCTTCTGCCTCTTTCACAGAAGAGACAGAGCTCACACCTTCTGTACTTAGACCTTAGTAACTAAGGGCTAAGTACTTGCTAAATTAATTACTGTTACATCAACAAGTTCATCAGTATTCTATATCAGTTTCATGATGGCATGCTTGCACAGGTTCTGAATAATGGACAATGTTTTCAAGCTTTCCTAGAAAACAATGGAGTAAAACAGTCCTGTGTGCTTTCTCCCATGCTTTTTTAGCATGATGTCTTCATCAGTGTTGTCAGATACCTACTGGAGGGATGAAAACAGCATAAAAATCAGCTATCTCACTGACGGTAAATTTTTTAACATGAAAAGCCTATAAGTCAAGACTAAAGTGGAGAGAAGGAAGTGCTTCTCAGATGTCATTTATATCTTCCATCATATCTTCCAATGGTCTTGCATATTCTCAATTTGATCAATTTTGATTGATTGTATTCAATTGCTTTTGAATTCAGTTGCTTGTATGCTTTCTTCATTTCTTTTACACCAAATTTCATAGCATCCACCATTGTTTTGCTGTCTTTTAATGACTGGATAGTATAATTTGCTTGTTCCATATTAAAAGATTGTTGTGGAAGATTGTTCACTTCTGCCTTAATACTCTAAAGGATTTCTGTTTTATCATATTCATTGTAGTTCCTTCTTTCATCTTTTTTATCTGATCCTTATAATTTACTAGCTCTGAATCAAATCCAGAAATCTTCTTGTCAATTGATTCTGCCCAGCTATCAACTGTGCTGATGCATTCTGTCAAAGTGATTGGCAGTGCCTTGGACATGCTTTGCTAAAGAATTGGTTAATTTTTTTTTGAGCTACCAAGGGTCTTAGCTGGGAGAAACAGTCATTCTTTTTATTTTTTTTTATTATTCCTTAAATCTAAAAGCTCCACAAGGAAGTTAATGCAAGTGACAAGAACACAAAAAGGGAAAAATAAAGAAATTATTGGGGAAAAAAGAACATAAGGTGGAAAGATTGCTCATTGTTAAATAGAATGACCACATGTATCTCTGTCATATGTTTAGGGGAAAACTTCAACTAGTACAATGAAAGATTTAAAATAAGTACCCCTACTGGAGTTTGGAATATGGGGGAAAATTAATAATTTCTCTCTAAATGCAAACCAACTTCCAATTTTAAGAATTGTCAGAGACACTTACTGAGTTCAAATGGATACTGATGTAGTTTGGAGAAGAAATCTTGTCCTAAATTATAGGACTGACTCAGAGATTAATTAGTTCCTGAACTACTTTTACTAAAATCAATTTTCTAGATATGAAAATCTTATCTATGAGCAGACTCTAGCAAGATTTTACACAAGATGAGGGTAGGACATGGGAGCTAACTGATCGTTAAATTTCCAGAGTGATTCCAGAGATCTTTTGAAAGAAGATTAAATTTGAGTTTATGCCTGGAAGATTCAAGTTAGAGCCAATGAAAGTAATTGTAAATTACTCACATTTTTATAGACTCCCATTTTTTTCAATTATATGTAAAACTACAAATATTATCATTTTTTTAATCTTCACAACAACCCTGAGATATTGATTTATTATTATCCCCACTGATCATGAAATATTGAGAGAAGTTGCATAGTTTTCCCAGTTAATAAGTGTCAGTGGAATTATTTGAATTCAGATCTTCTGGACTCCAGGTCCAGCTTCACCTAGCTGCCAATAGCATAAAATCAAACTGGAAAAGTAGTTTGGAGTCTGGTAGGGTTTTACATGGCAGGCTATAGAAAATGTGAAAGTATGAAATACTTTTGACCAGAAGAGTGACAGTCATATCTGTGCTTTAGGAAATTTTCCTTTGTCAATTATGTGAAGAATAGATGGGTTTGGGGAAGAGTGAAAATAAAAAAAAAAGGAGGGTTTTAAAAATGAACCACATAACAAGTCATGGCCAGTACTAGGGTGTTAACTATGGGAATGGATAGAAGGGAAGTGAAAGAAGTGGAGGCAAAATAGACAAGATTTGGAAAATGAGCGGATATGGGATGTTGAAAGAAAAAGTCAACAATGACTGATGCTACAAACCAAAATTACTGAGATCATTGGTGTTATTTGGAACAGGTCAAGTTTGAGAAGTCAATTGAGTTTCTGGATGGTGGTGTCCAACAGGTATTTTTTGATGTTTAGGTGGATTTAAGGAAGAGATAAAGATTATATATTTATGATAATAAAACATCTGCATAGAAATGATACTTGAACTTGAAAGAATACCTGAGATCACCATGGAGACAAAAGATAGCACCTGGTGTGATTTTAGGGGATCCCCATGTTGAGAGGAAAATAGTTTGAAAACAATATAGGGGGAAAAAAAGATTTGAAGGAGTTACCGTCTAGGACAATTAATCAAATGGCAATTAATATATAGTAGTATCATGAAAGTTAAATCAGAATGCATGTCCAGGAGGAGGAGGTGGTCTACAATGTTAAAAAAAAGGCAGAGAAATTGAGAAGAATGAGGTCTGAGAAACATTTTCTTTCTATCTCAATTTTCTAAGTTATCTCTGTAGAAACATATCAGTCTCTCTGGTTGTCCCTATTCCTTGACAGTAGGTCTTTCTGCTAAGAATTTCTTTCCTCTCTCCTCTCTCTTCACTCCATTTTCTTCTCTTCTCTTCTCTTCTCTTCTCTTCTCTTCTCTTCTCTTCTCTTCTCTTCTCTTCTCTTCTCTTCTCCTCTTCTCTTCACTCTCTCTCTTTCTTTGACAGCAAATACTTCCCTCCCTTTCTCTCCCCTCCTTTTCCCTCCCCTACTTTCCCCTTCTCTCCTCTCCTTTCTCTCCCTCCCTCCTGTTCTCATCCCTTTTTACAATATTATCCTCATTTGGAATTCACTTCCAAAGCAGCACTAAACGTGCATATGTTTTTCAAATCAAACAAGTGTGTATCTATGTCTGGAGAGTGGGGGTGTGAGATGGGGAGACTGAAGGGTTAGTTTAGCTTTTATTATGATTAAGTGGAAAGGTGGTATTCCTAACACTGCATCTGGTCCTGGCATCAACACTCCAACCACGGTGAACAAGCAGACTCACAAGCAGAACAAATCAGGGGAAAGTGGCTTTCCTCCAAACAGCACATTTCCTTCAAACACATGCTCGAGGAGCATATTAAAAAGAACTTGAGTGTCTGGCTAATGTTGAGATCGCCTTATAAGATCTCACATGTAGCTCCTAGCTTGTGTACAATGGTAGCAATAGAATAAAATCACCATAGGATTATAGGCTTACTTAAATTGATTGATTTGCCCATCAGTCAGATCTTAGTCTGGTTCCTTTAACTAAGTAGACCCACTCCTCCCCTGGAGGGTATGTGGGAGAGCATGGCCATTCTCAAACTAGTTGAGCATCAGTACCTGTGAAAGGCATCTTCTGCTCCAAAATGCTGGACAATCTGGCCACCTACACATGTAGATTTTGAATTCACACAGATATCTGAATCTTTTCAGGCTTGTTGACTGTGGAAAAATTTTGGTTAAACTCAGAAAATCTTTTGCAGAATTTTTGTCATTTGGTAAATGTGAGTCAAAAATACCATAAGTGCTGTGTGTATCTTGGAATCCTTTCTGTTCATCAGAGAATGCGGTCACTTATAAAATAGATAATTCTTTAAAAAAAATTAATTATTTGAATTACCTTACCACTACCTGGAAGTAATCTCCTAGCTTTTTGGAGGTAAGGAAGAGAAATGTTCTCACTTCTTTCCACATGAACTTTAAAAACTTTTTTCCTGACCTTTTAATTGTAATTAGGAATAAAATTTTCATATAAGTTAGCATAAACTCTGGATAAGAATCTGACCTCAGTGGGGTTTTATCCAGACCCACAAATCTTCAAACGTTCACGCATCACCACTTTGTAACTTGAATTGGGATTTCCAGCCAGGAACAGCAGGAGAACTAGAGCCAAGTGAATTATAATACCTAATAGTTATTACATTGTGGAGCAGCAGTTGAAAAGCTGGGCCTGGAGCCAGTCAGCTCTTAGATACTAACACTACACACACAAATCATGGTGCACGTTTTCAGCAAAGACTGGGGGAGTGAACAGTAACAGAGCTTACAGATAAACTCCCCTGCAGAACTCAAATTCCCAGTTGCTTATCTCTAATTAAAATTTGACAGCAAACACTCCTTTTCAACTGTCAAGTCTGAGCATTTTCTAAAAGCCTATATTGATTATTGTGATTTCTGAAAGGTTTAATGCTGTAGGTAAGAAAAAAAAACTGTTATAATAACATGCACTTTTCATCCCACCCACTCTATCAACAATAAACAGTTATTTACATTTGCAGATTGCAGTTCTAAGATGTAAGTAGACTGCTCTTGGACTGAAGTATTTCTTTTGTATCATATGCTGTCTGCCAAGAATTCTGTGGATACATAATTGTTCAGGATTGATGGCCCTGTCTCCAGCTGAGAGAGGAAGAAATTCTGGGGCAGAAATGCTTTGCATAAGGTTAGAATACATCAGTCATGGACAGTCATGGACAGAAGTAAAAACCCATTGTTTTTCCACTTCTCTTAGCTTGCCTTTAAACAAACCCATCAATATAAAACGACAAGGAAAACATTAGAGGAAAACTTCTGACATTCTTTAAAGTTTATAAGACATTCACAATAGCTCTCCCCTTTTCTAAACACACCCTGCTGAATTGTTTTTCCTGGTATTATGATTGGGAGTCATTGCTTGAGGTGAGGGTGGGAAGAAAAGAAGGAAGTCCTTTACCTTGTATTCTATACCCTGAGGCTGCTCATTTTCCTAATGGAGATAGATAGGTAAGGGAAGAATCAATTGTTTTCTAGAGACAGTCCCCCAAGGCATAGTAGTTAGTTTATAAAACACAACAGAACCCAAAACTTTTTAGAAAGCATGGTACCAACATCACACTGCTGGGAATGTGTACTTTCTGTATTTGTGTTATTTACAAAGGACCTAGTTCCATTTTAAAACCCCATTGACAAGAAGGCACCAGCGTTATTTTTTTCATAAAAAGATTGAATGCTTTGAATTCTTAAAGTAAAAGAACATAGCACACATATTCATATTAAACAAACCAAAAAACTTTTTTAAAGTGTTGCTCACCACATCTGGATATAAATATTAGGTCCCAGTAAATGATGTATTCTATTGAATTCTTGCCAAAACAAAATACTTGCACTATCCACTCACTCCCATAACAGGTACAATTAGGCCTCTTGACAGATTAAATGTCTGCCAACCATGGACTTCCCTGGATGATGGTGATGAGGTTGATGATAATGGTGATATTGGAGAGGACTGGGTCTGTGATTTAATTGATATAAGGAACCTCTACCAAAGCAAGTTAGCACCTGCTCTCTATCTTTTGTGCTCTGATAGTTGCCTGAGGTACTGAAAATGTCAAGTGAGAAGGTCACACAGCCTGAGTAAGAAGCAGGACATGAACCAGATCTTCTGGAATCTAAGACCTGCTCTTTAGCCTCTTTGCAACCCTGCCTATCATTATCATGATCATCATAGTAAAAATTTATATTAGCATTTTAGTATTTGCAAAATGTTTGCATTTGAGCCTCACCACAACCCAAGGAGATATAAACTGAAAGTATTATTATTATTTTCTATATCTCCCTCATTAGCCTGAAGGATTTTGGGGGTATGGACTATTTTTTGTTTGTGTGTGTGGTTTTCTTTGATGTTTCTTTGTATCCCCAGTGCTTAGCATAGTGCCCATCAAAGGTTGTTGATATTGATGTTGTTCAGTTGTGTCCAACTCTTCATGATCCCAGGAATTATATTGTGCATGGGTTTTTTGTTTTGTTTTGTTTTTGGTATGTGGGTATTGGGGGTGCAGATGGCAATGACACTGGAATGGTTTGCCATTTCCTTCTCCAGTGGATTGAGGCAAACAGATGTTAAATGATTTATTCAGTATCAGAGGGCTGGTATCTGAGGCCAGATTTGAAATCTGGTCTTCCTAACTCCAGACGAAGTGCTCTATCCACTGATCCACCTAGCTGTCTCTGCCCACCTTAGAGTAGGTGGTTAATAAATACTAATTCATTCATTGATTTTTTTCTAAGTCTGCAAATGATTGTCAGTAGAAGCTAACTGCTAGGTGACCATTTTATTTTCAGTCACAGAATCTTGAAAAGAGTGTTCACTTTTGATAGTAAGTTTAGAAGTTATATTTAAAATATAAACTCTAATTGTTTATATTTTGTGCTTGTTATTTAATTTCAAAAGATGCCTATATTCAGTGTTCCTTTTTTTCTTCCTACTTCAGAATGTGAATAATGTTTAACCTTTCAGTAATAGAATTTCTATTATTTTGAGTATATCCTAAAACTTTCATTCCTTCTTTACAGTCTAGACTTTCATCTGCTCAGTTGTTTTACTACGTGAACTTGGCAAATTATTGTACTTCTCTGATCCTTCGTTTTATCAATATAAATGAAATAATATGGACTACATTTCTCTAACATCTAACCCAACTCTATAATCTCTTATTCCAAATGATGATATGACCATTTCAATAAGTATTCATGATAGCGTATATGGCTACATAAAAATATCTATTGAAAAATGAATGAGGATTGTACATATCATGTTTAAGTGTCCTTATCATTTGATATAGTACCTATTCCCAAAAGTTTTATTGTTAGCAAAGAAGCTACTTATTTTAATCAGATTTCTTAAAATAAGACCTAATTTGGTTTCCTTATAAAGTTAACATTCAGAATAAATCATCAAAACAGAATTCAATACTACGGGTTTTTATTTTAAAGGCCTTTCTCAAAGTTTTCAATGAAATAATTCATCTAGGGATATGACATCCTTCTTTTGGTCATTCAATACTTAGGCCTACCTTGAAATGACCAATGTTTGGGCCATCTTTTGCTGAATTTTATTTTCTTATCTGCCTTAAAAGTCTGATTGCTATATAATCAAATCAATTATGTAGTAACCCTCACTGAAGCCCAAGACAACTGAAATCTGAAAAGTCAAATAATAAATATAGTTGAAGACGCATGATATAATGTATTCAACTTGGAGCCCAGAAGACCGGGGTTCAAATCCCACTTGAGATACTAGTTTTATAACCCTGGGGAAATTACTTAAACTTTCTTTGTCTCAGTTTCCTCATCTGTAAAATGGGGGAGGGGGAAGAGACTCAGTGGCCTTCAGGATCTCTTCTAACCCTAAAACTTTGATCTTCTATAGTAGAAAGTGCTATGTACTCTGAGAATCAATTATATGTTTTCACATTTTCTTAGTGGTTGAAGATATTGCAGTTGTAATCGGAAAATATTTTAGAAAACCATATTTTGTAACCTACTGGGTTTTCTGGAAAGGCAATGTGATGTAATGAAGGAATCAGAAGATCTGGGTTCAAAGGCTAATTCTGGCTCTTACTAGCTAAAAATTCCTATTGATTTTACCTTACTAAACCTCACTTTCCTCATCTGCACTGTAGAGTTTTCCTCATGGATGAACTATCATGAAGAAACTGTTTTGTAAACCTTATAACACTGTATAGATGTGAGCTATTATTATTGATAACCAACTAGTTACTTTGGAATTCAAATGCCAATATAAAAGAGGTAATTTTCATAAAATGGACAAAATTCAATCAGTATCTACTTACAATTCTAAACCCAACTCTTTGTTACATTGTAAACTGAGGTCAGTTAAAATAAAGGGTGGGGGAAAAAAATAGAAAAACCCTCAGGATTAGAGCCATAAGATAAATAATTTAGACACACTGAGAGACTCTTTGTGAGATGTGAATGAACTGACTCTGCCTGCTGGGATATTTATCAGATGAAAAGTGTGACAACGACATTACTGTGGTTGTTTGGTACATAATTTACAGTATTCCTAATGAATATTTCATATAGAATCATTTGAGTATGAATTGTAAGACATGTATATCTCCACTCACAAGAGGCATTGTCAAGCTCCTCAGTTTGAAATAAGCATTTATAAATTACTTATGAAGACTGTAAGAGGGAAGAAGGCTGCTATCTTTCTTTGCAACTGCCAAGCAACTTTTTGAGAAGTAGAATCCACTTTTCCAAGAATAAAATCAATATCCTAGAGATTGAACAGGGTGCATCCTCTCACTCTAATGAATCCAAGTTTAGCAAGGGCTCAGGCACAAGATTAGCCTCAGTAGCTTTTTAAAAGTAGCAACCTCAAAATGACAAGGCTAAGAATCTTGAGCGATCCAATTTTAGCATGTGATATTTTTTTTAATATTCAGATATAAACTTCTCACCACTCTACTTCTAAGCTTTTCACCTCCCCTTTCTCTTTTCCTCTGTTTCTATATCTCTTTCTCTGTTCTCTCTCTCTCTGTGTCTTTGTCTCTCTGTCTCTTTCTTACAGTCTGTCTCTGTGTTTCTGTCTCTGTCTGTGTCTCTATGTCTGTCTCTGTGTCTGTCTTTCTCTGTGTCTCTGTGTGTCTCTGGGTTTGTTTGTCTGTCTCTCTTTTTTCATCCTCCCTCTCCCCCAGATGTTAAAGGACTTTCATTCAAGGAAACCTTTAGAATCATGAACAAGACTTAAGTCAAGATCTTCCTAATTCGAAACCTTCCAGACTCCATCTACCATTTCATGCTATATTTTAACATCATTAACTAGAATTGATTGAATGGCCCCTTTGCTCAGATTAAGCTGTAATCACAATTTGATTCTATCAGTAACTGTGTCCCTAACTTTTTTGGCGTCCTAGCATTACATAGACTATTGCCGGTTGATTGGTTCACTTAAGTAAAAAGAAACTTGAGAGGCATCACAGATACAGACTCAGGCAAGTGGGACATATTATGTCAGAACTCAAAGAAATTAAAGCTTCAGCTACTGAATTTTAACCAAAAAAAAGTTCAACAATATTTTTTCTTTTCCATATGCATTCATATGTCATTTGGTTATTTATTATCAATCAGCTATTCAAATGCATATGTAAAGTTTTGAGGAGTTTCTATTTTCAGCTTATGCCCTCCCTTAAATTGTAATAAAGTTGATCAACATAATCCCTACTTTGCAAAGCAATACTATCTTTTATGTATTGAAAACTGGCTTCAATATTGCTTTAAGGAGTTTCCACTAGTTCTGTTATACCAACTGTAAATTACCTCTCCCAGCTCAAAACTTTCATAACATTATATACCTTTTTTAAAAAAGCTACTATTTTTGGTAAGTTGTTATAAACCTTTTAAATTTATGTTAAAGTCATCTTCCTACATATATTTTCCCTTCTACCAAATGTCAGTTGCTCGAAAACAGGAACCACGCCTTATTTACTGTCTTGTCCTCCCTCAGTCACTTGAACCTAGTACGCAGTTAATACATGTTTTTCAGGCAATTAAATGACTAGCCAGATCTGGTCAAAAAGCCTTTGCTTTCCCCTATATATGCAACTGACAGTTGTTACAATCTCAATGTCATAGTATATTTAAAATACTTGATTTCTTAAGACACAGATGTTTTTCCATATTGTGTTATGAAGATTTCTGTTACTGGGCAATAGTCTGAAATGGAGGGAAACTGAACTTTGCTGTGAAGATTGAGACACGCAGCTGCAACTGAATCTTCTGAATTTTATGCCTTGGGTTTCCTCACCTTAGCACAGGACCTGATTGTAGTTCCAACGAGATGTCCACAGTTATATTTCACATATGCTTGCAGGAGTGAAATCTTCCCAGGGATAGATAATACTATCCACAATGCCCTTAGGCAAGACAAGCTGAGAAATTCTGTACCACCAGAGCTGAACTACTACTGTTAGCTTCTCAGAGCCTTATAGGATGGATTCACTGTCTTAGGCTAAATGAATTCCATTCATTTCCTTGCCTTGGGGTGCTGACAGTGGACCTCCCAGAGAGTCAGCCTCACCTGCTGAATCTCTTTGAGGCTGAGGATAAACACACTCCCTATTTGAGTTATTGTCATTATTTTTTCAAAAATGGAGGCTGGGTCAGACTCATGGCAAATGGGATTTTAAGGGATTTCAGGTATAAAAGCTCATGAGAGGTTTTCATGATATGTAAAGGTTTGGGGAAAGTGTGAGGGTTTTCAAGGCAAAGGCTTCTTGAGACAGATGGAATAAATTAATAAATGAGTACAATACAGGAAACTACTCACTAGATTCCTTCATTAATATACCACTTACAGATGTACTTTTTTGGGGGGAGAGGGGAGAGGGAAGAGGGAAGAAAAACACAAAGAGGGAGGAAGATGTGATTTCATCTATGGAAGGAAATTCCAGATATGTAAATTTCTTTCATCTAAACAATACAGCTACTAAATAGTGATTTAAGGTAGTACAGATTTGCCTGGGGGCATTGGGAGGTAAAGAGTAGAGTCACACAGCTAGTATTATACATTGAGTCCCAGGACTTGGCTCTAAAGAAAAACCTTTACTCTAAGTCTAACATCTTAAAAACCCAAGTAGTTTGTTCTGTTCTCTAGGATATACCAGCCATCATAAAGTCACAGCTTAAGTAAAATGACAAACCAGGCAGAGTTATTCTCAGAAACTGCGTACTAACAGATCTTCTCTAATTAGTACTGGGATGAAGTGGAGGAGAAAGAAAGGAGAGGTAAAAATAAGTAAGACTTTCTAAGTCTTGGGAAACTTAAATGGGGAAAAGATCAAACTATTTCCAGACCCCTAATGTTGTTATGCCTCTGCCTAAATGAAAGAGAAGGTAGCAAATTGGGAAAGTGTTGGACTTGGAGTTGACTTGAATTTAAATTACTAGCTGTGTAACCTTGAGCAAGGGAACCTTTGGACCTTAGTTTCTCTATCTGTAAAATGAAGAGGTTGGACTCAATATTCTCTTATGTCCCTCTCAACTCTAAAAGTTTGCCATTAGATTGTAATTCCTTGAGGGGAACAACTCTTCTTGGCCTCTTGTTTTAAGGTGCCTGAGAAATAGTTTTCAAAGAGGACACATGATATCATGAGGTGATAGCTTGACTTGCATGTGAATTGGATGTGAGGCAGAGTTGCACAAAGTTGAAAGCCACATTCTCTCTACCTGAGTCATTAAAGTCCAGTGGCAAGACACAAAGTTAGGATGACTGGTGATGGCCCAGGATACAGTGGATTACCTTGTCTTTGATATGTGAGCAGGCTTTAAGTACTCCACAGATGTGTTAATGGTCATTGGAACAAGTTATTCTCATCTACCCATTCTGCCAGGGAAAGTCTTCATGTCCTCAGTGTAGACATCTCCTAACTTATCAGTGGGTTTGAGGCCTATCATTTATCTTCAACCTGATTTAGCCCAGCTGAGACATTTTTTTTTGCTGGGGTGTGGTTTCTATCCAAACTATAGCCTCTCAGAGTCACAGGTGAGAATTAGATGAAAGCAGCCCTAAAAAGGGATTGGCAAGTCATCATACCATAAGTCTAAGATATATAGTAGGACCTTAATCATTGCTCATTTTTTAATTGACCTTACAATTGTCATGCCTTACTATTTAGAATTACTAATGAAATAGAGAAAAAGCAATATTAATTAATCAAGCAAAATTAATTTGTGTGTGCAGGACGTAGGGTTGGTAGGGATGAGCCTGGACTTCTGCTTCTATCTGTGTATGGAGTGACCTGTTGTGGCCTTCTAATCTGCCTCTGATCTGTAACCCATAATTATATAGTTGCCTAGACATTTGGTTGATAAAGTGACTTTCAATTGGTCATATGTGGGTAGATGGGGGACTTGGATCTGGGTTTCCCATTTTCCAAGGACATGCCTCTATCCATCCTACCATTAAAAGTAAGTTAAATAGGGGGGTGGAGCTAAGATGGCAGAGTAGAAGCACAAACTTGGCATGGGCTCTAGCTCTAACAATGTCCACTAAATGTAAAAAAAATGATTCTAAACAAACTTTAGAGCTACAGAACCCACAAAGTCACAGAGAAACAAATCTCTCCTGAGAGTAGCCTGGCAGGCCAACAAGAAAGATCTGTTGCACCAAGCTGGCAGGCTAGTACAATCCCACGGGAACTGGTGGTTCTGGCCCCAGGGCAGCCCTGACGAGTGGCAGAGCAGACTTCAGGAGAGTGAACCATCAGCAGCTGTGGTGGTTTTCAGACTTCTCAACCCATAAATGCCAAAGACAAAGTAAAAGGTCAGTGTGGAACTCTTTTGGAAAAGGGGTGGATGGAAAAGTGTGGTCTGGCCCCTCCCCTCAGGCAAGAAGTGACAGAGGTAAAGTGGCTGTACAACCACCTCAGCATGATTGTCTCAGGAGCTCCTGGCCTGCAGATCATAGGGGATCCAAGAGACCATTCAAAGGGTAATTGTTCTTGCTTTCACCTGCTTGGATCTGGATTACAGTCTTGGGTGGTAGTTCTGGGGTGTGTGACCAGTGAGCCAGAGCATGTGGGGGTTGCAGGGAGGGCACCTTCCAAATCGATCCAGCAGCTGCAAAAACCCCAGTGATTTGGGACAAAGCTATCTCCATTCTGGAAGCAGAGATCTACAGTGGCAAAAAGCTTAAAAGTCAAGTAACTGGCTGGCAATATGAGCAAGCATGGGAAGCAGAAATATAACATAGAATCCTTTTTTGACGACAAAAAGGATCAAGGCATAGAGTGGGAAGAAAACAGCAAAGTCAGAACTCCTGCATCAGAAGCCTCCAAGAAAAATATGAACTAGTTACAGGCCATGGAGGAGCTCAAGAATGATTTTGAAAATCAAGAGAAATTGAGCAAAAATTGGGAAGAGAAATAAGAATGATGCAAGAAAATCATGAAAAGCAAGTCAACAGCCAACTAAATGAGACTCAAAAATACACTGAAGAAAATAACACCTTAAAAAAATAGACTAACACAAATGGCAAAAGAGGCCCAAAAAAACCAATGAGGAGAAGAGTATCTTAAAAAGCAGAATTTGCCAGATGGAAAGGGAATTTCAAAAAGTCACTGAAGAGAATAACTCCTTCAAAATTAGATTGGAGCGGGGCAGCTAGGTGGCGCAGTGAGTAGAGCACCGGCCCTGGAGTCAGGAGTACCTGAGTTCAAATCCGGCCTCAGACACTTAACACAAAAACTAGCCGTGTGACCTTGGGCAAGTCACTTAACAACCAACTGCCCTCCAAAAAAAAAAAAAGCAAAATTAGATTGGAGCAACTGGAAGCTAATAACTTTATGAGAAATCAAGACACTATAAAATAGATGCAAGCAAATGAAAAAAATAGAAGGCAATCTGAAATATCTCATTGGAGAAACCACTGACCTGGAAAATACATCCAGGAGAGATAATTTAAAAACTATGGGGCTACCTGAAAGCCATGAACAAAAAAAAAAGAGCCTAGACACCATCTATCAAGAAATTACCAAACAAAATGGCTTAGATATTCTAGAACCAGAGGGCAAAAATAGAAATTGAAAGACTTCACCCATAGCCTCTTGGAAACAAAAACTACTAGTACTAGTACAGCAAAATTTCAGAGAGCCCAAGTCAAGGAGAAAGTCAGGAAGAAACAATTCGAGTATTGAGGAAACACAATCAGGATAACACAAGACCTAGCAGCTTCTACATTAAGGGATTGAAGGGCTTGGAACATGATATTCAAAGGAGCTAGGACGGAAACCAAGAATCATCTATCCAGCAAAACTAAGTATAATGCTACAGGGAAAAACATGGTCATTCAATGAAATAGAGGACTTTCAAGCATTCTTGATGAAAAAAAAATCTGAGTTGAACAGATGAATTGACTTTCAAATACAAGGATCAAGAGAAGCAGGAGAAGGTAAATGTTAAGGACCAGGGACCAGTGGGACCCTAACCCTGATGTCTGAATAAGCCCTCTCAGGTGAAGGGACCTGCTGCCAGGCCTGGATCGGTTCCCCATCCACCAGGAAAGAGTTCTAGCATACAGGCGTGAGAATTGGATCCTCAAGATAAGCATGGTGCTTTCACCCTGGGCCTGGAAATAGTGCTCAATATCCACAGGGGAAAGAGATTAGGAAATGTCCCATAAAAGGCTTGCACTTAGAACAATAAAGGAGACTATTTTCCACCATCATTTGAGTCCTTGTCTCTCTTTTAATTCACTCTCTCTCACAGCCTCTGGGTAGATAACCCTCTCTACCCTGCTGGGTGATAGCAGGGCTTCCCACATTCTCTCAGCTCTGCCATGGAAGGCAGGGTTCCTTGCCTTGGCCCACCACAGGTAAACAGTAAAAAGAAATCATTAGGAAATTATTAAAATTGATCTATTTACATGCCTACATTGAAAAAATTATCATTGTAACTCATAAAACTTTTCTCAGTATGAAGATGTGTGTGTATGTATATGTGTGTGTGTATATGCACACATATATATGTATGGGAGGGTATATGTTTATATAAATATATATGTATATATATGACGGTGGGCATTTGTATGTTCATGTATACACAGACAGAGGGCACAGGATGAGTTGAATATGAAGGGATGATATCTAAAAAAATAAAAGTAAAAGGTGAGAGAGAAATATATTGGGAGAAGGAGAAAGGGAGAGAGTAGGTTAAATTACCTCATATAAAACAGGCAAGAAAAAACTGATACAATGGAGGGGAAGAGCAGCAAGGTGAAAGGGAATGGGACAACCTTATTCTCATTGAATTTGGCAAAAGGAGGGAATAACATACACACTCAATTGGATATCTTACCCTACAGGAAAATAGGTGGGTAACGGGTAACAGGGGGGATGATAGAAGGGAAGGAAGATTGGAGGAGAGGGTTGTTAGAAGCATACATTTTTGAAAAGGGACAGGGTCAAAGGAGAAAATAGAATAAGTGGGAGACAGGATAGGATGGAGGGAAAAACAGTTAGTCTTTCACAATATAACTACTATGGAAATTATTTGGGCAACTACACATATAAAACCTATATTGAATTGGTTATCTTCCCAGTGGGGGATGGTGAGGAGGGAAGAAAGAAGGGAAATCTAGGACTCAAAGTTTTAAAAACAAATGTTAAAAAAAGAGTAACTTATAATAGAATTACCTATCTTTATATTTCTCCCTGATAAATACAAGTTGAGACCAAAACTCCTTAATGCCTTTGAAAATCTACTGAATCTTATTTAACTCTTTTTGGAATAATGTTTTTCAAACTAATGAAATTTATCAGATTACAAAGGAAATCAATTATCTTGAATTATAGTTATCAAAATATGTAATAAGAACAAACAAGTTAATGGACTTCAGATTAAAAGCTTCTGGTCTAGAAAAATCTAAAGAGTGAATTTGTCTCCCCCATATCGTCATTTTTCTAACACCTCAAACCATATATTCACATCAGAAAGGAAAAATGACGTGCTCAGTTTAGGATCGACTGGGTGAACCATCCTCAGTTAAAAAACAAAACACAACCTCTCCATGGCTTCCATCTTGACAGGGGATTGTCCTCTAAAAAACCTGGTTATTGTCTCAGTCTCTCTGGAGAAAAAGTACTCATGTGTGTGAGTAGCCATTCTTCTTTCCAACTTCATTGTAGAGTGCCTTCAGAGCAAATGAAACAACACCCACTTTCATTTCCTCCAGGAATGGATTTTATTGAATTACTTTCACAGACCATTATTTATGAAATAAAATTGATTGAAACTTAACGTATTGTCTAGATTGTTTATTTTTATGTGGAGTCTCCCGAAATTGAATGGTATAATTTATATTTTAAAATACTTATTCATCCTGTCTTTCTTCCTAATATCTCCCAAACATGGGGCTGAAGCGAGGGGGAAAAGAGGGAGGAGAAGGTAAAAAGAAATATCATAAAAATGTGTCCTGACAATGTAAATTTGTATTTAGAAAATATATCCCTCTCAGGCCCTTACCCTACCCTCTCCCCCCCCCCCCCCCACGAGCCTTCCACATATAGGCAAAAGCCAACAGGATTATGCTAGTAAGTAGTTATATTGGACATTATAAATATGTAATTATTAAAACAGTCATGCCTGGATTACAGGTGTTATATCATCTTAGAATACCTTAACATTATTTTTTCCAACATTCTCATTTTATAAATGAAGACACTGGGGCTCTAAATGGTAAAGCAACTTCTCCAAGGTCATACATACTTATAAATGGTACTAGGATTCCAACACAGATACTTGAACTTCTGACAGAGTTTGTTCTTACTCCATGGAAGCCTCCATGCTGCCTCTCATATGGAGGAAAGAGGAAAACTGATTTGGAAATCGAACTTATGCTGTAATTTCTGGGAACCTGTACTCTAGCTCTTGTATGCTAAAGGAGTGGGCTGCTTAGCTCTTCCTCCCTTAATGTTTTACAGATGTTAGGGATATAGTGTCTATGACTAACTGTTTTTATGTACTTAGAATAATTGAGCTGATGGTGTTTCTGTCAACAAAAAATTAAAAACTTTCTCCTGCGGATAGCAACTAAACATGTTAATTTCAAAACAAATGGAAAGAAGGTATCTTAAACCCTGGCTTGATTTATATGTTTCAAATCCCTCTACTCAGATCCAGCTCACTTGTTACTCATGGAGAATTGTTAAATGCTCAGGCTCAACAGTACTCTTTTCAAGATCACTGAATCAAAGAAGTCCAGAATTTCAGAGAAGAGAAGGACCTGATTGGCCATAAGGTCTGACCCATACCCAAAAAAGAATTTCTACTGAAAAACATCTTATTGTCAATCACACTGATTTTGTTTGAAGACCTCAAGTTAGGTCTGTCTTCCAAAAAAGACCATTCCTCTTTGGGATGGTTCTAAACTTTAGGATTAGTTATTAATCCTTAGGAAGTGGAGAAGTGCAGTCAATAGAATGATTAGAATCAGAAGAACCTGAGAGCAAATCCTACTTCAGACCCTTCCAACTGCCTCAGTTTGAGTTTCCTCATCTGTAAAAAGGATAGAACAATAATACCTACCTCCCAGGGTATAATGGGAATCTGAAGATCTTTCCTGCCCCTAGACCCATTGATAGTCTTAAGTAGCTCTGAGAATGTTCCCCTGATTTGAAAGTATACTCTGCCCCCTAATAGGCTGAATGTGGTCATGTGGAGCCTGTGGCGGGAAGATTGTCTTTTGGGAATGGCCACACCTTTGTAAGTTACTTTGTAATTGGACAGTGAGTCAAGAGTGCTGTGACATTCTATGACCTAGGAGAAGGCTATATATATATGCCCTGATGTGAGGTTTGCTTTGGAGCTCACTTTGAGAAGAATTGTGTGATTTGACCAGACGAGACTGGGAAGCTGTTGAGCTCCCAGGCTTTGAAAACCCAGATGCTTCCCTCTCTGGTAACTTGAATAGGTAATGGATGTGGTGGTGAGATGGTTGGAAGCCCATCTGTTGATTTGTTTCTTGGTCTGCTTGTAACTTGTGCTTGTAATTTGTGTTTGTATTCTCTGGAGTTCAGGGTGCTGACTTTTCCCCCTGAACTAGGTAAATGATATTTTTGTTTGATTAAAGAAAGATTGTTAAACCATTTTGAGTTGCTCTCCTGTAGAAAAGCAGATCTAAGAACCTGTGCTAGCAGACATCCTGGGTATGCTAGGGTGCTTGCTGATACAAAAATAATGTAATGCCAAGCAAAGGCAACTTCCAAGGTTCAGATTACCAGCATAGCAAACTCCATTTATTCAGCAACCATTCACAGAACAGAGAAAGTCAAAATACAGTATAACTCATACATTTGACAAGTAAGTTCTTCACTCAGTCCAGGTACTACTCCACCCCTAGATGGTACATGCTTTTAGTCAAAGTCTCTTCTC